>WAAF01003196.1:0-23356 GCA_013400475.1 Tricholaema leucomelas
GCACTCAGTGCCATGGTCTTTTTAGCCTGGAGAGGAGACTAAGCGGTGACCTCATTGATGTTTATAAAGGTGTGCAGGGTGAGTGCCAGGAGACTGCAGCCAGCCTCTTCTCAGTGATGCCCAATGACAGGACCAGGGGCAGTGGGTGGAAGCTGAGACATAGGAAGTTCCATGTGAACCTGAGGAGGAATTTTTTCACAGTGAGGGTGAGGGAGCACTAGAATGGGCTGCCCAGGGAGGTTGTGGAGTCTCTCTCTCTGGAGAAGTTTAAGAACCATCTGGATGTGTTCCTGTGTGATCTCCTCTAGGTGATCCTGCTCTGGCTGGGGGACTGGACCAGGTGAGCTTTTGAGGTCCCTTCCAGCCCCTGACATTCTATGATTCTATGGTCTTGTTGATTGGATAGGACTGGGTGATAGGTTTGAATAGATGATCTTGGAGGTCTCTTCCAACCTGATTGATTCTGTGTGACAATCACAGAATGTTAGAGGTTGGAAGGGACCTCCAGAGATCATTCCAGTCCAACCCCACTGCCAGAGTAGGATTACCTAGAGTAGGTCACACAGGAACACATCCAGGCAGGTTTTGGAAGGCTCCAGAGAAGGCAACTCCATAACCTTTCTGGGCAGCCTGCTCCAGGGCTCCCTGCTGGCAGCGGTGCACCACACAGCTGCTTGCTCGCTCCTCCCTTCCCATGGTGGGATGGGGATGAGAATGGATAACAAGTAAAACTCTTGGGTTGTGATCAGAACAACTGAATAATTGAAATAAAAATATTAACAATAGCAGTGAAAAAAGGAAGGTAACAGAGAGTGAAATAACCTCAAGGACAGAGAAGTGATGCTCAGCGCAGCTGCTTGGCACCCACTGACTAATGCTCAGCCGGTCCCCGAGCAGCCATCTGCCCCTCCCAGCCAGCTCCCACAGTTTGTGCTGGGCATGACATCACACCATGTAGAGTGTTCCTTTGGCCTGTTTGAGTCAGCTGTCTTGGCTGTGTTCCCTCCCAGCTTCATGGGCATCCCCATCCTCCTCGCTGGCAGGGCTTGAGAAGCTGAAAAGTCCTTGGCTTAGTATAAACACTGCTTAGCAACAACTGAAACCATCAGTGTGTTATCAGCATTGTTCTCCTGCTCTGTCCACACCAGGGCACTGAACCAGCTCCTAGGAAGAAAATGAGCTCTGTCCCAGCCAAAACCAGGACAAACCAAACAACTTGGTTGAATGTTGAAAACCAAATCTTTAATTGCCTTGAGTTTTTGATTTCTTCATCTAGTTTCAGCCATCCATCACTTTTGTGGCCCTTGGATGCTCTCACCAGGGTTGGTGACTAGAGGAGGGTAATGTGGCTGTCAGTCTTCATAGAGTCAGCCATGTTGGAAGAGACCTCCAAGATCATCCAGCCCAACCTAGCACCCAGCCCTATCCAGTCAACTAAACCATGGCACTAAGTGCTTCATCCAGGATTGGCTTCAACACCTCCAGGCACTGTGACTCCACCACCTCCCTGGGCAGCCCATTCCAATGCCAATCACTCTCTCTGCCAACAACTTCCTCCTAACATCCAGCCTAGACCTCCCCTGGCACAACTTGAGGCTGTGTCCCCTTGTTCTGTTGCTGGTTGGGAGAAGAGCCCAACCCCACCTGGCTACAGCCTCCCTGCAGGGAGCTGCAGACAGCAATGAGCTCTGCCCTGAGCCTCCTCTTCTGCAGGCTGCACACCCCCAGCTCCCTCAGCCTCTCCTCACAGGGCTGTGCTCCAGACCCCTCCCCAGCCTTGCTGCCCTTCTCTGGACACCTTCAGCACCTCAACATCTCTCTTGAATTGAAGAGCCCAGAACTGGACACAGTACTCAAGGTGTGGCCTGAGCAGTGTTGAGTACAGGGGCAGAAGAACCTCCCTCATCCTGCTGGCCACACTGCTCCTGAGCCAGCCCAGGATGCCATTGGCTCTCTTGGCCACCTGGGCACACTGCTGGCTCGTCTTCAGCCTACTATCCACCAGTACCCCCAGGTCCCTTTCTGCCTGGCTGCTCTCCAGCCACTCTGTCAGCAGATGGAAGCACTGCTGTCCACATCAAGCACAGGAGGCCAGGATGAGCCTTGGAAACCACAACCTGTCAGCTCGTGAAAATGTTTGCAGTTGTTTTAGTGTCCCCTGGGGCTGCTCCTCGGTGTGCTGTGGGGCATGGCTGTGCCAGCTGCCTCTGCTCCCTGGAGAGAAGCTGGGGGCTATTGGCATTGCTTTCCTCAGGTCTGCTGGTGGAGTTTTGGAAGGCTTTTAACACCTGTGCTGTTGTTCATAGATTCAGAGAACAGTTTGGGATGGAAGGGGCCTTAAAGACTATCCACTTCCAACCCTCTGCCGTGGCCAAGGACACCTCCCACCAGCCCAGGCTGCTCAAGGCCTCATCCAACCTGGCCTTGAACACCTCCAGGGAGAGGGCATTGTGCTGGTTTGAGGCTCAATGGAATATTTAACGAGAGAAATTAGAGCATTGGTTGTAAAAAGGAAATAATGATTAAGTCTGTATCATAAGTCTGAGAGGGATAAAAAGCCAACAAATAAACACTTTGTCCAGCTGTGGTCTGCAGTGCTGCTGGTTGGTTTTGTTTGTCTGTCTGGGAAAGTAGAGGGAAATAGAGAGGGTAGAGAGGGTAGCTTTGAGTCCCCTCTGGGCAGTTTCCTTTGTCTGGGAGGGAGCTTGGATTTCTGTCTTATTTCTGATTGCAAATACCTGTAAATATAGTGTGTGTGTGTGCCTGTGAATATTGCCATGCTGTAAAATATAGCTGCAGCTTACTTCCAAGGTGTCTGAGTTGGTCTGGTACACCTCAGTAGTGGGGGGGAGGGAACGTTCCTGCCCAACCACAGGCATCCGCAGCCTTCCTGGGCAACCTGCTTCACTGTCTCACCTCCCTCACTCTAAAGAATTACTTCCTAATCTCCAGTCAAAATCTCCTCTCTTTCAACTTCAATCCATTCCCACTTGTCAAAAGTCCCTCCCCTCTAGCCCCCTTCAGTACTGGAAGGCTGCTCTAAGGTCTGCCTGGAGCCTTCTGCAGGCTGCACAGCCCCAACTCTCCCAGCCTGTTTGCATAGCAGAGGTTCTCCAGCCACTCTCCAGCCACCTCTGGCCACTCTCCAGCAGTTCCATGTCTTTCTTGTGCTGGAGGCACCAGAACTGGAGGCAGTGCTGCAGGTGAGGTCTCAGCAGAGCAGAGGGGCACAATTACCTCCTTGTCCTTCTGGTCATAGTTACGATGCTGCTCAGAGTGTGGTTGGCCTTTTGTTGTTCCCATTGGATTGTTCTGGCACCTCAGTCTTGCTCCAATGTTCTTTCCCTCTGCTGTTTTTCAGGTGCAGAAACTGCTCTGTATGTGCCCAGTGGATTTCCATGGGATCTTCCAGTTAGACGAACGTCGCAGAGATGCTGTTATTGCTTTGGGAATCTTTCTGATTGAATCTGACCTGCAGGTACTGTTCCCACTCAGACTCACTTTGTTCCATTTGGCAGATTTTGGATGAGTTCAAGTTTAGTTGTTCAATGAATGAAGACTCTTCCTAAAAATAAATCAAAGGGTCATGGGTAACAGATGGCTGCAGGCAGGAGAGCACAAATTGACCAGGGCAGCACTGATGAGTGACAGACAGTAGTCGTGGCACTGCCACAGCCCAACTGCTGTCCTGGTTTTTGGTTGTCATAGCTTAAGATGGCAAAGGAAAGGCTATTCAGGAGGATTTGCTCAAACCAGATGGGTTGTGGAGTGTTCTTGCCCAGATGCACCTGAATGACAGATATGTTCCAGCGCACTCCTGAACATCAGGTTTGTGCTTGGCCCTTTCATGCCTGGCACCAGCCAGGATAAAGAAACAAGTAGTGCACACAGGCTACATTGCATAGGGACATGCCTTCTGTGCCTGCCAGCCTGTTCATGACAAGTTGGTTTTCCTCCCTTCCAGCTCTGGGTGTGGTAGTGTTGGGTGCAGAGGAAGGGATGTCCTAGGTCCAGAGTCCCTGGACCTCACCAAGATTTTCGGTCTTGCTGGATTTTTGCATCAGGCCTGAGTTTCATCCTGTTCAGAATCTATTTACTGTGCATGTTCTTAGCATTGTGCTTTTTGCAGGGTTTTGTGGTAAGAAGTTCAAGGCAGCTGTATTCACACTTCTCAGCATTTTAATGATGTTTGCAAAGCCAACAGTTAGTATTAATTCATCCAGCTCTGTGTGGAGGGCAATTGCCATCCTTTGATTTGCAGATGAGGCAGCTGAAGCCTTGCACAGTCTTAAGTGGCTTGCATAAGGCCATGGGATGGATCACATGGACTGAACTGGGACAGGCACTGAATTTCTAACTGCCTTCAAATTGTTTTGTGACCTTGCAGTAGACTAATAAATTGTTTGAGGTTAATTACTGTTCTGGAGCCTTTTTTTCCTCTAACTTTTAGAGAATGAGCCTGGAATCCAAAAACTGCGTTTGTAGCTCTGTGCTGCTTTCCTTTCCTTTGCCTGTGTTGAAATCAATTTTGCAATATTCAAGAATTCTGTGTGCAGCTGATGTTGTCATTCCATGTCTCTGGGACAGTTCAGCTTGTCTTCTGCCTGGTAACTGGAGTCTTTTCATCTCTAGCACAAAGATAATGTGGTTCCTTACCTCCTGCGGCTGCTGAAGGGCCTTCCCAAGGTCCAGTGGATCGAAGAAAGCAATGCACGGAAAGGCAGAGGTGAGGTTTGGGCTTTTGAGATAATCCTCATGGAATGCCAGCCTGGAAGTAGACATCACAAAGGTCACTTAGGACATGGTACAAGAAGGAGAGGTGATAGGTCCTGCTGGGTTCTTAATTCCTGACTCAACAGACTTTAATATTGATTTTCTTTGGAAGCGCAGAGGAAGTTGAATAGCTCCCAGCTGTCTTGCTTGACTGCTCTGTGGTAAATTGCACTTTCCAAATAGTTCTGCACTCAATGCATTTAGTTGCTAAATTGGAGCAGGACTGTGTAGTGGTTGGAGCAGAGGAGTGGAACCTGAGATCTGTGTGCCCTGCTTTGAGCTTTGATGCTTAGTTGCTATTTCGACCACTTCAGTGAGATACTGGAAGGTGTCCGGAGGAGGGTGATGAGGGGCCTGGAGCACAGCCCTGTGAGGAGAGGATGAGGGAGCTGGGGATGTGCAGCCTGCAGAAGAGGAGGCTCAGGGCAGAGCTCATTGCTGTTTGCAGCTACCTGCAGGGAGGCTGTAGCCAGGTGGGAGTTGGTCTCTTCTCCCAGGCAAGCAGCAACAGAACAAGGGGACACAGCCTCAAGTTGTGCCAGGGGAGGTCTAGGCTGGATGTTAGGAGGAAGTTGTTGGCAGAGAGATTGGCACTGGAATGGGCTGCCCAGGGAAGTGGTGGAGTCTCTGTCCCTGGAGGTGTTGAAGCCAAGCCTGGCTGGGGCACTTAGTACCATGGTCTGGTGGATTGGCCAGGGCTGGGTGCTAGGTTGGGCTGGATGACCTTGGAGCTCTCTTCCAGCCTGGTTGATTCTATGATTTCTTATTCTCTAATATCTCTTTAAATGAATCTAAGAATATTTTTTCAGAAGGGCTGTTATAAAACATAGTTTACTTTCCAATCACTGCAAGGCCTGGCTTGGTTGGTTTTTAATTCACTTGTTCAAATAACTTCTGTAACATTTCAGGCTGAAAGGAAGGTGGTCAGAGTGTACTTGAGGTTTGTTTGTAGGACTATATTTTTCTGCAGTCTGTTTCAGCACTGTGATGTAAGAGTCACTTCTGTCTTAGGCTTTATTATCACTGGCTTTAAGTTGAGTCTCCCTAGCAATGCTCAGGGCTTGGTTTCTGTCTTGTTACTTTGCAGGCTTGCTTCCAGTTGCAGAAAACTTCAGCTTCTGCTTGGTAACGTTGCTGTCAGATGTTGCTTACAGGGATGCATCTCTCAGAGAGCAGGTAGAGTTGAGTTTGTTTGTACTTTGTAGTCCCCAGTTCTGCAGTGCTGCAGTACTGACAAACGTCCAGAGAACCTCATCTTGAGTACTGTGTTCAGTTTTGGGCTCCCCAATTGAAGAGGGACAGGGATCTGCTGGAGAGGGTCCAGCAGAGGGCTACGAGGATGATGAGGGGACTGCAGGGCATGGCTTGAGGAGAGTCTGAGGGACCTGGGGCTGCTTAGTCTGGAGAAAAGAAGACTTAGAGGGGATTTGATAAATGTTTATAAGTATCTGAGGGCTGCCAGGAGTGGGGAACAGGCTCTGCTCACTGCTTCCTGGGACAGGACAAGGAGCAATGAGTGTAAGTTGCAGCAAAAGAGGTTCTGCCTCAACACAAGGGGGAACTTCTTTACTGTAAGGGTCCCAGAGCACTGGCACAGGCTCCCCAGGGAGGTCGTGGAGTCTCCTTCTCTGGAGCCTTTCAAGGCCTGTCTGGATGTGTTCCTCTGTGATCTGTGTTAGATAGTATGGTCCTGCTCTGGCAGGGGGGTTGGACTTGATGATCTCCTTGGGTCCCTTCCAGCCCCTAATATCCTGTGAGCCTGTGATCCTGTGAACAGGACACCACAGCTGCTTCCTTTCTTGCAAAGAGGATTGACAGTTTCAGGGTGTGCTGTTGTGTTATTTCACATGTGTTAATTATTAATCAATTACCCAGGAGATAATCATCTGTCTGCTGTTTCTCTTAGGTGTCAGAGAATGGCAGCTGCTGAGCCCTGAGCTTCAGAACTCATGTTTTGATACTGAGATAAGGACTGCTGCAGTTTTATTCTGCTAGCATGCACAGCTAACTGCTGCAGCCTTGCCAGAAGCAGCTCTGAGTCAGGGCAATCTAGGCTTAGTCACACAGCAGTATGAAACATCTTGTTTACAGAGGTGCTTACGTTAATGTTCCAAGTTCCATTTGTTGTAGGGAGCTAGGATAAGAAAATGAACTCTCTCTCTTTTGCCTCTCTCTCTTGATTACTTTAGATTTTGGATGCCATTCTACAAGTAATGCAGTTCCTGTTGGGAATGTGCCAGACCCCACAAATGCATGACAAAGGTACTGTTAAAATTGTTGCCCTCTTTGTAATTCCTGCCCTGTGAACTTCTCCTGTGTTTTCTAATCATCAGGAAGTCTGAGCAGCTTTTGCTTTCCACTTCCCTTAGCACTTGTTGTGTTTGTTGCTGACTGGTAAACTTGGAAGCAGAAGGGTATCACTTCGCAGTGCCTTCCTAGTTTTAACTCCGCTTGCACAGATAAATCTTTGCGAGGCAAGCTGGGCTGGAACAGTGCAGCCAAGTGGCGGCAACACGTTGAAGGAAGAGGAGGTTGTGAGCTGCTGTGGCTCTGCTGTGACAGGTGTTTGTCTTTTGCAGAGTATTTATGCAGGTATGCAGTGCCCTGCCTGCTGGGCATTTCCCGGGCCTTCGGGCGCTACAGCAGTTCCGAGGAGGCTCTCCTCTCCAAGCTTTTCCCCAAAATCCCTCCACATGCCCTGAGAGTTCCAGAAGAGCTTGAAGGAATTCGCCGACGATCCTTTAATGATTTCAGATCCATCCTTCCCAGTTCTCTACTCACTGTTTGCCAGGAAGGAACGCTAAAGAGAAAGACTAGCAGTGTGTCCAGCATCTCTCAGGTTGGTGTGACTTGCTCGGTTTGGACTCAGTGCATAAGGCTGCAAAGGTGCTTAAGGATCTGGAGCACTACCCTGTGAGGAGAGGCTGAGGGACCTGGAGCTTTTTAGTCTGGCAAAGAGAAGACTTAGAGGGAATCTGATCAATGTTTATAAATATCTAAGGGCTGGGAGTCAAGAGAAAGGGGACAGACTCTGCTCAGTTGTGCCCTGTGATAGGACAAGAGGCAGTGGGAAGTACAGCACAGGACAGGAAGTTCCACCTCAACATGTGGAAGACTCTGCTCACTTGTGCCCTGTGATAGGATGAGGGGCAGTGGGAAGTACAGCACAGGACAGAAAGTTCCACCTCAACATGTGGAAGACCTTCTTGACTGTAGGGGTCACAGAGAGATGGCAAAGGTTGCTCAAGGAGGTTGTGGAGTCTCCTTCTCTGGAGCCTTTCCAGCCCTGTCTGGATGTGTTCCTGTGCTGCCTGCACTGGATTCTCTGCTCCTGCTCTGGCAGTGGGGTTGGACTCAGTAATCTATGGAAGTCCCTTCCAACCCTTAACATTCTGTGACTCTGTGATCCTTGGATCACTTCACAGTCTTGGTGGAGTAGTTAAGGCACCTTTATCTGTCCAAACGGTCTCTTAGCACATTGTTTGACTGGATACAGAGATTCAGTGCCCTGAGTGCCCATGGACCTGATGGAACAAGTCCAGAGGAGGGCCATGAAAATGATCAGGGGGCTGAAACACCTCTGCTGTGAGGACAGGCTGAGAGAGCTGGAGTTAGTCAGCCTGAAGAGGAGGGCTCACAATGGCCTTTCCAGTATCTGAAGGAGGCTACAAGAAGGCTATGGAGAGACTGTTTCAAAGACCTGCAGGGACAGGAGCAGGGGCAATGGTTTGAAATTAGAGAAGAGCAGATTTGAGTTGGATGTTAGGAACTAGTTCTGAACTATGAGGGTGCTGGAGCTCTGTAACACCTTGCCCAGGGGGAGGTAATTGAGACCCCATCCCCGGAGATACTCAAGGCGAGGCTTGACAAGGCTCTGAGCAACCTGATCTAGTTGAGGATGTCCCTGCTGACTGCAGTGGGGTTGGACTGGGTAACCTTTGGAGGATTCTTCCAACCCAAACTTTTTAGGATTTATGAATCTTTATTTGGGTCTGCAGTTGAGTTTCTAAATGATGTCACTACTTCTGAGCTACAGAACAATGAGGGACAGCTACAGCAAGAGCCATGGTAGTAAGTCTTAGCACACACCAGCTGCCAAATCCTGTTTCTGGTGGTGTTCTCCTGAAAAAGCTTTGCAGTCTGTAGCTGAGCATTTGGGATGCTGCCACTAAATGGCTGAAGTGTTCAGAAGTGCTGAGCTCACACTGGTTTCTCCAGGAGCTGTAGATGTTTTTGCCCTAGGGCAAGAATGGATTCAGATGCTGGTTTGGGAACCACAGGTGATTATTAGCCGTGTTAGATGCAGTCCAGGAACCACCATTCTGATCTCTTCCCTGCAGTCAGAAGCACTGATCTGGCTTTCTGAAAGCCTTCCAGGTTTGTCTGGCATTGAGCTGTTAGCCCATAGCACCTTTCAGTGTTGCTTGAAGTGTAGGAACCTCCTTTGGAAGGTGATATTGCCTTTTTTTAATGTTTTGTAGATAGTTTTTAAGTTCTGGCTTTTGTGTGGTGTTTCAGGTTAGTCCTGAACGTGGGGTTCCCCCTCCCAGCTCTCCTGGAGGCTCTGCAATCCATTACTTTGAAGGTAAGTTATTTTGCAAAGGAGCAGTGTAGCATTTGAGCATTTTGTTGCTATTTATAGGAAATTGAAAAGCAAAAATCCTTTTGAACCTTCTTTTATCTGCTCCCCTTACAATAATTCTCTGACACATGGCTTCTAGGACTCCAAAAAAAAATTAGGAATATAAAGGCAGCAGAAATTTATTATTAGTAGCAGTGGTTTCCAGGATCAGGTCACAGAAACAAACATTCAGGTTGGAAAAGCCCCTCAGGATCACCAAGTCCAACCGAAATCCCTACTCTACGAGGTTCACCCTAATCTGTATCCCCAAGCACCACATCTGAACAACTTTTAAACACATCCAGGGTAGGTGACTCCACCACCTCCCTGGACAGCACATTCCAGTGCCTGAGCACTCTTGCTGGGAAAAAAAAAGTCCTAATATCCAGTCTAAACCTACCTAGTTGGGGCTTGAGGCCACTCCCTCTTGTTCTGTTGCGAATTACCTGTGAGCAGAGACCAGTGCCAACCTCTCCACGAGGTCTTTTCAGGTAGACAGTGAGGAGGTCTCCTCTCAGCCTCCTCTGTTTCAAACTAACCACCCCCAGCTCCCTCAGTCACTCTTCAGAAGATTTATTCTCCAGGCCCTTCACAGCTTCCTTGCCCTCCCTGGAGCTGAGCAGTGGCTCCAGCTCCTCCGCATACCTCTTGCAATGAGGTGCTCAAAACTGAACACGGTACTCGAGGTGTGGCCTCACCAGAGCAGAGTACAAGGAGACAGTCACCTCCCTGCTCCTGCTGGCAAGCTTCTGAGAGATGTGATTTCCTGCCTGCTAGGCTGTGCCTAGCACTGAAGAGCTTAATGCAACTAGGCCAAAAATATTTCAGGAGCTTAAGCTGAGTATCTTTGAGGAACAAGTGTTGATGCTCTGCTTCACTGCACTGCTGAACTGTGAGACCTTTGTGGCACATTGTATCAGACTGAAACGTTTGAAGTGACTGTGATGTGGGTCGTTGTGTAAAAACTGTTCATTTGGTGAAGGGGGGATAAGAAAGGAGACATTGGAGTGCTCACTAAGATGTGTTAATCACTACAGCTTAAAAGGCAGAAACGGGAAACGATGTCCCCAGTTCAGGCACAGAGTCTCAGCACTGGGTTTTGGCAGAGCTCTGACTGTGAGCTCTGTGTCAAAGCAGGGCTTAACCTTTCAGAGAATCAACCAGGTTGCAAGAGACCTCCAAGATCATCCAGTCCAACCTAGCACCCAGCCCTATCCAGTCATCTAGACCATGGCACTAAATGCCTCATCCAGTCATCAAATGAAGAAGTAGCTCTGTGTCTGTGCTCTTTTGGTGTCTCTGTTTTTGACAGTTAGGGCATTTTCTGTTTCTGGGTTGTTCCCCTCTCCAGAGCCCTGGCTTCAGTTAATTTCTTCCATATTCCCTTTACTCTGCTGTTGTGAGACACAGAATCACAGAATGTTAGAGGCTGGAAGGGACCTCCCTCCAGAGTCCACCCCCACCTCGATTACTGTGTCCAGTTTCTGCTGTCCCCAACAGAAGAAGGGCACAGAGCTGCTGGAGTGAGGCCAGAAGAGGCCAAAAAAGTTGCTCTGAGGGCTGGAGCAGCTCTGCTATGAGGACAGGCTGAGGGAGCTGTGTGGGTGCAGCCTGGAGAGGAGAAGGCTTCAAGGGGACCTTAGAGCTGCTTTCCACTACCTGAAAGGATCCTGCAGGAAGACTGGAGAGGGACTTTTCATAAGAGTGTCTAGCACCAGACCAAGGGGGGATGTTTTGAAGCTGAGGGAGAGCAGAGTTAGACTGGAGCTGAGAAAGAAGTTCTTCAGTCTGAGGGTGGTGAGTCTCTGGAATAGGCTGCCCAGGAGGGCTTTTGATTCATTGAAATGAATTCTTCCATTGTGATTGTAAACCTGTAATGACCAAATGTGTGGTTTTGTTGTAGTTCTCTGCCACAATTTACCATCTGAGTTGTGCCTCTTGATAGCTTGCAAGTTAAAGACTACCTGTGTTGGAAAGAGCTCTTGAGCAGCAGCTAAACCAAATCTGTGTATCGTTTCCCTAAACTTCTATCTCTTTGTTTTTCCTCTGGTCAGGTTCATATCTTCCTGATGGGAGTGCACTGGATCCTGATTATTACTTCTCTACAATCAGCTCCAGCTTTTCAGTTTCTCCTCTCTTCAATGGCATCAACAACAAAGAGTTCAACATCCCCCTGGAAATGCTCCGCCAGCTGTTGAACATGGTATGTGATGGAGGCAGGCACAGGCTGCAGTGAGACTGCATTCTAGAGACTCCTGCTAGGAATGGGTCCAATCTCAGTTGAAGCTTTTTGAATTGCAAATAAAAAGACACTTTTTTTTTGTCTCTCAAGCTTTATGTAATATTATTTTTATGGCATTTAATGTCATGCTTCAGTAGCCTTCCTAAAAAGTTCTCATAGAAGTTGTAAATAACTTGGGAAATCAAAGGAGTTTATGTCAGCTTCCTTCAGTTTGTGCCTTGCAAGCCGGTTGATCTGAGGTAACTTACTGCTAGCTGCTGAAATACCCAACTGGTTTTTGCTGTGAGACTGAGACCCTTTTCTAGAAAGGTTTAGTTGCTGAGAATCACAGAGTGTCAGGGACTGGAAGGGACCTCGAATGCTCAGACAGTCCAACCCCTCTGCCACAGCAGGATCACCTGTACCAGATCACACAGGAATGCATCCAGGCAGGCCTTGAATATCTCCAGAGAGGGAGACTCCACAAACCCCCCAGCCTGTTCCAGTGTTCTGTCACCCTCACTGTAGAAAAAATTCCTCACCCATGTTTCCATGGAACTTTTATGCCTCAGCTTCCACCCATTGCCCCTTGTCCTGTCACTGGGCATCACCCAGCAGAGCCTGGCTCCAGCCCCTTGGCACTCCCCTGCACATTTTTATAAACACTCATGAGGTCACCCCTCAGCTCCTCCTCTCCAAGCTCCCAGCCCCAGCTGCTCAGGCTCTCCTCATAAGGAAGATGTTCCACTCCCTTAAGCATTTCCGTGGCTCTGCGCCGGACTCTTTCGAGCAGTTAAGCACACAAGTGACACAAGCTACTGGCCCTGGCTGCTTCTTGCCCCAGCTGCTGTGCAGCATGACACAGAGGCTCAAATCTGTTTATCCTTGTTGCAACAAGAAATTCTTGTAGCCTTGAAGTCATCTGACACTGTGCAGTCAAGTGGCTTGAGTTTCCTGTGCCTTGAGTTCCTACCTGAACCAGCCACAGCAAACATCAGGATTTTGTTTTTACCTCTCTCCCCTCCTGTAGGTCAAACAGATTGTTGGGGATTCTCTGCTGAAGACCTTAGATGCAGTTGTGGCTGAAGTCTCAGAGGTGTGTTTCCAAACTCCTTTTCTAATGACTTTGGGCACTTTCTTTTTTGTCTCGGTTAATAGTTTGGAAGGTGAGTCTTTTCCCCGTGTAAGGTGAGAGTCCTTGCTCTTTGCAGAGCAATGCTCACCCCCTCTTCTGAATTCTTGTTTACATGTGGAGGAGAATGATGATGTGGTTGGAGTAAGAGGATTTATTCAGCTGTGTGATGCTGAGCAGGTTGTTTCTTCTCTCTTTCAGACGGGTGCTAGTGCAGATCTCTACTATAAGGCATTCAGTGACCCTCTGTACCTTGCTCAGTTTAAAATGCTGAGGGACACATTATACTATATGAAAGGTAGAGTATTTGGATTCATTGTCACCTGTCACTTGTTATGTTTGAGATCCAAAGCATTGTGTCCTAGGTTCAGACTTATGTCTTTAAGGACTATGAAGCATAGACCTCCAAGAGATGCAGAGCAGCCAGGAGTAGTAATCCTGAGGTTATTTTATTCCCACGATTCTTTTTGTCTTGCTTTCTTCAGGCTGGCAGCAAAGCCAGTTCTTGCTCTTCCTTCCCTCTCCCCCTGGGGAGGTGCTCTCTCCTGTCTGCTAACAGGGAGGGAGTGCCACAAGCCTGTTTGGCCTGACTAATGGAGGGGCCAGTTCAGGCCTGGCCAGCCTGAGCTAGCCTAACAATGAGGAGAGGAAGAAAGAGCGCTGGGGCTTATGGTGAACCCCAGGAGGGAGAAGAAAAGGGCTTCTGGGGTTTTGGTCTGCTTGGAGGAAGGCTTTGAAGAATGCTAAGGCTTGATGGGATTCTGTGTGTGTTTCATATGCTTCTGCACTGCTTTGCATGGTGGTTTGTAGTTACTGGTAGCACCTTCTGTTTAATCTTTGAATGTGGTCTGTGTTTCTGTCCAATCCTGGGTGTGGGGGTGGGGGTTTAATTACTTTGAAAGTAATTTTAGAGCTCTGTCTTCCCCCACTGCCCCTTTAAACAAAGAGGAAACACTGCCTGCATTGTATCAAGTGCTACCACACCAAGATTTGCATCACCTGGGAACTTCATGTGTGCTCCCAAAGTTGGATTTGGAAATGTTTCCATCTAAAATGTTGCTATTGAGATAGAAGAGATTAAAAACCCAAAACACCAACATTTTGAGCACCACTGAGAGGGTTAATAGGTGGCTGCTTATGCTGGACTTTGCTATGAAATTTATCTTCTAGGCAGGGGCTAAACTTCAGGGAAGAATTTCTTTCATAGCACTGCGTTTTATATATGTTGTTGTTCTGATGCACTGACTCACATCCTTCTAGTACAATGCCTTTTCCTTTCCTTTCTTTAGATCTTCCCAACTCGTTTGTGAAGGAAATCCATGATTTTGTGCTAGAGCAATTCAACAGCAGTCAGTCAGAACTGCAGAAAATCCTTCACGACGTGGATCGGCTGCACAACGAACTGAGCCCTCTAAAGCTGCGCTGTCAGGCTAATGCTGCCTGTGTGGATCTCATGGTGTGGGCTGTCAAAGATGAGCAAAGTAAAAATATGCCCTTCAGGGTCTGCAATATCTCTAGGGGGTTTTAAGGTGTGGGAATAGAATCATGGAATGGTTTAGGTTGGAAGGAACCTCAGAGATCACCCAGTTCCAACCCCCCGCCATAGGCAGGGATGCCTCCCGCTGAAACAGGTCACTCAAGACTTCATCCAACCTGGCCTTGAACACCTCCAGAGGGGGAGCATCCACAGCCTCCTTGGACAACTTAGAAGTTCTCTGAGAGTAGATGGTGCTTAGAGAAATATAAAATAAACTTCAGTGGAGTAGTCTTTGCTGTTAGAATGCAAGAGTAAAACTGTCAGAAAGCTGCCAGGGCAGTTGGCTGGGTGATGGGAGATCTCTTCACAGAAATAGAATCAAAAACGTCCTAGTATGAGAAGAATTCAGCTGATCTGTTTTCTGTATTGGTGGTGTGTAGCCTGTTAATGAATCTGCTAAAAGGAGTGTTTCTTTTGGGTGGTATTTTTTGTGTGTCAGGTGCAGAAAACCTGTGCATCAAGTTGTCAGAGAAGCTGCAGTCAAAGACCTCAAGCAAAGTCATCATCGCTCACTTGCCGCTGCTGATTTGCTGTTTGCAGGTCTGTCTCTACAGCATTTGACACTGTCAGTGAGTCACAGCCTGAGGAGTTGTACAGCTTGCTAGAAGAACACTTTTGCTTTTGATATTACAGGATCACAGGATCTTAGGGGTTGGAAGGGGCCTTCACAGATCACAGAGTCCAACTCCCTGCCAGAGCAGGACTGTAGAATCTAGCACAAGTCGCACAGGAATACATCCAGACGGGGCTGGAAAGGTTCCAGAGAAGGAGGCTTCACAACCTCTCTGTGCAGTCTGTGCTGGGGCTCTGGGACCCTTAAAGAAGTTCTTCCTCATGTTGTTGTGGGACTTCCTGTGCTGTAGTTTACATCCACTGCCTCTTGTCCTGTCACAGGGCACAACTGAAAAGAGTTTGTCCCATCAGTGGGACAAACTACATTGGGATTTCAGAGGTCTGATGTGAAAACAGGAGATGCAGTAGGGTAGCACTTTCAAAATTGTCTTAGCTCAACTGCTTCTCAAAGAGTAATCTTCACAAGGGGGGTTGCAACTAGTACTTAGTTTCTGCAACATTCAGCTTCTTAGTCATCACATAGGTAGTTAAAATACTGGGGCCAGCAGATCACTGAGTTTTAAGACTAAGGTTTGGCTATTCTGAGTTTCATGTCTTCTTAGGGCACTTACAGCCTTACAGATGTGGTGTTTTCCAGCTGGTAGTGAATAACCAGGACTCTAAATGTTGGAACTTGCCCAGTACCTCTGATTTTATAGAGTGCAGCTCATTTCATGTAACTCCTGTGAAATCACCCAGGAGGAAAGCAGCTCAACTGCAAGCAGCACTCCAGGATAGCATCAGGGAACATGAGGCTTGACATGTGTGAATCTCTTGTTTAAAAACTGAACCTCAGAGCTCTGTGTGGTTTGGTTTGGGTGGGTTTGTGCTGAGCTGAAGTTGCAGGGCCAAGCTGCTGTTAGGTTCTAAAGCTGTTCCTTTCCTTTGTTTGTTTGTGTAGGGTCTTGGCCGTTTGTGCGAGAGGTTCCCTGTCGTGGTTCATTCTGTCAATCCATCCTTGAGAGACTTCCTTGTGATACCTTCCCCAGTGCTTGTGAAACTGTATAAGTATCACAGCCAGTATCACACAGGTAAAGGAACAAAAGGCCATGTTCCAGAGGAGATTCTGCTGAGTGTGGCTTTCCGGTGCCTTTGGGTGTTCTGTGGGGATACAGCTGTAGGGGGAAATGGAGATGCATTTGTGATTGTGTTTTGGGGAGAGATGGAGAGGGGGACTGCAAATACACTTTTGGTAGCATCACAGAATGTTAGGGGCTGGAAGTGACCTCTAAAGGTCATCCAGTCCAACTCCCCTGCCAGGGCAGGATGACCTGGGGCAGGTCACACAGAAATGCATCCAGGTGGGTTCTGAATGTCTCCAGAGAAGGAGATTCCGCAGCCTCTCCAGGGCTCTGGCACCTTCACAGTGAAAAGGTTTTTCTTCATGTTCACATGAGCCCTCTACTGCTCCAGCTTGCATCCACTGCCCCTTGTCCTGTCATTGGACATCCCTCAGAAGAGCCTGGACAGAAGTGTATTTAGGGGCAAGCAGTGCTTGTGGAACTGCTTTTTATCTTAGCAGCAACCTTGCTGCGCCTATTCTAATGAAACCAGGGTAAGATCACCAGCAGCTGCAGTGCTGAAGGCTGTATTACAGATCAACCTCCTGTGCTCACTCCAGGGCCCTTTTCTTAGGGCTTTGTCCTCATCAGCCTTTGGAAACCTCCAAGGACACATAGTCTACAACCTGGCCCAGTGCATAATCATCCTTGAAGTGAGGGGAGAAAAAGAGAAATGGCATATCCAGCTGGAACCTCTTTTCTTTCAAATCAGAGCTGTTGTGTCTCATTCTTCCACAAAGCCTTCTCCTGTGCCCTTGCTACCCTACTTCACACTTTGGAAGGCAGCCAGGTCTGTCCAAAGCTACCTCTTCTCCAGGCTGAAGGGGTCTGTGCTCCTCACACTCTCCCTACAGGTCCTGTGCTCCAGCCCCATGACCATCTTGGTGGCATTTGAGAGGTTTTCTGTTGTAATGTCAGGTTATGATGTCCAAAAGGAAAGTCTTCTGTTGAAATCACTGACTAGTGCAGAAGCAGTATCATCATGCTAAAGCAGAAGAGGTAAAATGAGACCTGAGGGTGACTCAATTTAGGAATAATTATTTAGGCACATTGTAGCTATTGACAACATCTGCACTTCCAGAGCTCCTCACTGCAGCTCTCTGAGCTGTGCCCTCACCACATACTGCTCTGCCTGCATGCTCTCATTTTTGGGGTGGGGGAAGCTGCTGTAAGTGGTGTTGATTTCTGTACTCTTGTGTTCTTAGTAGGTGGTAATGACATCAAGATTAGTGTAACCAATGAACATTCAGAGTCCACCCTAAGTGTGATGCCTGGCAAGAAAAGTCAACCATCCATGTATGAGCAGCTGCGTGACATTGCCATAGACAACATCTGCAGGTGAGAGAGAGAGACTTGCACCACATCTCCTGCTTCCTTAGCACAAGTGTTGTGACCCTTTAGAAGGTGCTGCTCTGGGCCTCTGAAAAGGCTTTTTGCCTGTTTTGATTGTAACTTCATTTTAATTCAGGCACCTTTTGGTTCTGTTTATGTTCTAACTGTAAAATGATAGTTCAGTGTCATTGTTTTGCTTCCCAGGTACCTAATTCATGCAGTCTCTGTTTCGGTTCTCAGCAGGGGGTTGCTTTCTCTTTAGATTATCACGTTGAGAGAGGATAGTGGGCAGAGTTGTTTTGGTTGGAAAAGACCTCTGAGATCATCTAGTCCAACCATCAACTCAGCACCACTGTGGCCTCTAAACTATGTCCCCAGGTGCCATGCTCAGATGTTTCTTGAACACCTCCATGGGTGGTGTTCTGCAGCCTGTTCTGATGTCCTGATGATTCTTGCCTTCTAGAGAGCTAGAGAGAGCTGGAGGGAAGACACATAGCTGGTGACTCAAGACAGAAGGATTGCTGTTTCTGAAGCAGCAGGTTCTGAATCTGCCTTGTAGCATGTTGGCACTTTGTTGTTTGTGGAGAAAGCAGCAGTAGAAACTCCGCTCATTTCTCAAAGCACGTCTGCAGCCTTCTTAGGCAGTCAGTTCTTAGACTTCAGTGTAAACCTTTTTCCCTTGTACCTGCTGTGTATTTTTTTTCCCCTCTGGCTGCTCTGACAAGTTTTCTGCTTGTTGTTTTTCCAGGTGCTTGAAAGCTGGTTTGACTATAGATTCTGTGATCGTGGAGGCCTTTCTTGCCAGCTTATCTAACCGGCTGTACATCTCTCAAGAGAGTGATAAGTAAGTTGTCAGCCATCAAACCAACTTTTCCTTCACTCAATCAACCCAAAGCTTCTATCTTACCATAAGTACAGGCAGCATTGTTTTATAATTAAGCATCTATGAGATGAGTGAGCTTCAGTGTGGGGTCAAGATCTTCCCATGCAAATCTTGGCAGAGCTGACTCTTATTCTCATACTGAGAGCTATGGATTTGTTTTTATCTGATTGAATCAGCAAATCTTTGCTGTGTATTAGCCAGTTGTGACTCACAGATTGACAGATACTCTCTCAGCTGTATCTTTCAAGCTTCAACTACCTTGTGTGGCTTGATGCAGCTTGTCACTTCTAGCAGTTGACTTGCCAAGTTTGCAAGGGACTCACCAACAAATAAACCTCCAGCAGAAAGTCCTTTCATGGCTGGTCTGAGTCTCATGTCGTGAAGTTTTGCTGATCATTTAACCTCTTTTCACTGCTGTGTCCAGCACAGTTTGTTCATGGATTTGTGTGGGGTTTGTGGGAGATGTTTTTGATTTTCATCTTGAAAACCAACTTAGAATCAGTCAGGGTTGGAAGGGACCACAAGGATCAGCCAGTTCCAACCCCCCTGCCATGGGCAGGGGCACCCTACCCTAGAGCAGGCTGGCCAGGGCCCCATCCAGACTGGCCTTAAACACCTCCAGCCATGGGGCCTCAGGAGCCTCAACCACCTCCCTGGGCAACCCATTCCAGCCTCTCACCACTCTCATGCTGAACAACTTCCTCCTCACCTCCAGGCTGACTGTTCCCACCTCCAGCTTTGCTCCATTCCCCCCAGTCCTGTCACTCCTTTGTAGCCTAAGAAGTCCCTCCCCAGCAATTTTGTAGGCCCTCTTCAGATCCTGGAAGGCCACAAGAAGGTCACCTGGGAGCCTCTTCTCCAGACTGAACAGCCCCAACTCTTTCAGTATGTCCTCTTAGCAGAGGTGCTGCAGCCCTCTGAGCATCCTCCTGGCCCTGCTCTGGACACACTCCAGCATCTCCACATCCTTCTTGTACTCCAGAACTGCATCCAGTACTCCAGGTGCAGGTATATCTCTAGTGCTAGTGGTGGGAGTGGATGTGTGTCTAGAGTGGCAATATTAAGGCTGTTAGTGGTGTTTTAAGTTTAAATTCTTTCTTAGATGAAGTGCTTGGAGGTCTTCAGAGCTGTTCAGTAGTTACATGCGAGGTTTTGGGGTTCTTTGTTTGTTTGTTTTTTCTAATAGGGAAGCTCATTTGATTCCTGACCACACAATTCGTGCTCTAGGACACATTGCAGTGGCACTGAGGGACACCCCAAAAATGATGGAACCCATCCTACAGATCCTACAGCAGAAGTTCTGCCAGCCACCTTCTCATCTTGATGTTCTCATCATTGATCAGCTGGGCTGCTTGGTCATCACTGGAAATGTAAGGGAAGAACTGGCCTAGAGGGTGCCACTTTGTGATCCCTTTAGTTCAGAGGAAACATTTTACAAACTACCTCTGCAGAAGTTTATTGAGGTTCTCCTGTTCCTGTGGCACCTCTGCTCCAGCTGGCACCCAGTGCCCCTTGTCCCTGGGCAGAGCCTGGTTCCATCCTCCCAACACTGCCCTACACATTTTTAGCAGCAGCACTGAGGGCAGCCCTCAGGCTCCTCTGCTCCAAGCCCCAAGCCCCCACTCCCTCAGCTTGGCCTCATAGATGTTCATTGCCTGCAGCAGCTTGGGGGCTCTGAGCTGGGCTCTCTGCAACACTTCCCTGAAGTCCTTTTTGAACTGAAGAGCTCAGAACTGGACACAATATTCCATCTGTGGCCTCAGCAGGGCAGAGCAGAGGGATGGCAGAACCTCTCTGACCTACTCACCACAGCCCTTCCAATCCTAAGATGCCTTTGTCCCCAAGGGCACATTGAAGCTGGTGGGCATCCTTCTGCCCACCAGAAATTTACCATTCAGAATTTACCTTTTCCTAATGTAATTCTGAGAACTCAGAAGGCTGAGGAAAAAATGTCCATCAGGAAGATGGAGTTAAAGAACTTTGCAATTTGAGCAGTTAAAACCACTTCCACTGGGTGCTTGATGGAAGCCAAAACTCTCAGTCTAGAGGCCTCTCAGAAGAACTTGATAATAGTGTATTTTATAGGCTTGTTGAGTTTGTATTGAGTAGGTTCTGCTTAGTGATTTGGGCTTTGTTTTTGTCTTCACAGCAATACATTTACCAGGAAGTGTGGAACCTGTTTCAGCAGATCAGTGTTAAAGCAAGCTCAGTGGTTTACTCTGCCACAAAAGATTACAAGGATCATGGATACAGGTAACTCTCAGCTGTCTGAATACTCTACCCAGTGTCCTTTATGCCACACCAGGGGTTTTCACTTTATCCCAGTCTAAGTTTTGTAGTGAGGCTCTAAATTTGCTTCTAAAAGGTAAAATATTAGTTCAGAAATACAGCACTTTGTAACCTAGGGACTCCTAAAAGTGGTTTCCACTGCAGGGGATACTGATTGACTCTTTCCCCTCCACAAGGAGCTAATGATAATTGACATTGATGCTTTGTGTCATCTCTAGCTGGGGAAATGAATCTCTTAGCCTAGCAAAGCTGCTGAAGTGCCACTGTGGTTTCTGTGGGGGAGGATTTTGGGTGTTGTTAGGGATTAAATGTGAGCCATTGACAAGGTAATTCTTAGTATGTAAGTGTGCATTTTAGTGCCTGTTCTGCTTGAGGGCTATCCCTGCCTGCCTTGGTTGGGGTAGGTATCTTTCAGTGTAGTGTGTGAGTAACCAAGAGGTCAGTTCCTGTGAACATTTCAACATCCTCTGGCCCAATGCAGCTTTCACAGTGACTGATGCTGCTTTTGATTCTGCTCCAGAACATTCCCAATCCAGCAGCTCTTTGCTGCTCGTTGGCTGCAGCCATACCTGCTACAGGAAATTGATGTCCTTTTGGCTGTGACAGCATCAAAAGTGAAGTGTCCTCCAGAGGCAAAGTTTACAAAGCATTTTTCACTTCAGTGCTGATTGCATTTCAGTGAGCAGCAAAGTGAGGTGCCACCATGCCTTAAAAACACCAAACCAGCTCTCCTGAGTGAAAAACTGCCAGTTGCACGAGTTATTAAGACATTATTATGTCAGACCCCACTTGGAGTCCTGTGTACAGTTCTGGAGCCCTCAGCACAAGAAGGACATTGAACTGTTAGAGCAAGTCCAGAGGAGGGCCACGAAGATGCTGAGAGGGCTGCAGCAGCTCTGCTCTGAGGACAGGCTGAGAGAGTTGGGGCTCTGCAGCCTGGAGAAGAGAAGGCTTCAAGGGGACCTTATAGTGGCCTTCCAGTATCTGAAGGGGACCTACAAGAAGGCTGAGGAGGGACTATTGATGAGGTGTTGTAATGACAGGACAAGAGGTAATGGGTTTAAACTGGCAGAGGAGAGATTCAAACTAGATGTTAGGAAAGGGTTCTTTGCAGTGCGGGTGGTGAAACACGAACAGGTTGCCCAGGGAGGTTGTGGATGGTCCCTGCCTGGAGGTGTTCAAGGCCAGGCTGGATGAGGCCTTGAGCAGCCTGCTCTAATGGGAGGTGTCCCTGCCTATGGCAGGGGGTTGGAACTGGATCACAGTCTCACAGTCTCACAAAGGTTGGAAGAGACCTCACAGATCATCAAGTCCAACCCTTTACCACAGAGCTCAAGGCTAGACCATGGCACCAAGTGCCACGTCCAACCTTGCCTTGAACATGATGATCCTTGTGGTCCCTTCCAACCTAAACCATTCTGTGATTATGAAGAGAGGACTGAAAATAGAGAGCTGTGGGGAGCTGCTTGTTCATAGCTGTTGTCTCTCCTCAGGCACTGCTCCTTGGCCGTCATTAACGCCCTCGCTAACATCGCTGCTAACATCCAAGGAGAGCACCTTGTGGATGAACTTCTGATGAACTTGCTGGAACTCTTTGTTCAGCTTGGGCTGGAAGGAAAGAGAGCCAGTGAGAGAGCAAGTGAAAAAGGACCAGCCCTGAAGGTCAGATATTCACTGGTTTGTATTCACTGGATTTTAACTGGATGCAGCTCTGCATCTGTGCAGTCAGCACAAATAAAGAGAGTCTTCTGTGTGCCTGAACCAGCCCCACACTCTGAAGAAAATCAGACTTCCTTCAACTTAAGAATGTCCTGATCATGAACTGAGTGCCCTTCAAACACCTAGCAAATCTCTGCAGTGGTGTCCCTCTTGTCCAGCAGAGTCTGGGTTGTGTGAGGCTGAGGAGACCATCCGGAGTGCTGAGCTGTTGGAGACAGAGCTGCAAAGGGAAATGCAGAATGCTGAGTCCTGAACTCCTCATAATACTTCTTGGAGTGTCTTTAGATGTGACAGGATTCTAATTCTAGTGGTGTCATGGGATCAAAGGAAAATGCAGTTTGGAAAGGACCTCAGGAAGTCATTAGGCCAAACTGCAGGTCAGTGTAGCCAGTTTCTGTCATCCTGTTGGATGCTGAATTGCTGGAAGTGGATGCAGCTTGATTGTTTGGGGTTTTTTTTCCCCCCAAGATCCAAGCTGCTGCAGGCTTATAATGGAAACAGTGCAGTGAAGTGGATGGAGAACACTTAGTGAAATTCTCTGCTGACTTTAGAAGTGCTTTATTTAGAGAGCAAGATTACCACAAAAAGCTTGCCAGAGAAAGAGGAGACTTCTCCCCTTGGTAGGGTAGGAATGCTTTGCAGAGGAGTCAATTTGACAGGCTTTGAAATGGAGAGCTTTTCAAATGCACTGACCTCAGGGTGTCTGCAGGCAGGAAAGTCTGCTTGATGTGTCGTGGATTTGAGCTAGGAGGCAGTGTTTCTTTATTCTGAAGATACTGGTAGCAGGTTTTGGTGGGGCACTCTTGATTCACTCTTCTGATTGTCTCAGCTTGTATCTCTACTCAGACTGCAGCAGTGTGGTCTCTCCTGATGCTAACAAGTGTTGCAGTGACCTTTTTTTCCAGTCATTTCTACCCCTTAGAGTGGCTTGAGTGGTGTTATTACCTCCAAAAACATCTAAGGGTATGTCTTTTGTTTTACTTTATCTCAGGCACTACAGGAAAGATAACTGGAATGTGTTTGAGTTGGGTTGTAGCCTTATTGTCTCATCTCAAAACTATTTGTCTGCACTTTTCTCCCCTTCCTTTTTTTCTTCTTTCTTTCTTGCCTCCCCTTGCCCCTTCCCTCCCCACCCTGCCTCCCCTTGCCCCTTCCCTCCCCACCCTGCCTCCCCTT
>WAAF01003196.1:23434-185924 GCA_013400475.1 Tricholaema leucomelas
TAGCAGGTTTTGGTGGGGCACTCTTGATTCACTCTTCTGATTGTCTCAGCTTGTATCTCTACTCAGACTGCAGCAGTGTGGTCTCTCCTGATGCTAACAAGTGTTGCAGTGACCTTTTTTTCCAGTCATTTCTACCCCTTAGAGTGGCTTGAGTGGTGTTATTACCTCCAAAAACATCTAAGGGTATGTCTTTTGTTTTACTTTATCTCAGGCACTACAGGAAAGATAACTGGAATGTGTTTGAGTTGGGTTGTAGCCTTATTGTCTCATCTCAAAACTATTTGTCTGCACTTTTCTCCCCTTCCTTTTTTTCTTCTTTCTTTCTTGCCTCCCCTTGCCCCTTCCCTCCCGACCCTGCTTCCCCTTGCCCCTTCTCTCCCCCCCTGCCTCCCCTTGCCCCTTCCTTTTTCCAAGAGCAAATACAGTCATTGCTTGGAGTGCACTTGAAAGCATCTTCATGAGTGAAAGGAGATTTCTTTTCCTGCTTCTTCCATTTCCATGGAGAAGGCAGCTCACCCTGCTGAATGAGCTCTGAGCATGGTGTCTGGAGAGGGCAGCTCACTCTGCTGAATGAGCACTGAGCATGGTGTCTGGAGAGGGCAGCTCACTCTGCTGAATGAGCTCTGAGCATGGTGTCTGGAGAGGGCAGCTCACCCTGCTGGAATGAGCTCTGAGCATGGTGTCTGGAGAGGGCAGCTCACCCTGCTGGAATGAGCTCTGAGCATGGTGTCTTTTTGCAGACCTGTTTTTGGCTTCATTTTGGTAGTAGAATTAGACTTGTGGTGAACATGTGCCGCTTGTTTGTGGCCACCCATTTGACTGGAGCATTTCTGTTGCAGTCAGTGGGTGTCAGAGTAGACATGGCATCAGTGAGTATTTTACCACCCCCTTTAGCTCAAGGCATAATATCCAGCTTGCAAATATAGCAGACCTTGTGCTGAAAGAGGAAAATGTCCTTGCCATCATTTCAGTCCCTGAGGACTCACCTCAAAAGCTGTTTTCACAGAATCTCAGGATGTTAGGGGTTGGAAGTGACCTTGAAAGATTGTCCAATCCAACCCCTCTGCCAGAGCAGGATCACCAGGGCAGGCCACACAGGATAACATCCAGGCTGGTTTGGAATGTCTCCAGAGAAGGAGACTCCACAACCTCTCCAGGCAGCCTGCTCAGGGCTCCAACACCCTCACAGCAAAAAACCTTTTCCTTAGAATCAAGCAGGTTGGAAGAGAGCTCCAAGTTCATCCAGTCCAACCTAGCACCCAGCCCCGGCCAATCAACCAGACCATGGCACTAAATGCCCCATCCAGGCTTTGCTTAACACTTCCAGGGATGGCAACTCCACCACCTCCCTGGGCAGCACATTCCAGTGCCAATCACTCTCTCTGGCAAGAACTTCCTCCTGACTTCCAGCCTGAGCCTGCCCTGGCACAACTTGAGGCTGTGTCCCCTTGTTCTGTCCCTGGGTGCCTGGCAGCAGAGCCCAACCCCACCTGGCTACAGCCTCCCTGCAGGGAGCTGCAGACAGCAATGAGCTCTGCCCTGAGCCTCCTCTTCTGCAGGCTGCACACCCCCAGCTCCCTCAGCCTCTCCTCACAGGGCTGTGCTCCAGGCCCCTCACCAGCTTTGTCACCCTTCTCCAAACACATTCCAGTATCTCAACATCTCTCTTATGTTCACATGGAACCTCCTTTGCTCCACCTTGCACTCCTTGACCCTTGTCCTTTCGTTGGTCATCTCTGAGAAGAGCCTCTGAAGGACTCCTGGGTGTCTCAGGATGTCTTTGGATTTCTGGGCTGTCCTCTTGACCACCTTGTGCACATCCACTGGGAAGATATAGGGCTGTAGCTGGCAGTGTCTGTTTTCATTAGCATAGGCAGTAGGAATGTTTGATGCTTGAACTAAGTCTTGCAGCAAGTACTTCAGAAATGCTTTTGGAGATGTTTTGATAAGTTGCTTTTTTCTGTTGCAGGCTTCCAGCAGCGCAGGGAATCTGGGTGTGCTCATCCCTGTGATTGCTGTGGTGAGTATCCAGTGTTTGCTTTGTTGCAGACAATTTTTTCTTGCATACATGAAATATTGCTGCTCTTTCATGGTCAAACACTTTGGTTAACAGCTAGTACAGAAGTTTGCCAAAGTGTAACTAGTAGTTCAGTCAGAACTTGGTGTGCAACCCATCTAGATCTCCAGCAGAGCATTTGTTGAGCCCAGGCTGGGTTTCCAGATCTGTAAGACTGCTTGCCTGACTGATGTAGCTTCTCTAAAAAGGAGTCTAAAAGACCTGGAAACAAACTTAAACTTACTGGAGAACAAACAAAGAAACACAAAACCAGCCAGCACATCACTTTCTTCCCTCCTGCAGCTGAATTCTCCTGCACAGCTGATGAGAACAGCTCTTGCAGACCTGCAGCCAGCATGCCTGCTTGCAGCTTGCTTGTACTACACAGCCATTAACAAGCAGAAACAGAGAACTCATTTCATACTCTGCTCTCCCACACCTCTTTACTGAAGCTTTTCAAAGAGCCTAAACTTAGCACAAGTTAAAGATCAAAGAACTGCTCCTTTCCTTCTCCTGTCTATTTCACCAGCTTCCAGCATCAGCTCTTCCTGAGTTTACCAGGGCCAGACCCTCGTTGTACAGAAGTGTGTTTGTCCCTGTCTTGGGTTGCTGTGGCTCAAGAGTGCTTGGTTTTTGCACGTAGTGTCTACTCCTGGGTTGGGAGATATGTTCTAGTGAGTCTTACCTTTCAGCAGGCACTAATGCCAGCACTCCTTTGAGTGGAAGCAGATTGAGAACAGGTTAGTGCTTGTTGGAGACTTAGTGTCAAAGTTACTCTTCTGTTTCAGATTTGTGTTGATGGTGGCTTGGTTCTGAAGAGCTGGGGATAACTGCAGTTTTCTTAATCCATGTGACCTTTAAATGCAGTCAGAGAGTGCCAGGATCTGAAGCAAGAGTTAATGGTTACATTATGGTGGTTGAAGCAAATATTTGACTGTGTTGCACAATGTATGAAGATCAGGAGTTTTGAGCAGTGATTTGCTTTTCTGCTGGAGCTCTTGCTCTTGAATAATTCCTCCTACTTAGGTCTCAAAAACCCTCTGCTTGAAGATACTTCAGCTCATTTAATTATTGATAAACAAATTGAGTTCTGAGACATGAATATTTACTCTTGAATATGCTTTTCTTTTAGAATACAGATAAACCAACAAAATGTCTGGGTGAATGTCAGTGATTCCTGTTGGGAACCTTTACTACTGAAAATTCTCCCACTCAGGGGGGCTTTTAGTACTGAAAATTACCCCCCTCATGGGGGGCTTACAAGTAAGCACAGTGTGAGACAGGAACAGGGAAACCTCTCAGCTTCCTAGTCAGTAGTAGCTCTTCATTATCCTTCATCATCTAATGCTGAATTTAAGTGGCTGCCATGTTGAAGAGTGTTGTGTAGTAGATAGAATCATAGAATCATAGAATGGTTTAGGTTGGAAGGGACCTCAAGGTTCATCCAGCTCCAACCCCCTGCCATAGGCAGGGACACCTCCCACTAGAGCAGGTTGCTCAAGGCCTCATCCAGCCTGGCCTTAAACACCTCCAGGGAGGAAGCATCCACAGCCTCCCTGGGCAACCTGTGCCAGTGTCTCACCACCCTCACTGGAAAGAACTTCCTCCTAACATCCAGTCTAAATCTCCCCTCTGCCAGTTCAAACCCATTCCCCCTCGTCCTGACATTCCCAGACCTTGTCAATAGTCCCTCCCCAGCCTTCCTGTAGGCTCCCTTCAGATACTGCAAAGCCACTCTAAGGTCTCCTCGAAGCCTTCTCTTCTCCAGGCTGCAGAGCCCCAACTCTCTCAGCCTGTCCTCATAGCAGAGCTGCTGCAGCCCTCTGAGCATCTTCGTGGCTCTCCTCTGGACTGGCTCCAGCAGTTCCATGTCCTTCTTGTGCTGGGGGCTCCAGAACTGCACACAGGACTCCAGGTGGGGTCTGAGGAGAGCAGAGCCAAGGGGCAGAATCCCCTCCCTTGCCCTGCTGCCCACACTGCTCTTGCTGCAGCCCAGCACAGGGTTGCTGTCTGGGCTGCACTCACACTGCAGGCTCATGTTGAGCTTTTCATCACCCCAGACCCCCAGGTCCTTCTCCTCAGGGCTGCTCTCAGCCATTCCCCACCCAGCCTGGAGCTGTGCCTGGGATTGCACCGACCCAGGTGCAGGACCTTACACTTGGCCTTGTTAAACGTCATGAGGTTGGCCTGGGCCCACCTCTCCAGCCTGTCCAGGTCCCTCTGGATGCCATCCCTGCCCTCCAGCAAGTCAGCTGTGCCACACAGCAGGCTATAACAGAAAAATGAAACAAAGGAGTTAAGAAATACCTTTAAAAGGAGTTTCCAATATTAGGAATCTTCAAACCAACCTGGGTTTAGCATAATTTGCATGGTTTTGTTAGCATAAGACCAATTTCTACTATGAATCTGTTTAGATGGGTGCAATATTTGATAAAGCAGAAGCTAATGAAATGTGAAACAGACTTTTGTAGAGCATTCCTGTTGTTTCCAGAAATATAGAGGAGGTTTCCAGTTTTGGTTAAACTTGGAAGGGTAGTAGGACGAGGGAGGATATTCTTCCCCTGTACTCAACACTGCTCAGGCCACACCTTGAGTACTGTGTCCAGTTCTGGGCTCCTCAACTCAAGAGAGATGTTGAGGTGCTGGAAGGTGTTCAGAGAAGGGCAGCAAGGCTGGTGAGGGGCCTGGAACACAAACCCTATGAGGAGAGGCTGAGGGAGCTGGGGGTGTGCAGCCTGGAGAAGAGGAGGCTCAGGGCAGACCTCATTGCTGTCTACAACTACCTGAAGGGAGGCTGTAGCCAGGTGNAAAAGCCTGGATGAGGCACTTAGTGCCATGGTCTGGTTGACTGGATAGGGCTGGGTGCTAGGTTTGACTGGATGATCTTGGAGGTCTCTTCCAACCTCATTGATTCTATTCTATTCTTTGTTTTCCTGTTAAATTGAATATGGAGGGGAGTGTATTGGAATTCTTAACACATGCTGGAATTGCTGTAAATGGCACTTCTGTAGGGAGCATCAGGAGATAAATAACACAGGAAGGACATGGACCTGATGGAGCAGGTCCACAACAGGGCCACAAAAATCATTAGGAGGCTGGAACACCGCTGCTGTGAGGCTGAGGTAGCTTGGGCTGTTCAGCCTGGAGAAGAGAAGGCTCCGGGGAGCTCTAATAGCAGCCTACCAGTGCCTGGGGCCACAGGAAGGATGCAGAGAGACCATTTGCAAAGGTCTGCTGGGACAGGACAAGGGGCAATGGTTTGAAATGAGAGCAGAGAAGATTTACTTTGGATTTTAGGAACAAGGGTGCTGGAACACTGCAGGGAGGTAATTGAGGCCCCATCCTTGGAGATCTTCAAGGTGAGGCTCAACAAGGCTCTGAGCAACCTCTTCTAGTTGAGATGTCCCTGTGGACTGCAGGGGGGCTTGGACGGGATGAGCTTTGGAGGTCCCTTCCAACCCAACCCATTCTCTGGTTCTGTGTTGAGCTGATGCAAAGAACATTTTTGAGTTGCTTTCACTAGCAAAGGTGCTCTCAGGATTTCTGTGTCGTTTATGTGGGTTGCCTAACACTGATACAGCTTGCACTGAGGAGATGAGAGAACTGTATTGAAACCATACAAGTTAGGCAGGGGAAAAGTAGTGAATTCATTTGTATTTCACTCTTCCAAACCATTTCTGTCTCCTGTTGTTTGCTACACCAGTCCACAAGGTTCATGGTGTGTAAGTCTGCTGACTGTTCAGTGATGCAAACAAAAGAAAGAATGTAGAGGTCTGCTCTTTTGCAAGGTAGATTGTGTGAAATACCCAGGAGAGGCTCAGGCTTCTGAGGCTCCTCAGGTGTTCTGCACCTTGTTATTCCTATTGATTGTAAGTAGTCATCCTGGCAGAGCCATAGAGCTGAAGTGCAAGAATCCAGACAGTCTAAGTATTTTATTGATTACATTTTATACACTGAAGTAGAAACACAAAGTGTAAGTTACTTTGTGGTTTGGTTGGGGTTTCTTTTAATACACTTGTATCAATACCTGGCACTAACCATTTCAAACTGCAGTCACATTACTCCTGCTGTGAGTCCATCCCTCTCAAGCTAATCTGGCTTCTTTTGCTACCTGTGGTTTCTGCGTTAGATAATAGGACAACAACATTTCCTTTACAATAGGAGGATAGTAATGTGTCTAACAGCCTGGTGGAGGCCTCCTCTGCACTTAAGACGTGGCTGGGTTGACAACTCTGCCCATGAAGAGGAGGCAGCTGGTACGGTGCTCGTAGATGAGGAACAAAAAGGGGCGGTCGACGATGAAGCGAGTCTGGGTGGAGAGAGGCATGAACCCCACGGTGGTCACTGCTGCAGCCTCTGTGCCTTCCTCATTCACAGTTATTGTGCCTTGGTGATTGAACTGGTTAAATGAAACAAGTGAAGGAAAGAAATTGAGGAGCTCATAAACAGACTCGTGAGGTGCCCACAGCCTTGCCCTGCTCCCTACCCCATGCGTGGCTCCCTTGTGATGCTCTGTCTGATAACTCCTACACAGCAGCCAGCTTTGGGCCTGGGCTGTGAATCACAGAATTAACCAGGCTGGAAAAGAGCTTTGAGATCGAGTCCAACCTAACACCTTCTAATTACCTAACCCATGGCACCAGCTGCCTCATCCAGTTTCTTTTTAAACACCTCCGGGGATGGGGACTCCACTGCCTCCCTGGGGAGCCCATTCCAATGCCAGTCACTCTTGCTGTGAAGAATTTCTTCCTAACATCCAGACCAAACCTGCCCTGGCACAGCTTGAGGCTGTGTCCTCTTGTTGTGTCACTGCTTGCCTGGGAGGGGAGACCAGCCCCACCTGGCTCCCTTCAGGTAGTTGTAGACAGCAGTGAGGTCTGCCCTGAGCCTCCTCTTCTCCAGGCTGCACACCCCCAGCTCCCTCAGCCTCTCCTCACAGGGCTTGTTTCTGACTGGCCACAGCTTTCAGTGCCTTTGACATCAGGTTAAACATGTTGCTGGTCATATGAATAGACAGGGGCATGCAGAGAAACCCACATCCCTTCTGTGTTCTCCAAGAAAGGTGAGGAAGAAGACTATTTGTGGGTGTTAGGAGGAAGTTCATTCCAGTAAGGGAGCTGAAACACTGGAACAGCTTACCCAGGGAGGTCATTGTTTGCCCCCTCCCTGAAGGTGTTCAAGGTCAGCGGTGACCTGAACCTTGAACCAGGACCTCACCAGCCCGGGTGAGCGGCCTGGGCTCGTGGGTGTAGGAGGGTTGGAATGAGATGATCTTTAAGGTCCCTTCCAACCCAAACTTTTCTATGGTTCTCTGGTTTGGGCTGTGCTACCATGTTTTCAGGTGCTGCAGTATCATCAGAAAGGAACTGAAGAGAGGAGTAAATACCCTGTCGATGGTGACTTTCTCATCTGCTATACCGGAGTAGTCGCCCTTTTCACTGAACAGTTCTTCTATTCCCATGGATTTCAGATAACCAATCAAGTTATAACTCTTCTCCAGCTTAAATTTAGGCAGAACCACTTCTCTTGTTCTAGTGAAAATAGAAACAGAAAAGAAAGGTCATTGAGGAGGTCCACGTTTGCCTGATTCCATTGCTTTACATATCTGTGCTTTGGGTTTCGCTGTCTTCAGCCAGCAGGACACAGAGACACGCAGGGCTGTTACTTGCAAACCTTGGGCATTGCTACTGTTCAGCTAAGTAATTGCTCTCCCCAAACCTGTGCTTTGTCAGTTTAATGTTTCCCTATGCTGCTTTACCTTCTTTAGCTGTGTAGAGCAGCTCAGTACATGGCTGTGTGCACTTGCAGTAAATGTTGAGCTGTCAGATTCCTGGAGCACTAAACTGGAGATTTGTAACTTCTTATATACACTAGAAATAAGTTGGCTTCCTGAAGAGCACATCAGAGCAGCTGCTTTTATCTTTCCATCCAGTCTGCAGGCAGATGCTGCCTAGTCTGTCACTTTGCAGAAGACAGGCTGGATCATTTTTTCTCTGCTGTGGTTATGGTGTCCACTGCTGCTTAGCAGACCTGTGCCTTGGCACAGCTGCTAGGCTGAAATGCACAGTGCTGAGATGAACCCAGGCTGCTGTCTGACTGATTGAGATTGTTCTGCACAACCAAGCTGTAGCTACCTCACTCCTGTGTCTTTCCTATTTATTGTTAATTTGATCAATAAGAACTTTCTCTTTACATCTACAACATCAAATACCTAATGGAACAAACTTTGGAACTGCATTAGAATTCCCCACCTTCATTTCCTGGCAGCACTGAAGAGCTCACTGCTCCTGATTTTTTGGTTAGTAAATCCATCTTTGGGGGCAGGGGGGGGAGGATTTTAATGTTATTGAACAAAAATGTCAGGTGTTATTTTCTGTGCTCTTTACTTACCCTTGCCAGCCTCATCAAGAAAATACACTAAGACTTTAAGCAGGTGTACTTTGCAGCAGGTACCTGTTTGTCATGCTCTTCTGCCATTTTTCCACCACTTGAGGTGTTATCTGCTTTTCTAGGGCTTTCATGCCAGAGAGTTTGTGTGGGAGCACAATCAGCATGCTGATGTTCCCCACGAAGGGCAGCTGCATCACGCCGCAGTCTAGCTCGGGGTCTGCAGCAGCAAGAAAGTTTCCTTTAGTCTGCATCATGGGAACCTTTATGGTTTGCTTCTCGTTGAGGCGGAAACTTCTCTTGGTTGTCATTTCCACTGGAAACTTATTCTCCCAAGTTCCTGTTAATACAGTGCAGAAGACAGAGAAGCAAAGAACCCCAAGGTCCTCTTTTAGTAAACCATTCCCAGAATAAGAGGTTACATTAAGTTTAAACTCCTGAGAATTGGGAATTACCATTGGAGTCTGATTTCAGTGAAGCCCCAATGGGACAAGTGTTGGAGTCTGATTTCAATGAAGCCGCAATGGGGCAAGGGTTGGAGTCTGATTTCAGTGAAGCCCCAATGGGGCAAGGGTTGGAGTCTGATTTCAGTGAAGCCCCAATGGGGCAAGGGTTGGAGTCTGATTTCAGTGAAGCCCCAAGGGGGCAAGTGTTGAAGTTTGATTTCAGTGAAACCCCAATAGGGCAAGTTCTAAAGTCACTAAAATTCCTGGCTTGCTTTCTTAACATTTGTCTTATTTGGATGTTCTGAATTGCAAAAGCAGGTAGACAGAAGCTGGGGCTTTCAAAGAGCTGTGTGTGTCCTGTTTTTTCCCTACAAGGAAGTTAGAAATGACAGTTTCAGACTCAAACTGTTTGACAGGGTTTGCACCTAGTGAAACAACTGACGCAGCTGAGAGATGCGAGAGAGATTTCCTGAGAGGTCTGATTCTGGAAACCAGACCCTTTCAAGCCTCAGAAACATCAAGCTGCATAATGGCTGGTTTCACTTTGCACCGTAGATGCTGTGCTGAAGGCATCACCTTGACTTGGTCCATTCTGCCCAGTGAACCTTCTGTGTTAAGACATCCTGAAGAGTTTTGGGTGTTACTGCTTCGTTCTGTGACCCAGCTTGGTGTGATTTCAGCAGCCTGACAGGTTTATGCCCAAAGAATACAAACCAACCTGGTTTGCAGCCCAGAAAGCTTTGCCATCAGATTTTGAATCTTCCTGTGTGAAGATTGTTTGGGTACCCAAGTATTTATTGAGCGTAAGTGGAAGTGCTTTTTCCAAGGCAGTGCTCCTGTTAATCTTTTTTGAGGACTCAGGCTCTGGCAAAAACATTCCTCTTTTTTTTTTCCCTAATGGGCAGACAAAGCTGGAATTTTAAAGTGGAAATAGAGTTATTGGTATTTGCTGTTAAAACTCAGGGTTTTGGGGCAGAATTGGCAAGGAAGTACCTGAGGAGTGTGGCTGTAGCTATGTGGGGAGTACAAAGTTAACATTCACAGAATCACAGAATTACTTAGATTGGAAAAGACCTTCAAGATCATTGAGTCCAATCATTAGTTTCACACTGACAAGTCCTTGACTAAATTGAATCCCTCAGCACAACATCTAATCACTCTGAATCACTGTGGCTGGAAGGGACCACCAGGATCATCCAATCCATTCCTTGGTAACCTTTCTTTAAAAGGTTGCAGGTGATCCTGAGCTCCTTCAGCTTTGGCGAGACATTGGAACAGGTTGCCCAAGGAGGTTGTGGTTACCCTCTCCCTGGAGGTGTTCAAGGCCAGGTTGGATGAGGCCTTGAGCAACTTGGGCTAGTGGGAGGTGTCCCTGCCCATGGCAGGGGGTTGGGACTGGATGATCTTCAAGATGCCTTCTAACTCAAACTGTTCTGTGCATCTGTGAATCTGGCTTTGCTGAACTGTGAAACAATAAAAGAACATCTGAAGTCCAACTTCCATTCTCATAGTTTCTTCTGATAGGAGCAGCTTGAGAAGTGGTTCATATTCTGGTTAATATTCTGAAGAGAATGAGCTCTAAAATGGATGATGCTGTTCCCAGACTGATTAGCTCAATTCTCTGGAACAAACACATTCTGGCTTCTTCAGGAAGCAGAATTCAGAGGCATGGGACTCTAGCTAGCTAATGACACAAAGCTGCTGTGGGAGCTTCAGCAGCACTTCATCACCTGAGAAACACTCCTCAGTTCTTCCTAGTAAAAGAGAGAAACTGGAGAAGTTTTTTTTCCTTGAAGTCACTTTTGCAGGTGCTTTTGTCTTGGGGTTGAACACTGTGCTGCAGCAGGAGGTGTATGTGCCTCTGGGGTCGTCTGAAACCAGTTGGCACTATGACTTTTGTGACATCCTGTTTGGGATCTTCCCATCAAGATACATTTTAGATCCATCTGTGGTGGCAGAAGTTGTCTCCTGATTGAATTCTCTCTTACAGTTGTGGCTAGAATCTTATAGAAGCAGATTTGGACTCATCTAAATTTGTCAGCTGTCAAAAACTGCTCAGTGGGGAACTTGCTTAAAGAGCCTGCTCCTTCTTGAGAGGAGTCTTACAATGGCTCAGGTTGGAAGGACCTCAGAAGTCACAGCTGCAGCACAGGAGGTTCCACCTCAACACAGTGGGGAACTTCTTTATTGGAAGAGTCCCAGAGCACTGGAAGAGAAGAGGTTCCTCAGGGAGGTTGTGGAGTCTCCTTCTCTGGAGACTTCCAAGGCCTGTCTGGTTGTGTTCCTGTGTGACCTGAGCTAGATTGTGTGGTCCTGCTCTGGCAGGGGGATTGGACTTGATCTCTTTGGATCTCTTCCAACCCCTGACATCTTTTGATCTGTGATTTACTGCAACCTTCCCACCATGGGCACTCTGGCTTTGAACACCCTCAAGGAGGCAACCACAGCCTCCCTGGGCAACCTATTGCAGAGTCTTACCGTCCTCAGACTGAAGAACTCTTCCTAAGCTCCAATCTAATCCTACTCTCTCTGAGCTTCAAACCACTCGCCCTTGGCCTGTCTATGGACACCCTTAAGAAAGTCCCTCTCTGGCAACCTCTGGCTCCCTTCAGGTACTGGAAGTTCATAAATGCTTCTTCACACCTCTGCAGAAGGGAGGGTGCATCTTATGTGGAGGTAGACTGGACACCTATACAAGATAAAACTTGCTTCTTACCAAGCCACATTGTTCTGGGAATACAGATTAGCTTCTTGATGATGCTTAACACAAAAGGAGCTTGAGATTTGCTGACAGCATCAAGTGTCATCCTTGGCAAGTGTTCCCTTGCTCAGTATCACCTGTAGTGAGCATCTCTGTGCCCCTGAGAAGACTTGCAGGCTTCTTAGCTCTAGTGCTGTGACAGAGCTTGTCTGCAGCGTTCCAGACAGTGCAAATATTGTAAAGAGAGAACTGTGGACAAAAATCAGCACATCTGGAAGGACTGCCAGGAAAGCAAGAGCAGAAGTGGCTTTTGAAAAGGTTAACTCCACTCACAAAGGAATTGCCAGGACACCATCACTGTAAGATGAAAGCATGGGAAAGGCCAATGTTGAACTGATCTTTGGGGGGGTTGAGGGTTAGAAATTGCAGCCTTCATCAGACAGCACCAAGGCAGCTGAGACTAACAGGATGCCATGGGGAAGAGAAAGAACCAAAAGACTTGTTGGTCTTGTTGACTCAAGAGGTCCAGTACTAAAATGATTTCATTTTTGGTGATGTTTTTGTTATCTGTGGAGAGCACAAGTGTGGAAGGGTTACAGAGTAACCCCAAATGGTGAGAAAATGAGGTGTCTGTTTCACTCTGCATGATCCTTCTCTTAGGGTGGCAATGTATTTCCTGGGCCTAAGGACACACATGAGTCCCTTTTGGATGGTACTTCAGAACAGGAGATCATTTGGATCTTATGCTAAGGACTGCTTCAGGTGTTTAAAGAGACAAGTGGTAAGGAAGTAACACCTTGCAAAGAGCTTATAAGGATGGTGTTCCCATCAGTTCCTATAAGTAAAGGGCTGAGAGGGAGGTGTAGGAAAGCCCTGGGGCGTTTGTTTCCTGGAAGCAGGGACATAAGTGGGAAAAAGCCAGGAAAGAAAAGGAGTATGTTGTACTTCTGAGACCCTTCTGCACTGAATCAGGTGCAGAGAAGAGCAGCTAAGCTGGTGAAAGGTCTAGAGAATGATGGAGGAGCAGCTGAAGGAGCTCAGACTGTTTAGTTCGAGGAAGAGGAGGCTGAGGGGAGATTTCATTGCTCTCTGCAATAACCTGAGAGGACAATACAGAGAGGTGGGTGCTGGTCTCTTCTCACAGGCATTTAGAAGGAACAGCCTTAAGCTGCACCAGGGAAGGTTTAGGCTAGAAAACTGGAAACATTTTTCCCTTAAAAAGTGGTCAAGCATTGGAACAGGCTGCCCAGAGAGGCGGTGGAGTCACCATCCCTGGAGGTGTTTAAAGGCTGTTTAGATGTGGTGCTTAGAGATAGGCTTCAGTGGTGAACTTGGTAGAGTAGGGTTAATGGTGGGACCCTTGGTGCTCTCAAGGGTCTTTCCCAACCTGAGTGATTCCATGATCTGTCTTTCCTTAGCAGTGCTTTAAGCACCTTTATCTGATTTTCTTCTTAAAGAGCAGGAATTCCTCAGTCTCTCCCACCTCTTGCTCTTTCAGTGCCATTAAAGGATGTATGGAAAAGTTCATTAACTTCAACCCGAGGCAGATAACTCCCATTGAAAATCTCACCACAGCCTCCCAGCTTGAATTTATAGACAGTAATTAGTTATGGTAAGAAGTTCTTGTGCAGTCTTTCCTTCAGGCCTCTTTAACTATTCAGCCTATCCATGCTGGATGAATAGAATAGAATAGAATCAACCAGATTGGAAGAGACCTCCAAGCTCATCCAGTCCAACCTATCACCCAGCCCTACCCAGTCAACTAGACCCTGGCACTAAGTGCCTCATCCAGGCTTTTCTTGTATTCCAAGTGACTGCATTTTGCTTGGGACTGTAGAATACTCTTCTGGTTATTATCTTTAGCTTGTTGACAAGGGTCATGCTCTGCTTATATTAAAAACACATACCTTAAGCTGAAATTCTTTGTAGTCATTTCTATTCTGAATGCCTCAGGAATGTAGAGTGTGATGTGACATCAGCCTGTACCCTTTTGATGAAGCCGTTAACTTGAAGCAGGACTGAAGGTAACTAATAACTTAAACATAGATCAGCACCTCACCATCTCAGACTTCTACAGCACTTGTGCTTTTAGAAGCTATTCTGAATTCATGGCTTGTTTTTCAGTCCCCCTTTTAGACTATAAGGTTTTGGATGTAACAAGCATTTGCTGTGTCTTTACTATAGCCACTAACTTCAGGCTGTTGCTGGAACATCAGGGTGCTACAGAACCATGCCACAACAGGTTAATAAGGGAGATTCTCTGTAGTGAGGGAGCTGATAGGCTTTTCTGAACTGTGGAATGATTTAATTTCGCAGAATCACAGAACTGTCAGGTTCCAAGGGGACCTCAGAAGTCATCCAGTTCCAGACCTGCCATGGACCGGGACACCTCACACTAGATCAGGTTGCTCAGAGCCACATCCAGTCTGGCCTTAAAAACTTCCAAAGATGAGGCTTCTGCCACCTTCCTGGGCAACCTGTGCCCATCTCTCACCACCCTCATGCTGAAGAGCTTCTTCCTAACATCCAGTCTGCATCTACCTGCTTCTAGCTTTGCTCTGTTCCCCCCAGTCCTATCACTACCTGACACCCTAACAAGTCCCTCAGCAGCTTTCTTGTAGCTCCTTTCAGATACTGGAATGTCACAGTAAAGTCTTCTTAGAACCTTGTCTTCTCTAGACTGAGCAGCCCCAAATCTCTCAGCCTGTCTCCATAGCAGAGGAGCTCTAGCCCTCTGATCATCCTCATGGCCCTTCTCTGGATGTGCTCCAGCACCTCCAGATCTTGCTTGTATCGGGAAGTCCAGAACTGGATGCAGTACTCCGGGCGGAGTCTCCCCAGAGTGGAGCAGAGGGATCAGTCTGGGATGTCTAATGAAGTATGCAGTGAGTTGCAAACTGAGAACATGCATTGCTGAGACTGAAAGAACAGCTTCTTACCTTTGAAGTAAAGACAGTTGAGAATCATCATCAGCGTCGTAGGGTTTACGTTCTCCAGAGCTTCCTTTATTAATCCCTTGGTCAGCTTCAAGATGCGTTCGTTGGTTTTAGTGATGAAGTTGGGATCAGAAAAATTAGCTGGTTGGGCATCAGCAAAGTAGAAGGTTTTCATGTTGCTTCTGAAATCATTCAGAATGGAGAAGTCCTTCTGGATGTAAAGATCATTGACAGACCTCAGCGTGTAACCGAAGTTGCGCCTGAAGAGCCTGTGAGTGAGCTTGCGGAAGAGGTTGTGAACGGTCATCAGCTCGTATTTGCTGCTGGCGTTAATGAAGTCTTGGAAGCCGAGGACTGACAACACTTCCTGCTGGGTTTGACCCTTCAGCCCCAGAGAAATCATTGCCATTGCAGTGGAAATGCCCACAGGGGCCATGAGGATGTTGTCTGAAGAGTTGGCTTTGTCTGCCACGCTGCGGTAGAGGTTGAAGCCGAAGTTGGCGTTGAGGATATTGAGGCGCTGGATTCTGGTTTTGCCCTGGAATAGTTCAAGGATATTTCCTTGCTGAATTTCGGAAACCATGTATGGGCCAGCATCAATAATGTCACCATAGTCATCTTCCCCCACTAGCTTGTCAAAGTCTAGATAGTCCTCTTCCTCCTCCTCTTCAGCAATCAAGTCATTAGTGATGGTGTTCTCCCTGTGGAACTCCGGGGGTAAGTCTGGCATATCATAGGTCCCATTTTCACCTGCCTGTGCATTTTTAAGGCTCTCAAAATGCTCAGTGAAGTCCTTGACTCCACCAAACGTGGAGGTTACGATGACAGCAAAGGCAAGCACATGAAACAGGAACTTCATTCTGACAGGTCAAAACCTGAAAGACAACAAACCGCAGTTGAGACAGGGCAGGGTAGTTGCGTTTCAGTTATCTGCGCCTTCGTTTTAGGTCCACGCTGAATTCTGGCACAGCAGAAGGTCTGTAGTCACCTTCTTTGACAGCATTGTTTTCAGTGGGACAGTGCTGAGCTCTTTTACTGCTAATCAGGTTGGCTTACGTAAAGCCTCCAGCCTGCCAAAGAATCGCTTGACCTCCTCCCGTGGAAGTTGTCATGAGTGGCATATTTCAGCAGTGACAAACCTCCTTACCTGAAACGTGTGGACTCTGTAAACCTGCAGTGCTTCGGGTCTGTGCTAACTGTGTTACTAGGGTGTGCTGGAAATACGGTGTGAAGAGGAGTTTGAAGATTTGAGCTAGAGAGGAGGAGGAGGAGGAGGAGGAGGGGGGACTAGGCAGCTGCTAAAGGAGCATACCAGAAGGCTGACACGTACTGAAGCCTCTGAAAACCAGACATTTTGCAGCTACGAGAGAAAATGAGGAGGGTGAGGGGAGTGTCTTTGAAAGTGCAAAGCTGAAACGGGATGGAATAAGGATCCAGGGGGTTAGCGGCAAACGTGGAGGGAGCTGTGGGTTAGTGCTGAGCACCGTTAGTGGGGACTGCGCTGGTGAAACAAAAACCTTAGCCCGGTGTTAATTAGAGTGGGGTTTGAATTGGCAAGTGGTCCAAAGAGCTGTTCCTTAGAAGTGCAACAGAGAGATACACACCTGTGAGTAAAAGCAGGGCTCAAAGGAGAGCGTTTTCAAACAGCAGGACAGGAGTAACAGAACCATTTAATATTCCAAACTCTTCCCCCTGAACTAATTAGGCTGAAATCCTGAAAGCATTTACGGTGGTTATCTCGTACAAAAAAAGCTCCAAACCAACCCAAAATGAGTTCTTTTGCAGCAAGGAAGGTTCTGCAGGAGGTGCTTTGGAAAGGCTTTCTGCACTGTGGCCGAATCAGTGCTTTCTCTTCGTGTCGCTTTGTCAAACCATGGCTTTTTTCTTTTCCCCGCCCCCAGAAGTCAGGCCCTTAGGGCTGAGGTCCTCTGTCCAGTGAGGGATGTTTTCAGCTTTTGGCACAGAAGAATTTGTTGTAAGCAGTTCCCAGCTTTACATTGTCACCTTCCCCAGCCTTCAGTTCCTGCTCGGCAACGCTAACACAGCCAGAACCTTCCCCCGCGCTGCAATGTAATCATCTTTGGTCGGATCTACCTAAAAGAGAGATGGAAATGAAGCTTACCTTTAAGCCACTGTACAGAAAGGATGCGTTGAGTAGCTCAAGTTAGGGGAATGGCTGAGTTTAAATCTGAACTTTGACGCTAGGGTTTTGTGTGTCTCCCAAAGTAAACATTTCTCTAAACCAAACACTGCTAAACTGACTTCGTCAGCCAAAATCCCTCCCTTGCCTAGTGATCCCTGCTGGACTGAATGCTGTTTGCTGAACTGCTTTTATAGCTTTGCAGGTACTTGCTGGCTTTTGAGGAAGATCTTTGAGCAGCAATGAGTGTGTGTGGAAAGTTTCAAAGTCAAGCACAAATGTAAACTTGACAGTTAGTGCCTGGGAAAAGCCACATCTCTGCTGTTTTGTGCTGGAACAGGGCAGGGGTTTGCTGCAGATCTGATTGAGGCTGCTGCAGTTGTGGTCAGGCTTCAGCAGGCAGTGTTCTATGAGTGCCTTGCACAAGCAGCTCTTTCTCTTAGTGCCACTCACCAGCTTAAACACAGATTAATTTTACTGTAACAGAGGGATTTGTTGTTGGTGTTTTTGATTAAATGAACAACCTGCCTCATCATTTACAAAGCCATCCAAAGTTGGCTTTATAGATTTCACTGAAGTACTGCTGCCTCTCACACCTCAAGAGAGTTACTGTGCAGTTAGAGGAGAAACTAAGATCTTAAAGCTAGGTTGGTATCTCCTGTTTCCTTCATAAACATTTCCTTCACACCTCAAGAGAATTATCGTGCAGTTAGAGGAGAAACTAAGATGTTAAAGCTAGGTTGGTATCTCCTGTTCTCTCCATAAACATTTTCATCACACCTCAAGAGAGTTACTGTGCAGTTAGAGGACAAACTAAGATCTTAACGCTAGGTTGGCATCTCCTGTTTCCTTCATAAACATTTCCTTCACACCTCAAGAGAATTATTGTGCAGTTAGAGACTACTAAGATTAAAAAAAAACAGATTAATGTCTAATATTTTGTTGATGTCACAGTAATAAACCACAGTCACATGGAATAACTCTTGCAGTTTAATGTCTTGAATGCTGCCCCTCCTCTAACACTTTTTAGGGTAACAAATGAAGAGCTTTGGGTTAGGAATTTCTCTAAAATTGCATTATCAGGTTGACTTGGGAATATAAACTCTGCTTCTCCAGTGGCAGCAGCTGCTTCTGCAAAAAGCATCAGGGAATGTTAACAACTGTGTTGAAAATGCTCCTTTGCTTGCTTGTTTAGATAGTAAATTCTCCAGAACTGATGTCATTTTGTGCGTGGGAGCAAACAATGAAAGAGCCCCAGTTGGTGCCTCAATGTATTTCCACCAAGCCAATAAACAATAGCAGCCAGAAGTCTGCCTGACTAATATTTGTTTGGGTTGGAGTTCCTTTTGCACTGCAGCAAAGCTGCATGGCCTTGTCTTCAGCACAGCCTAGGGGACACACCTGGGCTCTTGCTCTCTGTGCTTGGGAGTACACTAATGTTATGGCTTCTCTCCAGAGGTTACGGTGTCAGCAGCGTGTAAAGCAGAGGAAGTTGTGACAGCAGGCAGCTCAAATGCTGGCATCTCAGATACTCTGCCAAGATCTAATGGTTTTCTCCAGTCTAACTGTGCAGCAGTGTTTTTAATAGGTGCCCAGGAGCAATACCTTTGTATATCCCAGTAAAGAAGGTTCGTGAATTGATTCCTTGGCGTAGCATTTAATGGTCGTAGCTCCTGCCGTTTTCTGATGTTGACTTTTCTTTCTTTGGTAGCTCACCAGACGCTTGCCACCCATCAAGGAGGCCAAGCCCAGGCTGCAGAAGCTGTTCCGTGACTTCTGGCTGTATTCAGTGCTGATGGGCTTTGCTGTGGAAGGATCAGGTAGAGTCACAGAATCATAGAATCAGTCAGGGTTGGAAGGACCACAAGGATCAGCCAGTTCCAACCCCCCTGCCATGGGCAGGGACACCCTACCCTAGAGCAGGCTGGCCAGAGCCCCATCCAGCCTGGCCGTAAACACCTCCAGGCATGGGGCCTCAACCATCTCCCTGGGCAGCCCATTCCAGCCTCTCACCACTCTCATGCTGAGCAGCTTCCTCTTCATGTCCAGCCTGAACCTACCCATCTCCAGCTTTGCTCCATTCCCCTCAGTCCTGTCACTCCCTGCTATCCTGAAAAGTCCTTCCCCATCTTTTTTGTAGCCCCCCTTCAGATACTGAAAGGCCACAATAAGGTCATTTCAAGGAGAGCCACTTTGTTGCTCATATTTAAACTCTTGGTGAGTCTAAGTGTCCACTGTGATCTGGTGACAGCAGGCTGAGGAAAAGTTAGAGGCATAAAGACATTACAAAGCAAACAGCTTACAGGACAGTTCTCTGGTAGGGTTTCTTTACATCTTGCTCTGTTTTGCTAGGAGATTGAGCACAGCACAACTTCTTGTGCTTAGGTTTTCTTTCTCCAAGCTAATACAGCAGGTCAGCCTTAGTTGAGGAGGAGTTTTGGTAGCTGTGTCCCTGAAATGGAAGATCAGACACATGAGGTAATCGGGCAGAAACTTCCTGCCCGTCGAGAAAGTTCCCTTGCACTTTAACCTAAAGATGTTGATTATGTTCAGAAGTTGTACTGCTGGGGTTGAGTGTTTGTTCTTAAATACATGAAAAATTGGCCCTGGAAAGGAGCACAAAGCTTGATGATGCCAGGTGACCTTGTGAGTCACAGGATGCTAGGGGCTGAAAGGGACCTCCAGAGATCACCCAGTCCAACCCCCCTGCTAGAGCAGGACCATCTAGAGCAGGCCACACAGGAACACATCCAGGGGGGATCGAATCAATGTCCATAACTATCTGAGGGCTGGGGGCCAGGAGGGGAGGACAGGCTCTGCTCACTGCTCCCTGGGATAGGACAAGCAGCAATGGATGAAAGCTGCAGCACAGGAGGTTCCAGCTCAGCACAAGGCAGACCTTTCCTATAAGGGTCCCAGAGCACTGGAACAAGCTCCCCAGAGAGGTTGTGGAGTCTCCTTCTCTAGAGCCTTTCAAGGCCTGTCTGGATGTATTCCTGTATGACCTGAGCTGGACTGGATGGTCCTGCTCTGGCAAGGGAGTTGGACTGGATGATCTCTTTGGGTCCCTTCCAACCCCCTAACATCCTGTGAGCCTGTGAATGTCTCCAGAGAAGGAGACTCCACAACCTCTCTGGGCAGCCTCTTCCAGGGCTCTGTTACCATCACAGTGAAAAAGTTTTTCCTTATGTTGACGTGGAACTTCCTCTGCTCCATCTTGTACCTGTTGCCCCTTGTCCTATCACTGGAATCTGAATATTGTTTTTCTCTCTGACCCCACCTTCCTCTTTGTACTGTGCTGCAGGTCTCTGGCCAGAAGAATGGTATGAAGGGGTCTGTGAAATTGCCACCAAGTCTCCATTGCTCACATTTCCCAGCAAAGAGCCGCTTCGGTCTGTTCTTCAGTACAATTCTGCCATGAAGAATGACACTGTGACTTCTGTAAGAGCTCATTTCTTCTCTTCTCCCCTTCTGTAATGTCCATCAGTCTTGAATGATACAGAACAGGCTTTATTACAACAGCACCAGCATGATTGAACCTGCCTCCTGGTAGTGCAAACCAGCTTGGTTACACTACACTTAGGACAGTGGACTGCATCGATGACTTGGCTTTGGGTTTAGTGTTTAATACAAGTGGCCAGGGTGACAGCTGCACTCTTTTTTTTCAGGTGTAGAAACAAACTTCTAGTGCAAATGGAGACCTTTTAATACCACTTCCATTTTGTGTCTCATAGACAATACTTGCACTGTTTTAAAAGCCAAACCAAACAAACTTTGAAAGGAAGCAACACATTCAGCCTTTGAAAGAAATGTTAATTGAGATGGTTTCTCAGTTGTTTTTCTCCTTTGGTTTTGTACTGGTGTCTTTTTCTTCTCTAGTGTTTGCAGGATAGATTTTGCCTGAGGGCTATTTGTGGTAGTTTGTTGCAAGACTTAGTTCAAGCATCAAACATTCCTCCTGCCTGTGCCAATGAAAACAGATGTTGTTGGCTACAGCTCTGTATCTTCCCAGTGGATGTGCATAAAGTGGTCAAGAAAGCAACCCAGAAATCCAAAGGACTGTCCTGAGGCACTCAGGAGTCCTTCAAAGGCTCTTCTCAATGATGTCCAATGAGAGGATAAGGGGCAAAGTATGCCAGGTGGAGAGAGGAGGTTCCACGGGAAACAGATGGGAAAACTTTTTCGTTGTGAGGGTGCCAGAGCCCTGAGCAGGCTGCCCAGAGAGGTTGTGGAGTCTCCTTCTCTGGGGACATTCAAAACCTGCCTGGATATGTCCCTGAGTGACCCTGCTTTGGCAGTGGTGTTGGACTGGAGGATCTGTAGAGGTCCCCTCCAATCCCTGCCATTCTGATTCTGAAATGTCTTTGGCTCCCAAATAACACAGAAATCTGCTTTGTGTCTACGTATTCACTTCTGTGACATCAAGGACTGGCACGACAGATCCATGATGTTCAAGAAGCTGGGCAAGGTTGATGCTGATCAAAGTGGCATGGATTTAGTGCAGGAACAGTGTCTCTTCCTTGGTGTAACTGCATGGAAAGCAGCAGCTGCTTCAGCAAGGAGCTCAGCCGGAGTGTTTATTTCTGTTTCATTCTGTATTTGAAGAACCATGACTTGCTGAGTCAGAGTCAGTTGGTCTTAAGCTGCAGACAGAGGGGATCCTGGCATGTTGTTTGCAAGGTTCAAAAGCTAAGAGTAGCAGCTGAATGCTTTCAGGACACCTATGCTAGAGCCACCCCACTTCGATAACTTTGTGTGTTCCTTTCTAGGCTGAGCTAAATGAGCTGCGGAGTACCATAATAAACCTCTTGGATCCTCCTCCAGAAGTGTCAGCCCTGATCAATAAGTTGGACTTTGCCATGTCTACCTATCTCCTTTCTGTGTACCGCCTGGAGTATATGAGGTACATGTTTATAGGTCTGCTTTTGTCACTGCTCCACTTAGAAACACATAAACCCTCTATGGTCAAGTCAGGATTGACAGAGACTGAGCCAAATGAAATCAGGATCTTTAGTCACATCAGGTTCTGTTAATGATTCAGAAACTGGGAAGTCATCTATGCATAAATGCATTTAGGGCAGATAAAAAGGATGGGATAGTACAGCGGGGCCCCAAAAATGGGACCATGGGACCAAAAGTAGAAAATGGACAAAAAAGTTCTTCAAGTGAATGTCCTTGGGGCGTAATACATCCTCTGCACACACGTGCTTGCACTTCTGCAGGCCTCTGTGGGACAGGAGAATTGCAGAATGAGCCAGGTTGGAAGAGAGCTCCAAGCTCATCCAGCCCAACCTAGCACCCAGCCCTGTCCAATCAACCAGACCATGGCACTAAGTGCCTCATCCAGGCAATTCTTGAACACCTCCATGGATGGTGACTCCACCACCTCCTTGGGCAGCCCATTCCAATGCCAATCCCTCTCTCTGGGGAGAACTTCCTGAGAATGATGTTCTGTAGTGCATTTTTTCCCTCAGTGTTAGTTGTACTAATCAAACATACTGAGATGTGTGTGTGTTCTTGCTGCTCAAAGAAGTGTGTACCTGGAGAAAGGCTGAGAGGGTTGGGGCTGTTGAGCCTGGAGAAGAGAAAGCTCCAGGGAGACCTTAGACCTGCATTTCAATATGTGAAGGGGACCTCCAGACAGGCTGGGGGGGGACTGTTCAGAAGTGCCTGTGGGACACTGTGAGGGCAATGGTTTGGAGCTGGAGCAGGGCAGAGTAGATTGGACATCAGGAGGAAGTTCTGGTGAAATACTGAAGCAGGCTGCCCAGGGATGTGGTTGAGGCCCTGTCCCTGGAGATATTCAAGATCAGATTCAGTGTGTCCCTTTGCAGCCTGCTGCACTTGGAGGTGTTCCTGCTGCCTGCAGTGGACTTGGACAAGATGACTTTTGAGAGTTACTTCCAAGCCAATGCAATCTGTGACTCTGAAAGCTGAAGTGGAGGTCTAGCAATGAACAAAAGAGAAAGAAACATCTCTAGAACATTTTTGCTTTGCCAATAACTGCCAACAGGGACAACTCTTTACAGAAAGCTTTGACTGTGCTTTAGAAACAATTGTAAATAGATTCTATTTCCCTCATATGCAAATTAACCAGAGGCAAAGCCTTTAGAAATGCCAAGGATAGTTCCATGTTTGTATGTTCGTGCTGACGGATTGTGCATCATCATCAGGCAACTTGGGCTAAGCAGGAGGTGTCCCTGCCCGTGGCAGAGGGGTTGAACTAGTGATCATAGAATCAGTCAGGGTTGGAAGGACCACAAGGATCAGCCAGTTCCAACCCCCCTGCCATGGGCAGGGACACCCTACCCTAGAGCAGGCTGGCCAGAGCCCCGTCCAGCCTGGCCATAAACACCTGCAGGGACGGGGCCTCAACCACCTCCCTGGGCAACCCATTCCAGGCTCTCGCCACTCTCATGCTCAACAACTTCCTCCTTGCGTCCAGCCTGAACCTTTAAGATGATCTTCAAGGTCCCTTCCAACCCAAACTATTCTATGATTCTATGGCTTCCCACTCCTGATGTGTGAAGGTTGCTGCCTCAGTTGATAGCATTTTGTGATCCCAGCTCTGTTTATTGAATGCAGAAGCAAACAGCAATATCCCACTTGCTAGAGACTTGACATGAGCAGTGCCTGTGTGTGTGGTGTGATGCCAGTGTACATAGATTAGTGCTGAACATCTTTAAAAGAAAGAAAAAGAAACTGAAGCAAAAAGACCCAAACAAATCAAACCAACCTACAGAACTCTTCCTTCCCTAGAGTGCTGCGTTCAACTGACCAAGATCGCTTCCAGGTCATGTTTTGCTACTTTGAGGATAAAGCAATCCAGAAAGACAAATCAGGTAAGGCCACCTGGCTCGTTTCCCTTGCAGCAAGGCACTGCAGAGCTCTTCCAGCCATGCAGAATTCAAAGGAGGCAGATCCCCGTACAACAAAGTGAATCCCACTCACCAGGCTGCTGCTGCTGCTTTATTGTTGACACGAAATGCTGGGTTTGTTTTGAAATAACTCAGTTCAGTGTTGGCTGAGTAAACAATGAACACTTTTGAACTGCTGAAGGTGGCTTATGCAGCAAACATCACTTTGCTAATCAAAGCTGTCCCTTCTCTCTGCTCCTCAGGCATGATGCAGTGTGTGATAGCTGTCGCCGATAAGGTGTTTGAAGCTTTCCTGACAATGATGGCTGATAAAGTAGGTTACATGGAAAAGAACACCTGAAATGTGTGGGAATGTTCTCATTTCACTTTGTGAAAGCGTTCTTGTCATGTTCCTGAAGGGCTTCACAGCTCTCTTTGACATGCTTTGCAGCCTAAAACAAAGGAGAACGAGGAGGAGCTGGAGAGACATGCTCAGTTCCTGCTGGTGAACTTCAACCACATCCACAAGAGGATCAGGAGAGTTGCAGACAAATACTTGTCTGGTCTGGTAGACAAGTGAGTACAGGTCTCATTGCTCTGTTCTCTTTTCACACTGACTGCTTAGCCACCACTTGTGCAGTTGATGGCAACAGTCAAGTGAATTTCCTGGCTGGTAGCTCTGAAACACCTCCTTGAAAAATGACTTTTAATAGTGTTTTAAAGCTGGGCTCTGAAACTCCTGCTTAAAATGTCTGTCTCCGCAGTATTCCTGTGGGTGGAGCAAGGCAGAGTGCCTGGGAAATAAATGCAATCTCAGCTTAGCTCTTAGAGAGCTTCTAACAGTACTGAGCTAGGCTCCTGTGAGCCCTGGCAAGCTTTGTGTCTTCCACTGAGTCTGAGCTAACCTTGTGTATAGCAAACTCCATTGCTTCATCCAATCATTTCCTTCCTCAGTTCTCCATGCTTATTGTGTTCCTCAATCCTGTCTTGCTCCAGATTTCCTCACTTGCTGTGGAGTGGGACTGTGCTGAAGACTATGCTGGATATTCTGCAGACTCTGTCACTGTCTCTCAGTGCAGTAAGTTCTCTTTTCAGTAATGCTCTTAGGGGAATCAAGTTTATGCTTCTGGGTTTATTTGACAGAACTGAGGGGTTTTGCATTTCTTTGATAGTTACTTGAGTGCTTCATTTGGTTTTGCTATCATCACTAAGATGGATAACATTTTCATTTTGGTTTCTGTGAAATCAGTGCATTTGCACACCTGCTTCCTAGGCAGGGAAACTGCTGCAAAGTTACTGTCACCTGTGGTTCAGAAAATCACACTTAGCATCATAGAATGGGTTGGCTTGGAAGGGACATCCAAAGCTCATCCAGTTCAACTCCCCTGCAGTCAGCAGGGACATCGTCCACTAGAGCAGGTTACTCAGAGCCTTGTCGAGCCTTACCTTGAAGATTTCCAGGGATGTGGCCTCAGCTACCTCCCTGGGTGACCTGTGCCAGTGTCCACCACCCTCATGGTAGAAACACTTTCCTAACATCCAGTCTAAATCTCCTCTCATTTCATACCATTGCCTCTCATCCTGTCACTGCAGGCTTTTGGGAGCAGTCCCTCTGCAGCCTTCTTGCAGCCCCCTTCAGGTACTGCCAGGCTGCTGTTAGGTCTCCCTGGAGCCTTCTCTTCTTCAGGCTGAACAACCCCAGCTCCTTCAGCCTGTCCTCATAGCAGAGGTACTCCAGACCCCCATCATTTTTGTGGGCCTCTTCTGGACCTTCTCCATCAGGTCCATGTCCGAGGGCTCCAGAGCTGAACACAGCACTGCAGGTGAGGTCTCAGCAGAGCAGAGGGGCAGAATCCCCTCTCTCCACTTGCTGCCTACACTACTTTACATGCAGGCTAGAATATGATTTGCCTCCTGTGTAAAAAACCCAGGCTCACCAGACGTGGGTTGTATCTGTTGAACTGTCTCATCTGCAAGAAACATTTGCTGGTGGTTGTAGCCAGGAGGAGGTTGCTCTCTTCTCTCAGGTGGCCAGCGCCAGAACGAGAGGACACAGCCTCAGGCTGCGCCAGGGGAAGTTTAGGCTTGAGGTGAGGAGAAAGTTCTTCACTGAGAGAGTCATTGGCTACTGGAATGGGCTGCCCAGGGAGGTGGTGGAGTCGCCGTCCCTGGAGCTGTTCAAGGCAAGGTTGGACGTGGCACTTGGTGCCATGGTCTAGCCTTGAGCTCTGTGGTAAAGGGTTGGACTTGATGATCTGTGAGGTCTCTTCCAACCTTGGTGATACTGTGAGACTGTTTTTCAGTTTGTATTCTTTGTATGCATTATGGTTGTCATCTTTTTTCCAGTCTGTGTATGTATACTTGTGTTCCATATTTGTAGTTTCATAGAGATTTATTTTAGAGCTAAATACCAAGGAGAGGGCCAAGGACAAATGATTTACACAGAAAACTAAACTGGTATTGAAAAAAACCCCAACCCAACAGTTCTTGGAGGTGTTCAGGTTGACTTGGAGAGCAAGTGTTAGCAAAAAGGTTTAGTGAATCAGACTTGAGTTTGAGGGGAGTGCTGCTTGTAGTGAGCATTACTTTTACCTTGTTGACAATCCATAATTGTTTGTGTTTAGGACATTCACAAGGACCAACCATACTATGACATCCCTGATGCTCCTTATAGGATAACTGTCCCTGACACACATGAGGCCAGAGAGGTAAGCAAGCCTGGTTATTATTCAGTTGCTCTTGAGCCAAGGAGATGATTTACTGAGCTTCTCTGAATGGTCCTTTTTTAAAGGTGACTTTCCTGGGGAAGGTTTTTTCCTGCTACTGAATGACACTTTGGTATTTGTGTTTTTTTCTGATTCTCACTGTTTTATTTGACTTGAAGCCTGACTGTTCTTCTCTTCCAGGGTGAATTGGTTGGGGCAATTAACAAGGCAGGAATTATAAAATATGTAGCTAATTTTATTTCTGGAAAGCCTCACCCACAGTCATATACTAATTACTTACATTTGGGCTCTAATTTGGTTGGGAAGCTCTTCCCAAGGATGCTTCTGGGCAATTCATTCATTTAGGAGAATCAGAACATTGGAAGAGTTTAGCTACAAAATGGCTTTGCTTCACTTACAGATAGGCAGCCTGGAGCCCTAGGGAAAGTCTGTGCTACTCTATGCAGTGGAGTAGAAGTGTCAAGCTAGTCCCTGGCTCCTTTGTGGCAGTGTTGGAACTGCTCAGCCATTGAGAGGCTTCTAGATCTTTCCAGACAATCTCTGACATGATCCTGATTCCCCTTGGCATGGAGGTTTGCAGAGGTGCAGGCAGATCTCTTGCAGATGTGCAGAGAGCACCATGGCAGTGGCACTTCTTGACACGTCATGAGGCACTTAAATGCCTTCTCCTGGGAAACTTGAGGCACTTAAATTTCCAGGTAGTTCAAGCCCAAAACATCAGGGCTAAGCTGGTGTGAAGCATGAGGCAGAGCAGAACACATTGTCCAAGAGCAGTGAGGCAGAGGCAGCAAGGCAGAAGCAGCACATAGTGAGGCAGAGCACTGAGGTACAGCAGTGAGGCAGAAGCAGCCAGGCTGAGGCAGCACAACTGCTTGCAGCTGAGCTCAATTTCTATGGCTTGCCCAAGTGCAATGACTCCTTTGGCCACAGAGATTCACCAATCAGAGTGACATTTGCAAAACTGACCATATTAGGTGACCCCAGGGCTTGCTCACCCTTCTTTGGGCAAGACACCAACAAGTAGCTGAACACCTGTGGGTACCTGTTTATCACTTTGGGAGGGGACATAATGGCCCAGGCCTTTGTTTTCCTCCCGCCCTTGCTTCCCCCATCAGCAGAAGGGTGGGGCAAGCCAGGATATCTAACAGGCCTATCTGCCTGCCAGGACACAAGGGTCCATTTTAATTGTTACAGGAAGTATTGATGGTATCAAGTTGCTGCAGTTTGTCTTACTCCCCATGTCACTTATCAGCAGCAGTGAAACCAGTGCCTCCTGTGTTTGATTGCCTGTTCTGATGCTCTCTCCTTCTAGAGTATAGTCAAGGATTTTGCTGCACGCTGTGGGATGATTCTGCAAGAGGCAATGAAGTGGGCTCCCTCGGTGACAAAATCTCACCTTCAGGTAACCTGCCTGCTTCCAGGAGATGGTTTGCTCTTTGCAGCTCATGGAATCACAAAATGGCTCAGGTTGGAAGAACCCTCAGAGATCAATCATCCTTTGTGGTCCTTTCCAACCCTGACTGATTCTGTGATTCTGTTGGGGCTCTGGCCAACCTGATCTAGGGTAGGGTGCCCCTGCCCATGGCAGGGGGATTGGAACTAGGTGATCCCTGTGGTCCCTTCCAACCCTGACTGATTCTGTGATCTTCTCCAACCTCCCCACCATGGGCAGGGACACCTCCCAGCTAGACTCAGCTGCTCAAGGCCTCATCCAACCTGGCCTTGAACACCTCCAGGGAGGAGGCAGCCACAACCTCCCTTACAAAGTGGAACCAGTTTTACTCTTTATGTATTTAGGAGAACATTCAGAATTTCTCACAGCCAGGGAGCAATGCCTTGAGCCACCTGTTCTAGTGAGAGGTGTCGCTGCCTATGGCCTGGTGTTGGAACTGGATGATCTTTGAGGTCCCTTCCAACCTAACCCATTCTGTGATTCTCATGGGAGCAGAGACAGTGTTTATTGGCAGGTCTGTTTGTAATTGTCCTGGTTTGGGTGTTACCTGCCCCCTCCCCCCCTCACTTTGGAAATCACCCAGACTAGACTCAGCCAGCCCTGGAAATTTGAATGAAGCTTTTATTTACAGCTGGCACAAGATACAAGCAGATATTTACAGTATATACAGCCATAGACAGACATATACAAGGTAAAAGGTAATACAGAAACACAACTCCCCTCCCAGAAACCTGAGTCCCCAGGAGGGGCTCCCAACCACCCTTCCACCTTCTCCCACCCCTCAACCTTACCCCAGACGTTGCCTTGTGCCCCAAGGAACAATGGAGGTCGGCCAGGGGGGTTAGGAAGCAAAGTGGGTTAATCAGAGAGATGGAGGGTGAGATTAGAGAGAAAAATGCAGCCCAGAGCTCAGGCAGTGCCTGAACGCCTGAAAGCCTTCTCTGTGTTTATACTCTTGTTCTTGTACATCTCAGCAAGCCTATGAGGGAAGTAGACATCACCACTGTTTCTCTTTCACAGCCTGTGATCTAATCCTTCTCACCAAAACATTCTAGCTAGCTTCAAACTAGCACAGTAATTGTCCTGGCTTGAGCCATGAGCTGCCCAGGGTGACAGGACAGAAACACTTTTACCCCCAAAGGAGTAAATAGAACCACTGGCACAGACTGGGGGGTGGAAGGGAAGATGCTGTTTACAGAAGTGACCAGAAGCACCAGAGATAGAAAAGCATAGAGGAAATATGTACACAAAATCAGAATCAGTCTTGGCCCAGTTCTCCACCTGGGCCTACCAAGCCAACCTTAGGAAGTTCAACAAGACCAAGTGCAGGGTCCTCTATCTGGGTGGAGGCAATTCCAAGCTCCAGTCTAGGCTGGGCAGTGCCAGGCTTGAGAGCAGCCCTGAGGAGAGGGACTTGGGGGTGTTGATGGACAAGAAGCTCAGTCTGAGCTGTCAGTGTGCTCTGGCAGCCCAGAGAGCAACCAGAGCCTGGGCTGCAGCAGGAGCAGTGTGGGCAGCAGGGCCAGGGAAGGGATCCTGCCCCTCTGCTGCTCTGCTGAGACCCCACCTGGAGTACTGCATCCAGCTCTGGAGCCCCTGGACAAGAGGGCTGTGGAGGTGCTGGAGAGTGTCCAGAGCAGGGCCAGGAGGATGAGCAGAGGGCTGCAGCTGCTCTGCTGTGAGGAGAGACTGAGGGAGTTGGGGCTGTGCAGGCTGGAGAGGAGAAGGCTCCCAGGTGACCTTCTTGCGGCCTGGGGAGCTGGGGAGGGACTTTTTAGGCTGTCAGGTAGCGATAGGACTGAGGGGGATGGAACAAAGCTGGAAGTGGGGAGATTCAGACTGGGTGGTAGGAAGAAGTTCTTCACCATGAGGGTGGTGAGAGCCTAGAACAGGTTGCCCAGGGAGGTGGTGGAAGCCTCACCCCTGGAGGTGTTTAAGGCCAGGCTGGCTGAGGCTGGGTGTGAGGTGTCCCTGCCCATGGCAGGGGGCTGGCACTGGCTGATCCTTGTGGTCCCTTCCAGCCCCGACTGGTTCTATGATTCTGCCAGGCCTCACTGGGTATCAACCAAGTCAAACCCTTCCCCCCAGCCCTGCTCAACCTCAGTAGGCCCTGAGGAGGCCAAACCGCTCCCGTGCCAGGCCCCAGTGCACCCCCGGGCCTGGGCCCAGCTGCGCAGTAAGGAAGGAGACTGCCGCGGAAGGCCACACTGCCCCACGCAGCAGAGCCAACAGCAGCACACAGGAGGGAGAAAAGAAGAGCACTGATTGTCAGCTCCTAATACAGGGAGAGGCAGGATTATGGGATGGAATAACACAATTACAGTTTCCTGTGTCCAGCCTCTGTGGACCTTCCAGCCCCTGGGACTCTCTGATACTCTGGAGGAGTTTATCTCTCTGGCAGGACACTGAGTCCTCAACCTGGAACAGTAATTGAGGTTTCTGATGGTTTGCAATGATGCAACAGTTCTGAACTGCTGTGCCTTGAAAAGCACAGCCCTTGCCCACCCAGCTCTGGTCCAGAGTCTGGAGAAGAGCAGCCTCACTGTCTGCAGCTACCTGAAGGGAGTTTGTAGCCATCTGTGCTTGGTCTCTTCTCCCAAGCAAGCACTGACAGAACGAGGGGACACAGCCTCAAGCTGTGCCAGGACAGGTTCAGGTTGGATATTACGAGGAGTTTCTTCACATCAAGAGTGACTGGCACTGGAATGGGCTGCCCTGGGAGGTGGTGGAGTCCCCATCCCTGGAGGTGTTTAAAAAAGAGACTGGATGTGGCACTTGGTGCCATGGTTTAGTTGATTAGATGATGTTGGGTTACAGATTGGACTTGATGAGCTCAGAGGTCTTTTCTAACCTGATGGATTCTGCGATTCTGTGGATGACTTATTCATTTGTTTGTTTTGTTGCTTTGTTTTGTGCAGGAGTACCTAAACAAGCACCAGAACTGGGTATCAGGTTTGTCCCAGCACACAGGACTGGCTATGGCTACAGAAAGTGTTTTGCACTTCGCAGGCTACAACAGGCAGAACACCACTCTGGGCGTGAGTTTGGGGCACAGTTGTTGCTGTTTGTCTGTCTGTCAGCTGTGTAGCTGTCCTGTTCTTTTTGTAGCATTCAGTGTAGCCACATGGCTCAGACTTCCTAGACCACCTGTGTCATAGCATTTGAACGTTGCTCAGATACCTTAGTGCACAGCACAGCATGGGTTGGGTTGGAAGGGACCTCCAAAGGGCGTCAGCAGGGACATCCTGCACTGCAAGTTAATGATTGGACTTGATGATCCTGAAGGTCATTTCCAATCTAAGGAATTCTGGGATTCTGTGGAAGAATGTCCTAAGAGGAGTGTGGACAGCAGATAGGAGAGAAGGAGCTTCTTCTGCCCCTCTGCTCTGCCCTGGTGAGACTTCACCTGGAATATTGCATTCAGATTTGGGCTCCCCAGTTCAGGAGGGGCAGGGATCTTCTCAAAAGTGTCCAGGGGAGGGCTGCAAAGATAATGAAGGAAGGGGCTGAGCACTGCCCTGTGAGGAGAGGCTGAGGGATCCTGGGGCTTTGAGAAGACTTAGAGGGGGTCTGGTCAATGTTTGTTAGTGTCTGAGGGCTGGGGATCAAGAGGGAGGGGACAGACTCTTCTCACTTGTGCCCTGGGATAGCACAAGGGGCAATGGAGGTAAACTACAGCACAGAACGTTCCACCTCAACATGAGGAAGAACTTCTTCACTATGAGAGTCATGGAGCAATGGAGCCCAGAGAGCAGGCTGCACAGAGAGGTTGTGGAGTCTCCTTCTCTGGGGACTTTCAGGACTCATCTGGATGTGGTCATGTGCAACCTGAGGTAGATTCTATGATCCTGCAGGGGGTTTGGACCTGATGATCTGTGGAGGTCCCTTCCAACCCTTAACATCCTATGATCCTGTGATCTTGCAGTATTCTTGTTCTGGAAAACACTGAAAAGTAAAATGGTGCAAAGAGGGAAATAAAACTGTATCTGGTCCTGCTTGAGAGGTTGCTGTAGATGATGTTTAATGCTTTGAAACAAATAAGACTGAACCAAGCTGCTCCGTTTAAGAAGTTGCTGTAGATGATGTTTAATGCTTTGAAACAAATAAGACTGAACCAAGCTGCTTTCTGGAGTAGTGGCATGGGTTAACAGTACTTGTTTTGATCAGGGCCCTCCTGCATGTCAACCAGGTGGCAAAAGCTCTTTCAGAAAGCTTTTAGATTGCTAGCAGTTTAGTTGTAATATCCAAGGCATATAGTAAGAGGCTCAAAAGTGTCTCTGTTGCTGAGCTGAGCTAGGCATTAGCAGGACTGAAAGAGAATGTTGCAGGCGTGTTGGATTTTTGATGTTTTGCTGGTCCTATGTTTTAGTAGTATTAAATCCTTCCTATGAAAAAATCAGTGTACAATAGAGAGAATCATCAGTCTTGTTGGTTGATTGGTTTTGAGGAGAAACCTCTGAGGCACAGAGCCCTGAGTGCTTCTGCAAAGGGAGACACGGATTATTAGTGTGCTTCTTAAAGATGGGAACAAAACAGTTCAGCAAGCTGCTGTGTGGAGAGGACAGAACCAACCACAGCTACTCTTCTGTCATCTTCCTTACCTCTTCATGAGAAGGGAGTAGCAGTCCCAGAAATTCTGCCCTTTTTATGCCCTTCCAAAAGCAGATGTAAATCCATGTACCCAGCTTGAAGTCTAGATGGGATCAATGCACATTTCTTAGGTCCGTTGTGTCAGTCCAGGAGCTGTTACACCTAATAGTCACGGTACTGTTTGTTAGCATAGAAACATCTGTGACTGTCTAAATGTAAGAAACCACAAGCAGTTGGATGTGAACTCAAAACAGCTCTTTGTGTTCTGGTCACAGGCAACCCAGCTAACTGAAAGACCAACTTGTGTGAAGAAAGACTACTCCAACTTCATGGCTTCTCTGAACCTGCGCAACCGCTATGCAGGAGAGGTAAGTGCAGGCTTTCTCCCGGGTGTGGAGTGCCCAGGAGCTCTGGCAAGGCTTCTCAGGGTCCCTTCCTACCTAACTTATTGCATGGCCCAATGTTATTTTGAGCACAACCCTCAAGGTTAAATCCCTTCAAGATGAAGAGCTTCATTTTCCTGGTTATTAAACAGATCATTTTATTGTTGGTCTTGCGAAAGGTTTGTAGCAATTTCTGCTATGAGGACAGGCTGAGAGAGCTGGGGTTGTTCAGCCTGGAGAAGAGAAGGCTCTGGGGAGACCTGATGCTGACTTTCTAGTACCTAAGAAAGCTGCAGAGGGACTGTTTCCAAAAGCCTGGAGTGATAGGATGAGAGGCAGTGGTTTGAAATGACAGCAGAGCAGATTTAGATTGGATGAGGAGCAAGTTCCTCAGCATGAGGGTGGTGGAACACCGGCACAGGTTGCTCAGGGCGGTAGATGAGGACCCATCCCTGGAGATATTCCAGGTGAAGCTCAAGCAGGCTCTGAGCGACTTGATCTAGTGGAGGATGTCCCTGCTGAGTGCAGGGCAGTTGGACTGGATGACCTTTGGGGGTTCTTTCCAACTGAACCCATTCTGTGATTCAGCACTAACAGAAGACATCTCTGTGGAGTTCCTTATTCAGCACATGACCAATGCCAAACTAGATCCTGTTGAAAACCTCATTCTGTTTTCCAGGTTTCTGGAATGATTCAGTTCTCAAATGCTACAGGACGAACATCTGACCTGAACAAACTGATGGTCAAAGAGCTGAATGATGCTCTTGAATCAGGCCACACTCAATTCTACACCCAGGCCATGTTTAAATTGACTGCACTGCTAATAAGCAGCAAAGGTAATGAAAAACAAATGGGAGCTCTACTCTGTCTGGCTGTGAATGCCAAGAGTAATAAACCCAAACCCTATCTGTGTACAAACCCAGGGTGCACCCCATGGAAGAAAAACTATGGCTTGAGTTTTTTCAATTAGCTTATAGTGGGGAAAAGCCTTCTTGAGCTAGAAGCTATTTATTGGGGATTGATTATTACCTACTGTGCACAGGGATTTCATGCTGATGTGAAAGGCATTGATTTATCTTGGAGAAATCTGAGTGCAGGTTTGTTTTCAGACTCTGATCCCCAGCTCCTCCATCATCTGTGTTGGGGCCCCCTGCGAATGTTCAACGAACATGGCATGGAAACAGCAATTGCTTGCTGGGAGTGGCTGCTTGCTGCCAAGAATGGGATAGAAGTGCCGGTAAGAAGCTCTTTAACAGCTCTTTCCCTGCCCTTGCAAATTGGGAAGAGAGAAAAATTGGAAAGATTCTCAGCTATTGTGAATCTCTGTTTAGTGAGGGTGGTAAATGCACTGTTAATCACTTTTGCCTGCCAGGAAATCCCAGTTCATACACTCTTGGAAGCATGAGACCCCTCACAAAGTGGACTGTGGGAACTGGATCTTTCTCAGCAGCAGGAGTGATTTAGCAAAGGAAGTCTGTTAGGATCTCAGCTGCACCATTTACTTGCTGCTGAGGTGCTTGAGCTGCTCACGAATCAGGTTATGAACTACCACAGGTTATAGAATGGTGTTTTAAAACAAAGAGAAATCGATGTCTCTGCTCATCAGTCAGAGCCTCTGGGGCCTGGCATTGCACCCTTGCATTAAACATAGGCTTTTAAGTGTCCTTGTACTGTAAGAGGCTGAACCAGTTGTATTTTGTGGAGTGGAGATGAAGCTAACACTAATAAAGCAACTCAGCATGGTGTGGTGACAGCCCACACACAGCTGCCCCTGGTGACTGCTGCAGTGAGGGAGCACTGTGTGGGTAATCATCCACCTCAGGCTCCTCATGTCAGCTTACATCCACATTTCAGTGAGTAACTTCTTAAGCAACAGTTTCCATTCTGCTTTTAGGTTTCTGGGGGGGTTCTTTATATCTCATCAAAGAAATCAGATAAGGACCCTTTGTTGCTGGCCTCCTTTCTCCCGGGTGATGCTGCTCCCTGGAGCAAGTTCAGCAGAAGCGAATGCTGTTTGATGTGCACTTCAGCTGCGTGTGCTCGGGGGCCAGACTGTGGCCTGCAGCACATGAGAACGTGCAGTACATTTGTCTCTGCTGTCCTGGTGTTGGAGGCAATGACCCTCAGTAGAGCAGAAGAATGGCCAGCACCAGCTGGTCTAACACTTTGGTCTCCTCCACAAAACACAACCCTTGTCTGCTGTTGCCCTTAGCCTTCCAGTTGCTACCTTGAAAATCCAGGGGTCTCTTCTCTTCCCTTTGGAATTTAGGATGTGAAAGAAACATTTTCTTTTAGGTGGGATGTACAACCTGTCTCTGCCTCTCCATAAACACTGCAGTGAGTTCCAATTGCTGTGTGCTGTGGAGGAGGGCAGTGCTTTCTCTGTGGTGTGAGAGGTGCTGCTGAAACAGAAACACTTGAACCAAGTAGCGCTGTTGTCTTCCTGATTGCAGTTCATGCGGGAAATGGCAGGAGCCTGGCAGATGACAGTGGAGCAGAAGGTTGGCCTGTTTTCTGCTGAGCAGAAAGAAGCAGATCCATTAGCAGCCTCAGAAGAGAGCCAGCCAAGGCCTTGCCCGCCAGAGGTGACCCCACATTACATCTGGATAGAGGTGTGTAGCTGTGAACACCTCCAGTGTGGCAGCACTGTGGTGCGGCTGTGGTTGCTCTGCACTGTTTGTTGCCATGATTCAGGCAGGGAATGGAGTCCCTGCAGTGGGTGACCTGATCTAGCTGAGGATGGTCCCTGCTCACTGCAGTGGGTTGGACTGGATGACCTTAGAGGTCCCTTCCAACCTGAGTAATTCTGTGACCCTATGGTTGTCCTTCTGCCTCAGAGGCAGGAGACACTCTTTATAGATGAACATCATAACTGAGGAGGAGGAAGGTGTCTGAAACAGAAGAGGCTGGAGGTTTGCTGAGATGAAAAGTAGTCAGAGGAAGCACAGCACATCTGTCTTTTTCTTTCAGTTTTTGGTGCAGAGGTTTGAAATAGCCAAATATTGCAGTTCTGACCAAATAGAGATCTTCTCCAGCCTGCTCCAGCGCTCTCTGTCACTCAACATTGGAGGGGCAAAAGGCAGCTTGAATCGGCACGTGGCAGCAATTGGACCCCGATTTAAGTGAGTAGTTTTCTTTTACCCTTGGTGGAAGAAATAAGATTATAGAGGGGTGGGAGAAAAAAAAGACCAACCCCAATCTCTACATTTGTAACCTGTGCTTGAAAGTGGTGAAAATTTCTTTGACAGCCTGGAGCGATGAGGTCTAAGCTCTGCCTTCAATGCTAACTTTACCCTGAAAGTCATTTTTGGTGCTTCAGACAACTTGATGTGATGATTTCTGAGAGTGAACTGCCCACATCATGGATCCAGTCAATGTAGCTGTGGGGGTAACTTTGCTCCATCAGTTTCCACCTTCTGTGGCTTGAAGGGTTCAACTCACTGTGGTTCAGTAGTTAGAGCTTTAGGAACAGAGTGCTGATAATGAAAGCAGTTTGCAAAGAGCTCTAGGTCAGATGCTTTGCAAAGAGCTGAGTGGATGCAGCTGGAGCCATGCTTTGGCTGTTGTTGCACTGGTCACCGTTTTGGGAAGGCCAAACTTCTTCTCTGTTTGGTTTATTAGGTTGCTGACACTGGGATTGTCTTTGCTGCATGCTGATGTGGTTCCAAATGCAACTATTCGAAATGTCTTGAGAGAAAAGATTTATTCCACTGCCTTTGATTATTTCAGGTACTTTCTGTTTACAGCTACTCACCCAAAGCAGGGGGAGGGGTGGTGATTGCCTCAACATTCCACGAGGCTTCAGAGCAGCAGTTGTCTTACTCTTTGAAGGTGTCCCTGCCCGTGGCAGGGAGTTGTGACTGGATGATCTTTAGGGTCCCTTCCAACCAAAATCATTCTATGATTGCCAGATTCTGCACTTTGGCCACGACAACCCCATGCAGCGCCACAGGCTAGGGATAGAGTGGCTGGAAAGCAGCCAGGCGGAGAGGAACCTGGCAGTACCGCTTGGCAGCAGCTCAGCATGAGCCAGCAATGTGCCCAGGTGGCCAAAAAGGCCAATGGCATCCTGACTTGTATCAGGAGCACTGTGGCCAGCAGGACCAGAGAAGTCCTTCTGCCCTTGTGCTCAGCACTGGTCAGGCCACACCTTGAGTGCTGTGTCCAGTCCTGAGCCCCTCAATTTAAGAAAGATGTTGAGGTGCTGGAAGGTGCCCAGAGAAGGGCAGCAAGGCTGGGGAGCACAGCCCTGTGAGGAGAGGCTGAGGGAGCTGGGGGTGTGCAGCCTGGAGAAGAGGAGGCTCAGGGCAGAGCTCATTGCTGTCTACAACTACCTGAAGGGAGGCTGCAGCCAGGTGGGGTTGGGCTCTTCTCCCAGGCAACCAGCAACAGAACAAGGGGACATATCCTTAAGCTGTGCCAGGGCAGGTTTGGTCTGGATGTTAGGAAGAAGTTCTTCACAGCAAGAGTGATTGGCACTGGAATGGGCTGCCCAGGGAGGTGAGGCACTTAGTGCCAGGGGGTTGTTAATTAGAAGGTGTTAGGGCATAGTTTGGACTCGATGGCCTTGAAGCTCTTTTCCAGCCTGGTTAGTTCTGTGGTTTCTCTTCCTCCTTTACTTTTTCACCCATTTTAACAAAACATTTTCCTTTCCTTGTGCTGTTGAGCAATTCATAAAGCATTACAGAGAGGCTCAAATCTAAGTTCCAGTTTTTATGTGCAGTTTATAAAGCAGTGCCTTCACAAACCCTTCTGCTCTTTCCTCATTTGAGAGTTTATTCAGTGCTCAAAAGTGTACCTTAGAATTTGTTGTGGGTTGGATTTGCCACCCAACAAATTGGAAGTTTACCCTCTGGAGTAAATTTCCCACACCACTTACTCAGCTTTTGGGAAGTTATATGAGATTGTTATTTACAGAAGTAGACTCAATATGAAAGTATAAAGGCAATAAACATACACAAAATACAGCTGCATACATTTACTGTTCAACAACAGCACAGAGCCCCCCGCCATGGACACACAGACCCAGAGAGGCTGCGTTACAGCCAGCACAGCTTCTACCTCCCCATCCCTCTCTGTACCTCACAAAGGCACAATAGGACACACCCAGAAAGTATGTAATGGAGAGGAGGGTCTGAATGTGAGGCTGTCAGTCAGAAAACTACATTCAGCTGAATCAGAGATGCTGACAGATTGCTGCTTGATTTTATAAAAGGCAGTTTGTGCTCTTCAGTCAGACAGAGTAAAGCAGTGAGGATAAAATGTGGCCTCTTGCCTGTAGATCCTGGTCAGAATAACAAATACGACCTGATTAGATTTGTTCTGAGGGTGTGTTTCTTCTTCCTGATACTTTTGACTTCACATTATTTTAGTGTGACAGATTGAAAGAGTGTTTGGTCAGACAGACTGAGAGCATTGGGGATGTGCAGTCTGGAGAGGAGAAGGCCCTGAGAGGACCTTATTGTGGCCTTACAGTATCTGAAGTGGGCTACAAGAAAGCTGCTGAAGGGCTTTTTAGGGTGTCAGGTAGTGATAGGACTGGGGGGAGATGGAGCAAAACTAGAAGTGGGGAGATTGAGCTTGGATGTTAGAAAGAAGTTCTTCACCATGAGGGTGATGAGAGACTGGCACAGGTTGCCCAGGGAGGTGGTGGAAGCCTCATCCCTGAAGTTTTTAATGCCAGGTTGGATGTGGCTCTGGGCAGCCTGATCTAGTGTGAGGTGTCCCTGCCCTGGGGGGTTAGAAGTGGATGATCCTTGAGGTCCCTTCCAGCCCTGACAATTCTGTGATTTCTTGAAGCTGTCCCTCTAAGTTCCCTACACAAGGAGAGAAGAGGCTGCGTGAGGACATCAGCATATTGATCAAGTTTTGGACAGCGATGTTCTCAGACAAGAAGTACCTGACAGCCAGCCAACTGGTGCCACCTGGTGAGTTCCCTTAAGTGCTGTTTCCAAAGCCTGTTGTTTCTCTGACTGCATTCTACATCAGACCTGTGCTCTGTTCTTAGATAATCAAGACACCAGGAGCAACTTGGATATCAACGTTGGATCTCGGCAGCAGGCTACACAAGGCTGGATAAACACTTACCCTTTGTCCAGTGGCATGTCAACTATATCCAAAAAATCAGGTAGCTTTTTGATTGTAACCAGCTGGGTGCATATTTTATATGCAGGTACTGCTGGAAGTCAATATTTACCTTTAGGATTGGGCTCCTGTTCTTCTGGCAGGGTGTTTAGGTACCAGTGCTGGAGAGGAGGCTGGAAAAGTCACACTGGTAGCAGGCAGCAAAGTTCTGAAATAATCTGGTGTTTGGATAGTGTTGGCTCAGTGGTGCAGGAGAAACAGGGCTGGAGGGCAAGATGTACTGAAATCCTGTAAAGAGAGTTTGGGTAGCCATGCCCCCAGTCCTCTGTGAGGGTAGCAGAGTGACATTAGATTGTAGGCTGCGGGGTTCTGCAGGTGTAAACTAGAAGCTGTCATGTTGCTAAAGGAAGTGCAATCCTGGCTAGAAGTTGGTATCTGTGTTGCAGCCTGTTGTGCTCTGTGTGGCCAGGGAACAGCTGTACATGGAGGAGCTTGAACGTGTCCAGAGAAGGGCAGCAAGGCTGGGGAGGGGCCTGGAGCTCAGGCCTGTGAAGAAAGGCTGAGGGGGCTGGGGGTGTGCAGCCTGCAGAAGAGGATGCTCAGGGCAGAGCTCATTGCTGTCTGCAGCTCCCTGAAGGGAGGCTGTAGCCAGGTGGGGTTGGGCTCTGCTTCCAAGCAAGCAGGGACAGAACAAGAGGACACAGCCTCAAGCTGTGCCAGGGCAGGTTCAGGCTGGATGTTAGAAGAAGTTCTTCACAGCAAGAGTGATTGGCATTGGAATGGGCTGCCCGGGGAGGTGGTGGAGTCCCCATCCCTGGAGGTGTTTAAGAGGAGACTGCATGAGGCACCTGGTGCCATGGGTTAGTTAATTAGAAGGTGTCAGGTTGGACTCAATGATTCTAGAGGTCTTTTCCAACCTGGTTCATTCTGTGACTCTGTGAATCTGAGCTGCAGTGCTGACTTTCTTTCATCCAGTTCTGGAGCCCCTGATACAGGAAAGATCTGGAGGTGCTGGAGCATGTCCAGAGAAGGGCCATGAGGATGGTCAGAGGGCTGGAGCTGCTCTGCTATAGGAACAGGCTGAGAGAGTTTGGGCAGTTCAGTCTGGAGAAGAGAAGACTCTGAGGAGACCTTATTATGGCCTTCCAGTATCTGAAGTGGGCTACAAGAAAGCTGCTAAGGAACATTTTAGGGTGTCAGGTAGTGATAGGACTGGGGGGAATGGAGCAAAACTGGAAGTAGGGAGATTCAGAATGGATATTAGGAAGAAGTTCTTCACCCTGAGTGCGGTGAGAGACTGGCACAGGTTGCCCAGGGAGGTGGTGGAGGCTGCATTCCTGGAAGTATTTAATGCCAGGTTGGATGTGGGTCTGGGCAGCCTGATCTAGTGTGAGGTGTCTCTGCCCTGGGGTGTTAGAACTGGATGATTCTTGAGGTCTCTTCCAACCCTGACAGTTCTGTGATTAGAGTTACAAATGTCCTGTTGTTATTCAGTTCTGTCACTGATGCCAGGCCTGGGCAATTTGAAGGCTCAATTGAAACCTACAGAACAAAAGCCACTGAGAATGTGGTTTTTTATCCCTTTCTCCAGGAATGTCTAAGAAGACAAACAGAGGCACACAGCTGCACAAGTACTACATGAAGCGGAGAACACTGCTGCTGTCACTGCTGGTGGGTTACCAGAAAATGGGGCAACCTGGGCGGCCTGGTGGGCAGAAGGATGCCCATGAGCCAGCAATGTGCCCTTGGGGCCAAGAAGGCCAAGGGCATCCTGGGGTGAATTAGAAGGGCTCTGGTGAGTCTGTCCAAATAGGTCCTCCTGCCCCTCTACTCTGCCCTGCCAGAACTGTGTCCAGTTCTCAGTCCCTCAGCTCTGGAGGAACCTCAGTGAACTACTGCAGAGAGCCCAGCCCAGAGCCCCCAAGCTGCTGCAGGCAGTGAACATCTCCTGTGAGGCCAGGCTGAGGGAGCTGGGACTGGCAGCTGGCAGCAGAGCAGCCTGAGGGCTGCCCTCAGTGCTGTGCTAGAGATGTGCAGGGCAGTGTCGGGAGGACGCAGCCAGGCTCTGCCCAGGAGTGGCCAAGTGCAGCACAAGGGGCACTGGGTACCAGCTGGAGCAGAGGAGGTGCCAGGGCGAGAGGAGGGGAAACTTTGTCCCAGTGAGGGTGCTGGAGCCTGGAGCAGGCTGCCCAGGGAGGCTGTGGAGTCTCCTGCTCTGGAGCCTTTCCAGCCCCACCTGGATGTGTTCCTGTGTGATCCTGCTCTGGGTGATCCTGCCCTGGCAGGGGAGTTGGACTGGCTACTCTCTGGAGGTCTCTTCCAACCCATGCCATGCAGTGGTTCTGAAGTTGGGAGTGTTTCTTCTTGCAGGAAGCACATTGGCTTTGTCTTTATTACCTTCCTCAGGCTACCGAGATCGAGCGCTTAATCACCTGGTACAATCCTCTGTCTTCTCCTGAGCTGGAACTGGATCAGACTGGGGAGAGCAGCGTAGCAAACTGGAGGTCTAAGTATATCAGTCTCAGTGAGAAGCAGTGGAAGGATAATGTAAATCTGGCTTGGAGCATTTCTCCTCATCTCGCTGTCCAGCTGCCTACCAGGTGAGATCTCTCCAGAGAAAGAGCTGCTCTTAATTCCTCCTGCCGTAGAAGTGGCCTGAGTGTGACTACTGATGCCACTTGCTCCTGTTTACAGCCCCCTTGAATACTTCTGCAGCTGACTGAGACCTTTGAAGAACTAAATTACTTCATATACTTCCTTGGCACAGGCTCTAGCAGGGTCCAGCCACCCGTTCTTTGGTACCACTTAGATGGTGTTTGGTTAGCAGACCTCATGTTTGAGTTTTAATTCCCTTGAACCCATTAGCAGGCAACAGCATTTAAACAGCGCTGCAGGTGCCATGGGATGAGCTGTCCTGGCTAGACATTGCCTTGCACTTCACTGAGTATTATAGGAAAATAGTTGGCTCTGGAAGGGGAAGGAGATTCTTTCCCCCTTACAGCAGTGATAGTTTTTGCCAAGTAGAGTTCTGCAGGCTGCTTTCTGTAGAAGCCCAGACTATTTCAGCCAAGGATCCAACAGAGAGCTGAAATACTGTCCCAGTGCTTAATACAAAAGCACTGGATGGGAAGCAGTTGTTCCTGGGTCCTCTTGTGACAGCATATTGGTCCCTCGGTGTGCATCATTTCAGAGCTGGACTATTTGTTTATTAAGCATATACTTTTTGTCCTCATCTTCACAGGAATAGAAGAGGCTGTCAGAAATGTAGTGATAGAAGGAGAGGGAGCAGCTTTAAGCTTGAGGAGGGGAGCTGTAGACTGGAAATTGGGAAGAAATTCTCTACAGTGAGGGTGGTGAGAGACTGGAACAGGTTGTGAGTGCCCCCTCTCTGAAGGCGTTCAAGGTCAGGTTGGATGAGGCCTTAAGCAACCTGGGCTAATGGAAGGTATCTCTGTGTATGGTGTGGGGGTGCAACTGGATGATCTTCAAGGTGCCTTCCAACCTAAACCATTCAACCAATCTATGACTTTTCTGTTCCGGTTTCTACTTAGATTTAAGAACACTGAAGCTATTGGAACAGAAGTGACTCGGCTGGTTCGGCTGGACCCAGGAGCTGTTAGTGATGTTCCTGAAGCAATAAAGGTACTCCTGGCAAGCCCCAGTGTGCCCATTTCATACAGGCTTAGTGGAGAATAGAGTCCTTACCTAGCACAAGGTATAATCTAGGGCTAGGAGAGGACAGAACAGCTGTGGAAACAGGGTGCTGAGGCAAGAGTCAGAGTAATAGCAGTAGGTTAGCTAACAGCACATCTTCCTCCTGGGTATGTTCTCAGCACACACAAAATGTCCCAGAAATCACTTTCCAGTGCAGCCTCCACTGCTACTCCTTTTGCATTGCAGTGCAGCCTCCACTTCTATTCCTTCTGCTTAATGTGTAAAAAGACCACTGGTGAGTGCTGCTGCTGGAATTATTTCTGTGTGTCAGGAGCCAGACCTCTTTGGGTGGAGGAGGTTCTTGTGCTGATCTGCAGTGAAGCACTCTGGTCATGTGAGGGACACTTTGTCAGGGCTTCGTGTGCCACACATCAGCTCTAAAACAGGAGAACTGAACCTTCTTTGAGTCTCACAGAAGGGCTCATCCTTTCTTCTTTCTCCCTATGCTAGGATTTCTGTCTTGTCCTTTTAGTACCTTGCCTTCACTAACTTCATCTGGTAATCTGGGAGGTGAGGCAATTCCAAATTGGTAGATTTCCAGGGGGGAAAAATGTGCTTTGGATAAAACAGCTGTGGTAAACTGCAGCATGTTTTGCTTCCTCTGCTATGGGAAGCTTGATGGTAGCATTGCTGCCTGGTGTGCGTTAGCCAGACCTTCTGGGGCGCTCTGAACTCCTCACGTGTCTGCCCTGCTTTTCAGTACCTGGTTACCTGGCATACCATTGATGCTGATGCACCTGAGCTCAGCCATGTTCTGTGCTGGGCACCCACAGACCCACCAACTGGCCTTTCCTACTTCTCAAGCATGTATCCACCTCATCCTCTGACAGCTCAGTACGGGGTTAAAGTTCTGCGGTCTTTTCCTCCGGTAAGTTGAGTTCCAAGAGAGCCTTAGCACCCCAGGTGGTGGAGTTATGGCCTTAGTTGCTGTGGCCACAGGCCTCATTGTAGGGGATGAAAAGTTAGAGGTGATTGTCCCACCTGATGGAGCAGGTCCACAAAAATGATCAGGGAGCTGGAGTACCTCTGCTGCAAAGACAGGCTGGGAGGAAGCTGGGGTTGTTAAGCCTGGAGAAGAGAAGGCTCCAGGGAGACCTAACAGAGGCCTTCCGGTACCTGAAGTGGGCTACAAGAAGGCTGCAGAGGGACTGTTCCCAAAGGCCTACAGTGACAGCACAAGGAGCAATGGTTTGAAATGAGAGCAGGACAGATTAAGATTTGAGGTGAGAAACAAGTTCTGCACCATGCGGGGGCTGGAACACTGCAGCAGCTTACTCAGGGAGGTGGCTGAGGCCCTGTCCCTAGAAATACTCAGAGTTGAGCTCAGCAAGACTCTGAGCAACTTGCCCTAGTGGAGGACATCCCTGCTAACTGCAGGGAGGTTGGATTGGATGACCTTTGGAGGTGCCTTCCAACCCAAACCATTCTGTCATTCTATAATACTGCCTCTTGTGCTTGCAACTTTTTTGTTGTAACTTACACTAAGATGATTCTTGAGGATTCTCTTCTCCAGTTGTTGCTTTCAAACCTTGTCTCAGTGGGGAGCTGTTTCTTTTAAAGCAGCAGAAGGCTGAGGTTTAGCCCTTGTCAGGCTTGTAAAGTCCATCATTATTAAGGATATTTTTGAAGGGAGTAACTGGACAGAGAAATGATTTGAGTAAGTGCCATACATGCAGTGTGAAATAAAGAGGCAGTGGAACTTTGTTCATCCCCTACCCAAAGGATGCTTTTCTCTGTGCATGTGACCTGCCTTCACTTTCGACTGCTGAAGGCATCCCAACAAACCTCCTGCCCCCTCCTCTCTTTCAGGATGCTATTTTATTCTACATTCCACAGATCGTGCAGGCACTTCGGTATGACAAGGTGAGGATGTCAGACAGCTGCATGTGAACAAACAGGTTGTCAGAGCAGCTTTCAGACTTCAAAATGCAAATCAGATGGAAGTTTAAACTTAGTGCTGCTTGTTACAGACTTATGTTGCTACTACCTAGAAGAAAACAACGTCTGTAGGGCTGGCTTGTTTTGGTTACACCTCTTTTATGAACGGGTAACTGGAGGCCAGGTTACACTCCTGTAAGGAGAGAGATCTTTATGGGAAGCCCCAGATGAGGACTCTGAATAATGTTTTTGATGGTGCAGGACTCTGAATAATGTTTTTGATGGTCTGAGACAGGCAATTCTGAAATGAAATCACTGTCCCTAATCATTTTGCTGTGGAGTTAACAGAGAAGGTATCTAGAAGAGAAGGCTCTGGAGACACCTAGTAGCAGCCTTCCAGTACTGGAAGGTGGCTACCAGAAGGCTACAGAGGGACTGTTTGCAAAGGCCTGCAGTGACAGGACAAGGAGCAGTGGTTTTAAATTAGAGGAGAGGAGATTGAGATTGGATGTTAGGAACAAGTTCTGCACTGTGAGGGTGATGGGACCCTGCAACAGCTTCCCAGGGAAGGTAGCTGAGGGCCTGTCCCTGTAGTATTGAGTCTGCTAGAGTGGTGATGATCTTTGACCTGAACTGGTCTGAGTCTGGTTGCAGATGGGTTACGTTAGAGAATACATCCTGTGGGCAGCTGCCAAATCCCAGCTCTTGGCTCACCAATTCATCTGGAACATGAAAACTAATATCTACCTGGATGAGGAAGGACATCAAAAAGACCGTGAGTGCTTTAAGCTATAACCTAGCTTGACTCCTTTCCTTTTCTCAGTCCAGTCTAAATCTCCTTCCTGCTTCCCTCTTGGCAGGAGGAATCCTTTTAGCTAGCAACTTCTCTTTCATTTGTGGAGGTAGAAGTGTAGATGTTACCTGCTGTAGTAGTAGCTCAGAGAATGCATTCAGAGTGATGCAGCAATGTTTGTATCAGTATCTTCTTGTGAGCCCTGCCTGAAGGGGGTTGTTTCCATCACTGTAGTGGTTCTGAGCGTTACCCTCACACAAGGAATTTCACTCAGACTAGACCCAGCCAGCTGGAAGTCAAGGACTGAAGCTTTATATTCACAGCTTAGCACAACATACAAGCAGATACTTACAATACATTACTAATTACAGCTATATACAGAAATGCACAAGTGTAAAGTAAGACAGAAACACAGTACCCCTCCCAGCAATCAGAGTGCCCAGGAGGGGTTCCCAACCCCTCTTCCACCTTATTTTCACCCCCCTGCCTTATTCCAGAGTTTGCCTTACATGCAAGGTGAGTTGCAATAATCGGCGAGGGGAGATAGAAGCAAAATGATGAGCTGGGTAATGTGCATAGTCAGACTGAAGCAGTTAATAAGGCAGAAGCCAGGGAGAGACTCTGACTGCCTTATGTGTGTTTGTGTCCTTGTTTTCATATGTCTAAGCAAGCCTATGAGTGGAATAGACATCATAGTGTTTTCTTCTCACAGCCAATGACCTAATGCCTCTCGTGAAAGTATCCCGGTTAGCGCCAAACCAGCACAACCACTCAATATCATTTAGCTTTCTGAACTCAGCTTCTGACACAGGTTCTTCCCTTCTCACATGCAGCTGACATCGGAGAGCTTCTGGAGCAGCTGGTAGAGGAGATCACAGGCTCACTGTCGGGGCCAGCCAAGGAGTTCTACCAGCGGGAGTTCGACTTCTTTAACAAGATCACCAACGTCTCAGCCATTATCAAGTGAGTGCTCTGCTTCAGAACTGGGCTTCTGGGGGGCTTGCTGGGCTGTTGGTCTCTTCTGCCAGGCAGCCAGCAATAGAGCAGGGGGACGCAGTCTCAAGTTGTGCCAGGGGAGGTCTAGGCTGGATGTTAGGAGGAAGTTGTTGGCAGAGAGAGTGATTGGCATTGGAATGGGCTGCCCAGGGAGGGGGGGGAGTCGCCGTGGCTGGAGGTGTTGAAGAAAAGCCTGGCTGGGGCACTTAGTGCCATGGTCTGGTTGACTGGATAGGGCTGGGCGCTAGGTTGGACTGGATGATCTTGGGGGTCTCTTCCAACCTGGTTGATTCCATGATTCTATGATACCAGTGTCCTAAGAGGCTAAGATCCTTTTAGGGGTATTAGGATAGAATTAATTATTTCTATGAGGAGAAATTGGTTGATTTAATTTTTCTTAAATGTAACTTAAAAACTGCAAAGTCTCAATTTAGTTTGACTTTTAGGGATAGTAGCTCTCTGGTAGGATATAGAATTGAGCTTGTATAAAGCTTGCCAGTGGATGGCAGCAGCTCAGCACACAACCTCTGAGTGTGGTTTCATTGCATAATTTGAACCCATTTGAAAGCCATATAAAATTTCTGTCCTGGAACACATCTCCTTTAAAAGGAAACTTTGCCAAGCCACCAGTGTAAGGGCATCAGGCTAAGGGACACTGGCATCACAGAAGCAATTGGGTCCCTTCTGTGTGTGTGTCATTCAGGACAAGTTAGAAGAGGTTAAATTGCAGATGACACCAAGCTAGGAGCAGCTGTGGATCTGTTGGAGGGAAGGAGATACCTGCAGAGGGACCTGGCCAGGCTGGATGGGTGGGCAGAGGCCAATGGGATGAGATTGAACAAGGCCAAGGGCAGGGTTCCGCACTTTGGCCACAACAACCCCAAGCAGCGCTACAGGCTGGGGACAGAGTGGCTGAGAGCAGCCAGGCAGAAAGGGCCCTGGGGGTGCTGATAGAGAGGAGCTGAAGATGAAGCAGCAGTGTGCCCAGGTGGGCAAGAGAGCCAGTGGCATCCTGGGCTGGCTCAGGAGCAGTGTGGGCACCAGGACAAGGGAGGTTCTTCTGCCCCTGTACTCAGCACTGCTTAGGCCACACCTTAAGTGCTCTGTCCAATTCTGGGCTCCTCAATTCAAGAGTGATACTGGAACATGTCCAGAGAAGGGCAGCAAGGCTGATGAGGGGCCTGGAGCACAGCCCTGTGAGGAGAGGCTGAGGGAGCTGGGGGTGTGCAGCCTGCAGAAGAGGAGGCTCAGGGCAGAGCTCATTGCTGTCTGCAGCTACCTGAAGGGAGGCTGTGGCCAGGTGCGGTTGGGCTCTTCTGCCAGGCAAGCAGCAACAGAACAAGGGGACACAGTCTCAAGTTGTGCCAGGAGAGGTCTAGGCTGGATGCTAGGAGGAAGTTGTTGGCAGAGAGAGTGATTGGCATTGGAATGGGCTGCCCAGGGAGGTGGTGGAGTTGCCATGCCTGGAGGTGTTGAAGCCAAGCCTGGCTGGGGCACTTAGTGCCATGGTCTGGTTGATTGGACAGGGCTGGGTGCTAGGTTGGACTGGATGATCTTGGAGGTCTCTTCCAACCTGGCTGATTCCATGATCTGATTATCTTGGTATTTAGAAGGAAATCTCTCCACTCATTGTTAATATGAAGTCATAATTAAGCAACAGGTAGTAACTCTGCTCTGCAAGCACTGCATTTTGCACCTCAGCTTCAGACTGAATCTGTGCATCTGCAGTGTCCTGCAGCCATACGAAGTATATGAATGAATCAGACATGTAGGCATTTCAAGGCTTTGGCCTTTTCCACTTAGCAGTGTTGTGATTCTAGGAGTTCTGCAAGGGAAGATTACATTGCTGTAACTATAGCAGTGCTCATAGAGAGGGTTGGGATGCTCAGATGTCTGTACAAGGAAGAGTTTCATACATTTCTTTCACACCTCCTATGCTGTGTGAGTTTGTCAATCTGCAAGGCAAAGGCTTAAACTTTTGTTCTGGTCAGGCACTGAGTCTGGAAGTTCTCTGGAAGTGCTGTGGTAAGAGATCTGCACCATTACAAGGGGAAATGTTTTTAGTAAAGTTAGGAATTTGAGACAAATTTGAGGCTAGAATATAGACTGATGGATAGCATGCAGATGAAACAAACAAATTCCTCTTTCTAGGCCATTCCCCAAAGGAGATGAAAGGAAGAAGGCTTGTCTGAGTGCTCTGTCTGAGGTGAAAGTGCAGCCTGGTAAGAAGTGATTTGCTGGTACCGTGCCGTGTGTGTTCTGCATTCCACAGCAGGACTCTGTTTTCTGCAAGCAGATCTGGAAATCTCTGCAGGTGGCAGCTCTCTGCTCCTGATGCTGGAAGAGCAACTTAGAGAATGTGCAGGATGCATAAAAGTAGAAGCACCTATCCAAAGAGGGAGGGAGCTTTTTTCCCTTGTGCCACCTGTTCTTTTTTTCAAGATGAAGCACTCTTGAGAAGTTACCTCAAGAATGAAGCATGTCCAGATCCTTTCATTCTCCTTTTTGTCCCATCAGGCACTCCCTCAACACATGGTTGTCTGAAGGTCCTTACACCCCTTGAACATAGCTTTCCCAGCCTGAATCTCCTCTTTCCGATGGAGTTTGATGAAAGCTTTCCCTGATCCCTCTCTTAACAGGTCTCAATTTTCCTACCATGTGCTGGTTGCTGAGGCCCCTCCCTAGTGCCCTGGGACATGCTGCCACATCTTGTTAGGGCCTGCTGCAGGAGAAGTCCTGTCTGTCCATCTCTGTGGTACAGATGCTGCAGTATTAGCTCAAAACTCTCTTCTGTTCCTTCCTGGCCCCCACTCGCTGGTGCACAGGATGCTGCAGCTTTTGTAGCTCACAGGCTGGCATCTGCAGTCGGCCTGTAAGGTTGTATTTAAGTCAGAACTGTGCACTGAAGTTCCAGACACATCACTGCCTCCCACCCCAGCCAGCAGATTCATTCTTGGCTGTCTGCTCCACTTTGCAGGCTGTTACCTGCCCAGCAACCCTGAGGCTATTGTTCTGGACATCGATTACAAATCAGGAACTCCTATGCAGAGGTACTGTGCTCCAGTTCTCTTCTCCCATGAAGTGAATTCATGATCTTTAGGTATTTGTCTGGGAATTCTTGTCTGGCTGCCTTGCACTCATCACCATCTTTGGCCTTCCTCCCATTTAGTGCGGCGAAAGCGCCCTACCTGGCCAAGTTCAAAGTGAAGCGATGTGGAGTCAGTGAGCTTGAGAAAGAAGGTTAGTAACTGCATCTTAATCGTGGGCACTGCTGACTGAGAGGCAGCAGCTCTAGCACTGCCTGCCTGCCTGCCTGCCTGCCTGCCTTCAGGGACCTGCACTGCTGCAGCGCAACTGTCTCCATCATCGACTTGCTCTGCAATGATTCAGCTGGAAATAAAACTAGATCGAAGGAATCATAGAACCATAGAATGGTCTGGACTGGAAGGGAGCTCCAAAAGTCATTTAGTCCAACCTCCCCACAGCATCAGCAGGGACATCCTCAACTAGATCACATTGCTCAGAGCCCCATGGAATTACAGAATTTCACAGGATGACCCAGGCTGGGAAAGACCTCGGAGATCATCAAGTCCAGCCTATAACCTAAACACCGCCACATCAGCCAAACCATGCCACCAAGTGCCACATCCACTCCTTTCTGAAAGACTTCAGGGATGATGACTGCACCATCTCCCTGGGCAGTCCATTCCAGTGCCTCATCACCTTTCCATGTGGAAGTGCTTCTTAACATCCAACCTAAACCTCCCTAGTGCAGCTTCAGACCATGCCCTTTTGTCCTGTCACTGTTGCCTGGGAGCAGAGCCTGATTTCCACCTGACTACAACTTCCCTTCAGGTAGTTGTAGAGAGTGATAAGGTCCCCCCTAAGTCTCCTCCAGGCTGAACACTCCCAGCTCCCTCAGCCTCTCCTCATCAGACTTTTCCTCCAGTCCCCTCCCCAGTCTTGTCACTCTCCTCTGGACCTGCTCTAGCACCTCAATATCTCTCTTGCAGTGAGGGGCCCAGAGCTGCACACAGTGCTCGAGGTGAGGCCTCACCAGTGCCAGTACAGGGCAGAGTAGCAGACCTAGTCCTGCTGGCCACACTGCTGGACAGCCATTGGCCTTCCATGCCAGCTGGGCACACTGCTGGCTCATGCTCAGCCGACTGTCACCCAGCATTGCGAGGTCCCTCTCTGCCAGGCTGCTCTCCAGTCACTCATCCCCCAGTCTGTAGCTGCATGAGGTTATTGTGCCCAAAGTGTAGGAGCCTGCACTTGGTCCTGTTGAATCTCAGCCCATTGACCCAGCCTGGCCAGGTCCCTCTGCAGCTGAGCTCCTACCCTCCAGGAGATTGACACTCCCTCACCTTGAATATCTCCAGGGAATGGACCTCAACCACCACCCTGGGCAAGCTGTTGCAGTGTTCCACCACCTTCATAGTAAAGAAGCCTAAGAATTTAAATCTCCTGCCTTTTTTTTTCCCCATTTCATGTTTTTCAGTCCCAGGAGGCAAGCCAGATGGGTATCTTGAAGACCTCTTAACAGTTACTTTAGACCGACATAAATTGATTGCCTTTGCCTGGTTTCAGGCTGCAGCAAGCTGCAGGGTTTGGCAGTCAGCTCTCATAATGCTTTGGGATGCTCTGAGTGCAATTCAGGCACTTATCTGGTAATCCTGAGCACTGTTTTGAGGAGGTTTGGCGGTGCTGGGCCAAGGGTTGGACTCGATGATTTTAAAGGTGTCTTCCAGCCCAGTGATTGTGTGAGTCAGTGATAGGTTCAGTCGGCAAAAGGAGCTCTCTTGCAGCATCCAGCCTGCGAGACAGAAATCTCCACAGTGCACCTGAGTGAAATGTTGTGCACTGGAGTGCAGAGGGCTTGTCCCAGTTGAAAGTTACTAATTGAAGTCACTGCCTGAGTTTTGGTTGTACTCTTCTTGCAGGTCTGCGCTGTCGTTCTGATTCCATAGATGAGAGTGCAGAGGAGGGGGTGGACAGCAAGAAAATCTGCTGGCAGGCAGCGATCTTTAAAGTGGGCGATGACTGCAGACAGGTACGAAGCTGTCAGCCTTTGCTCTGAGAGGAGACAGATTGGCAGATGACATTAATGAGGAGAACGATTTTAGCCTAGGAACGTTTTTCCTTGGGATTTTGAGACTCTCCAGTAGTTATGGAGTGAGGGAGAGAAGTGTGAAATTCTGCTTTGGAACCAAAAGCCATCTTCTCAGCACAGCTTACCAACCTCTAACATTCTTGGTCAGAGTTTCTCTTGGCAACACAGCAGTAGCTTCTGAGGTGTGATTGGTTTTGATTAAGAGGGAATGCTGCCTGTTACCCCTGGAGTTATTAGCAGCCCTCTTACCAGAGGGATAGCAAAATGGTGTTCTTCATAGGTCAGCAGTTGAGTCTTCACTATTGCTTGCTACCCACTTAACCACCATTTATCTCCTCCCCTTTTGATGCTCCCCCTTCTCCCCAGAGCCACACTGCATGCACAAGCACACATCTGCAGACCTGCTGGGGTAACTTCGTGTTCACTTCAGAGCACTTTTGTAACCGTAGCTGGTGATCCATCTGCCCTGCAGTGCTCGTGCAATTGGTTTCTTGTCTTACCAGGACATGTTAGCTTTGCAAATCATCGATCTCTTCAAGAACATCTTTCAGCTGGTGGGCCTGGATCTTTTTGTGTTTCCATACAGAGTGGTGGCCACAGCTCCTGGGGTAAGTGGGCAATTAACTGTACTGCTGCAGAAAATAGTTCCTCGTTAAGAGACGTTTCCTCTTCCGGCACTCTTAACAATTGCATGTTCCGAGGAAATGCTGCTCACATCACTCCTGTCAAATATTTAAAGTACCAGTGACAAAAAGACTCTTCCCTCTCCTGCTTTTCTAAAGCTGCCTGTGGTTATTCACGTTTGCTGCTTGAATTTTTGGGGCCACGTTGTGCAGGTCAGCAGGAAGTCACAGAGCTTGTCCTGCAGTGTGTGGAAATGCTGAAAAACTGGGGACATGTTTCAGGAGTCATCTTGAAATTCTGTGTTCAGTCTCCTATGGCCTTCCCCACATCTCCTGGGGAACCAGTCTGAGTGCCAAGAGCCATGAAGGGAGTATTTGCTGGGAGATCTGTCAGCTTTGCAGCCCTGTGTTTCTCCCTTTGCCCTCAGTGTGGTGTTATCGAGTGCATCCCTGACTGCACATCCCGGGACCAGCTGGGCCGGCAGACGGACTCGGGGATGTACGACTACTTCACCAGGCAGTATGGAGATGAGTCTACCCTTGCGTTCCAGAAGGTAAAGGAGCACTTGGCAAGCTCAGCAACATCTCAGCTGAGTAACATTCTGGCTAGAAGGAGTAATGGCAGATAATTGGATAATGACTACCCCAGTGCTGTGTCTGGTTTCCCCTTTGTAGCTATAAGTGATGTAGCTAAGGAAGTTATTGCAGCTGTAGATGTATGGAGAATGTCATGGGACATTGCTTCGAGGTAACCATGAATGGGAAAGATGAAAAAGCCTCCTTGAGACGTATCTGCTCCTGGCATGGAGGGTTATTAAATTCTCCCTGGTTTTCTGATTCCTTTTACCTTCTTGTTTGCACAGGCTCGCTACAATTTCATCCGCAGTATGGCTGCCTACAGTCTGCTCCTCTTTCTGCTCCAGATCAAAGACAGACACAATGGCAACATCATGCTGGACAAAAAGGGACACATCATTCATATTGGTCAGTTACAGCCACGCTCATGTTTCAGTAGTTACCTCTTCCTTCTGCTGCAAAGTGCTGCTCACAGAGGACAGTGAGCCCTTTCCCTTCGGAGCTCAGTCTCCCTGCTGACTGTAGCTTGCAAACACACCTGGGGATTTCTCCTGCCTTTTCATGCAGCTGCCGTGGGTGCAGGGCTGTGGTGGGCACATAGCTGCTGTGGGTGTGGGGCTGTGGTGGGCAGGTGGCTGCAGTGAGGGCTCTCTGGAAATGTGGCTTGCAGAGTTTTACCAGCTTCAGGAAAGAATATGCACACATGGACATGGCTGTGGAGATCTCAGCATGGGAAGGACATGGACCTGATGGAGTGGGTCCAGAGGAGGACCACCAAGATGACTGGGGGGCTGGAGCACTTCTGCTATGAAGACAGGCTGAGGAAGCTGGGGGTGCTGAGCTGGGAGAGGAGAAGGCTCCAGGGACCCCTTAGAGCAGCCTGCCAGTACCTGAAGAGGGCTACAATAAGGCTGCAGAGGGACTGTCTCCAAAGGCCTGCAGGGACAGGACAATGGTTTGAAATTAGAGGAGATTTAGCTTGGATGTTAGGGACAAGTTCTGCACCATGGCTACTGGAATGGGCTGCCCAGGGAGGTGGTGGAGTCGCCGTCCCTGGAGCTGTTCAAGGCAGGATTGGACGTGGCACTTGGTGCCATGGTCTAGCCTTGAGCTCTGTGGTAAAAGGTTGGACTTGATGATCTGTGAGGTCTCTTCCAACCCTGATGATACTGTGAGACTGTGTAATGAGGTGGGTGGAGCACTGGCACAGGTTTCCCAGGGAGGTTGTTAAAGCCCTACCCCTGGAGATACTCAAGGTCAGGCTCAAGAAGGCTCTGAGCAGCCTGCTCTAGGGGAGGATGTCCCTGCTGACTGCATGGGGGGTGAAGTGGATAACCTTCAGAGGCCCCTTCTAACCCAATTCTCTGGTTCCATGTAAGGATCATGCATGTTACACATCTGCATGTGTGGATGTGTGTGTATAGAGGTACAAGGACAGCAATGTATCTTTAGGTTCATTTCGTCACTGTGTGAGTATGAATTAAGTCTGACAAGTAAATTAATGTGAGGCTATAACCTCTGCCTTAGCTTTGCTCTTCTGGAGCTGCACAGATGCTTCAGCAAGGCTTTTCTAATTTGATGTCATCATTCTTAAGTCTAGTCTAATGTCACGGTGATGATTCTTTTGTTGGGGTTCTTACACTACATCAAAGCTTTTTTTCCAGTTGGAGTTGAAATGTTGGTAGAAAAAGTAGATGTTAATACAAGAAATCCACCTCTGCTTTCTTCTGTAAGCTTTGACAGCACACAATTAACCAAGCAAGTTTATGAGGCAGCTTCTCTTTTGTGCACAGATTTTGGATTCATGTTTGAAAGCTCACCTGGTGGAAATCTGGGCTGGGAGCCTGACATTAAGCTGACTGATGAGATGGTGATGATAATGGGAGGAAAAATGGAAGCAACTCCCTTCAAATGGTTCATGGAGATGTGTGTCAGAGGCTATCTGGCAGTCAGGTGAGGTGTCCTTAACTGCTCAGAAGAGGAAGTGCTCGCATGCCACAACCAGATGAGAAGACAACAATGAATATTTGTCTGCAGGGGGTCTGAGCCTGTCAGGCTGTTCTGGTACATCTTGAATCTTTGAAATGACTTCATCCTGCAATTTTACAGCCTAACTTGGTGGGGTTTTCCTGTTCTTAGGTTAGATTTGAAAATGTAATATCTTGTAGCCATTTGGTAAGTGGGATATTACCCACACTTCCTGACAGGATTTAGCCTGCTGTTAAAGCTTTGCAGTGAGAAACCTCAGGAGAGGAAAACAGTTTCTTCTATTCCCAAACAGGACAATCACATTCAGCACTGTTGCAGTTAGAGTTAATTAGGTAGGGATGTGTAAAACCTGCCACAGCTTTCTGTTGTAGAATGTGCAGGGGTTGGGTAGCTCAGCTGTTGGGCTGTGATTGCCAGCCTGTCACTGCAAGGATTGCAGCTTCCCCTTCTGCCATGCCAAGCAAGCAGAGTTTGCTTTCACACAGAGGAACACTGATACACCTGGATGGAGAGGGTGCTGCATGTGGGCAGGAGGAGGATACTACAGTAGATAAAAGCTCCTACTGGCAGCAGTAGAAAGTATGGTTGATAGTTTCTTACAGAGTCAAAGTTTCTTCAGCCCCAGCAGGGGCTGTCTTGGAGTCAAGATAGTTTGGTTCCTTGAAGGGAAGCAGACTGCAGAAAGTTCCATGTCAAGGCAAAAATGTCACCCAGGTAGTAGAGTAATAGCTTGGTGGGAAGTGAATGTTCTAAGTGGGAGGAGAGGAAGGAGGAGGGAGGCTGAGCTGGTGTAGCAAAGAATTACACGAGGTAATTAGGAATTAGAAGATAATCTGACAGTGCTGGTTTCAGCCTTCTGTACCGTGTGGATGCACTGATTCACCTTTCTGGTGCCAAAGAAACAGTGTTTACTGGAGCATGGCTCTGTGTAATCCTCCCTGAGCCCCTTCATCTTGCAGCATTCCGAGGCGGTGGGACACAAAGCAGTGAAATGTAATGAAAATGACAGATTGCAGGCACTGGTGGAGCTCCACCAGCAAATGTAAGAGGATTAGATGTGGTGATTTAATTACAGAACAAGGTGTGGTCCAGCTCCTCGGACTCCTCAGCCTGCCTGCTGTACCTGCTGAGGCTGCAGGAGTTGGAGGGCTGTAACCTTGTTGTCCTCTCTTTCTCCAGGCCTTACATGGATGCTGTGGTCTCGCTGGTTACCTTGATGTTGGACACGGGGCTGCCCTGCTTCCGCGGGCAGACAATCAAGCTGCTGAAGTAAGTCAGCATATGCATGAACCTGAGAACGTTGCTGTGCTCGTCACAGGGCGTGCCCTGCAGCTCAGGGGCACTACAAAGGGATTTAAAAGCGGCAGCTGCCGTTCTTAGAGCTGCTGCTGGGCCGATGAGCTTCCACAGCCACCTCCTCCACTGGCAGCCAGGGCTAATTAAAACATGATATAATTTGTATGAGGGAGCCTCACAAGGAGCTGCTTGCAGCAAGTGAAATCAGCCCCTGGCTACGCTCGCACAAAGACACCTTCTTGCCATGCTCGAAGGCAACCTCACTCATTTTACTCTTCTTTGCAATTGCTAGGCACAGGTTCAGCCCCAACATGACCGAACGGGAGGCTGCAACTTTCATCATCAAGATCATCCAGAATTGTTTCCTCAGCAACAGGTTTGGCATCTGTGCATGTCCTCTCCCTATGGCCAGAGCAAGGTCATCAAGCTCTGAGCAAGCTTTTGTCAGTCAGATGCTTGAACGTTTCTGAGTTGTGGATGAGGCCTTGAGCAACCTGCTCTAGTGGGAGGTGTCCCTGCCTATGGCAGGGGGTTGGAGCTGGATGATCCTTGAGGTCCCTTCCAACCTAAACCATTCTATGATTCTATGGAGATAATGCAGGATAGCAGCTTTGCCTCTGAACATGCTGCACCTCCTCCCTTCTACACTGGGAGGAAGGCTTATGCCCAGGCTGGGCAAATAGCAGGGCTGCCTAGTCTAAAGAGCAGAAGATCGCAGTATCACCAAGGTTGGAAGAGACCTCATAGATCATCAAGTCCAAGATTCACTGTCAGAGTGAATCTCTGGCCCCAAAATGAGGCATTTTAGCTCCTGCGTTAGAGCATGGCCAACCATACTGTTAGGGTGGTTATGTCCAGCTGCGATATCCCCTTTTTACGTAGGCTAGGGTCACCTCTACCAGTAAAGGGTTTTTATGTAGGGTAGGGTCACCTCTACCAGTAAAGGGTTTTTATGTAGGGTAGGGTCACCTCTACCAGTAAAGGGTTTTTATGTAAGGTAGGGTCACCTCTACCAGTAAAGGGTTTTTATGCAGGGTAGGGTCACCTCTACCAGTAAAGGGATAAACAGTAAAAAAATACATTGCCTGGCAGCAGGAATAACATCCCTTCTGGGCAGAGTGGAGAGAGATTGATCTTGAAGCTTGTTGCATTTCATTTTGCAAGGAGAATGGTTCTTAAGCAATGATATGCATGGCCCACTGGTCTGAGTAGGAATGAAGCAGGAACAGGACTGCAGCGACCTGCCAAAAGCTTTTTTTAGTGCCTGCAGGCATTAAGCTGCCTGAATATCCTCCTGAAATTCAAACCTGCTATTCTGTGCAAAAGCAGATTTGGCTTCTCTAGAAATGAGCTGTAATTACTCATTATTTTCCTTCATGGCTTGATACTACATTAACAAGCTGAGCATTTTGCTAGACCATATGGCAGCTGTTGTGTAACACTGGCTAGGGAAAGTGCCTCAAGTAGAGAACACTGTTAGTGTGCAGGGTTGGAATGGCCTTTGCAGCTGGGCCATCTACTGTTCAGTGTTCTGGATGGAATAATCAGTTCTATCAAATCCCAGGCACAGATCCAGGCTGGGTGCAGAAGGGATTGAAAGCAGCCCTGAAGAAAAAGTCTTGGGGGGGTTTGGATGCTGAGCAGCTGCCCAGGAGCCAGCAGTGCCCTCCTGCAGCTCAGCAGGCAGCTGTGTGCTGGGCTGCAGCCAGAGCAGTGTGGGCAGCAGGGCAGCAGAGGGCATTGTGCCCCTTGGGTCCCATCCTGCCTCCAGTGCTGCTGTCTCCAGCAGGAGGAGGACACATCGCTGCTGGAGTGAGGCCAGAGGAGGCCAGAGAGATGCTGCCAGGGCTGGAGCAGCTCTGCTGTGAGCACAGGCTGAGGGAGCTGGGGGGGTGCAGCCTGCAGAGGAGAAGGCTCCAGGGGCAGCTGAGAGCTGCTGCCAAGAGCTGAAGGGAGCCTGCAGGAAGGCTGCAGAGGGACTTGTGCTGAGGGGGTCTGAGGCAGGCCAAGGGGGAAGGGTTTGGAGCTGAGGCAGAGCAGGGGGAGAGTGGAGCTGAGGGAGAAGTTGTGCAGTGTGAGGCTGCTGAAACTCTGGAATAGGCTGCCCAGGGAGGCTGTGGCTGCCTCCTGCCTAGGGCATTCAAGGTCAGGCTGGATGAGGCCTTGAGCAGCTGGGTCTAGTTGAGAGGTGTCTCTGCCCATGGCTAGGAGTTTGGAGCAGAAGATCTCTGAGGTCCTTTCCAACCTGAGCCATTCTAAGATTCTATCAAATAGAAGTTTTAAAGCTCACTTAATCAGCAGCTCTCCAGTCAGCTGCAGGGGTTTCCCCTTCACATACCCAAATAGTTTGATATCTTGGGCAAAGCTTTTGAAGGAAATAGCCATGAAAAACCTGCATTTCCTATGTTTGATACTGAACATGCAATAAGTGTAGTACTTGAACATCTTAAGTGCATGATTTATCTTTATCCCAGAGAGTACAGACTTCTGGGATGTATTGGAGAGTCTAATCCAAACTCTTGTGTGGTTCCATATGGGGTCAGCTTGAGCCCAGGCAGGTTGGCTGGCTCAGATGCAGCCCTGCTAGAACTGAATTGGATTTTCTAGTGCCTGCTGGTGCATCTGCTCACAACCTCACGTTGATGTTGGGGGTTATGGAGGCAGCCACCCTGCTGTGTGACTGCACGCAGCCAGCTTAGCTCTGCCGAGGCTCAGCTTCTCTACCTGCAGCATGGTTAGTCTGTGACCTGTGTCAGCTCTGCCCGGGGCTAATTGAGTTAGCCATAACAAGGCTTAGGTTTGTCTGCTCAGGCACTCAGCAGAGATGCTGCTGTTAATGCTGCCATTTCCCCTGCACTTCCATTTTCATTAGCAGCATTCTCCCCAATTAAGAGTACTTTGATTTCCATATAATCCAGTCTCCATGCAGCCCTCATGATCTTGCTTTGCTCGTTATGCATTTCCTTCTCCTAAAGCAAAGTGCCAGTGCAACGTAAGGGGTTCTGGCTTACCCAGGCACAGGATCCAAGCTGCTTTTCTTGTTGCCACACTGAGAAGCATTTCCTTTTCTTTCCCCCCCCTTAGTTTAAACCTGTTTACTCTTGCTTGTGAGACTCCACCTCCAATCCTGACTCCAGTTCTAGTGTCCCCAGCATAAGAAGGACACAGAGCTGTCGGAGTGAGTCCAGAGGAGTGAGTCCACAAGGAGAGCAGGACCTCCTCTTCTATGAGGACAGGCTGAGGGAGCTGGGCTTGTTCAGCCTGGAGAAGGGAAGACTCCAGGGGGACCTCAGAGCTGCCTTTCAATACCTGAAGGAAACTTGTAGGAAGGCTGCAGAGGAACTTTTCCTGATGGTGTGTGAGCCAGGCCAAGGGGGAATGGTTTGGAGCTGAGGCAGAGCAGGGTTAGCCTGGAGCTGAGGAAGAAGTTCTTCAGTGTGAGGGTGGTGAGAGTCTGGAATGGGTTGTCCAGGAAGATTGTGGATTGGGGGTGTTCAAGGCCAGGTTGGATGAGGTCATCCTTGAGCTGTGGATGTAGTCTACCTGGACTTCAGCAAAGCCTTTGACACTGTCTGCCACAACAAGCTCCTGGCACAGCTGGCAGCTCCTGGCTTGGACAGATTCACTCTGTGCTGGGTCAAGAACTGTCTGGAAGGCCGAGCCCAGAGAGTTGTGGTGAATGGTGCCACATCCAGTTGGCAGCTGTCACTGTGGTGTGCCCCAGGGATCAGTGCTGGGCCTGGTCCTGTTCAGTATCTTTATTGGTGATCTGGACGAGGGGATTGAGTCCAGCATCAGTGAGTTTGCAGATGGCACCAAGCTAGGAGCAGATCTTGATCTGTTGGAAGGTAGGAGAGCCCTGCAGAGGGACCTGGCCAGGCTGGATGGGTGGGCAGAGGCCAATGGGATGAAATTCAACAAGGCCAAGTGCAGGGTTCTGCACTTTGGCCACAAAAAACCCCGAGCAACGCTACAGGCTGGGGACAGAGTGGCTGAGAGCAGCCAGGAGGAAAGGGACCTGGGGGTACTGGTGGACAGGAGGCTGAAGATGAGGCAGCAGTGTGCCCAGGTGGCCAAGAGGGCCAATGGCATCATGGCCTTTATCAGGAAATGTGTGGCCAGTAGGAGGAGGGAGGTTATAAGCCTCTGTACTCAACACTGGTCAGGCCACACCTTGAGTACTGTGTCCAGTTCTGGGCTCCTCAACTCAAGAGAGATGTTGAGGTGCTGGAAGGTGTCCAGAGAAGGGCAACAAAACTGGTGAGGGGCCTGGAACACAAACCCTATGAGGAGAGGCTGAGGGAGCTGGGGTTGTTTAGCCTGGAGAAGAGGAGGCTCAGGGCAGACCTCATTGCTGTCTACAACTACCTGAAGGGAGGCTGTAGCCAGGTGGGGGTTGGTCTCTTCTGCCAGGCAACCAGCAACAGAACAAGGGGACACAGCCTCAAATTGTGCCGAGGGAAGTACAGGCTGGATGTTAGGAGGAAGTTCTTCACAGAGAGAGTGAAGGGCTGGGTGCTAGGTTGGACTGGATGATGTTGGAGGTCTCTTCCAACCTGTTCTATTCTATTCTATTCTATTCTGTTCTGTTCTGTTCTGTTCTGTTCTGTTCTATTCTATTCTATTCTATTCTATTCTATTCTATTCTGAGTCTAGTTGGGAGGTGCCCCTGCCTATGGTAGGGGAGTTGAAGGAGATGATCTCTGAGGTCCCTTCCAGGCTAAGCCATTCCAGGATCTTGATGTTTGTCCTGTGACAGTTGCTGCAGTCTATTTTCAAAACTTTCTCTTACCTCTGGCTTTGTTTTTCTTCTCTAGGAGCAGGACATATGACATGATCCAGTACTACCAGAATGACATCCCATACTGAGTGGCACTGGAGAGTCACTGCTGAAGTGAAACCTGCAACCCTGTGCCCTCACTCCAAGCTTGTACCGAGTAGGAGCTGCTCAGTCACACCTCACTGCCCCCATCCTCAGTGTCTACGTGTGTGGGGCCCTGGTTCCTGGCCATGGCAGCAACTGCTCCAGTTCATTCCTTCCTCTGTACTGGGTTCTAGATACTTCTGGCTTTCTCTGGAGTTGTTGAGCTGGGCTGCAATCACAAGACAAATTGTACCACGATTATGAATGTGTGAAAGAGGCAGAGCCAGTGGGGTTTGATGATTTTTCATGCAATGCAAGGATTTTATAATACCTTTAAAGAGTCAACAAACCCTTTTCCTGCACAATCCTCCCCTAAATGCTATGGAAGGGAAGGGTATGGATTGCTCTTGGAAAGCAGAAATGTTAACTTGGTCTGATTTTACTGTAGAAAAAGCCTGATAATCAGCCAGGGCGGTGATGTCTGTGTAGCTGTCTTCATCCTTTGCACTGTACATGGTCCCTGTTACGTGGTCAGTATTTCCTCTGTACATGAAGAATGTATTTTTTCCTTTTGTGTGTTTTCAAAAAGAGACTCTACTGAAGATATATTTAATCTATAAAATGTAATAAAAGACCTTAGAGTTTGGGTCTGGTTCAAGTCTGTTGCTGTGCACCGATCTTCCTTTGCAGCCTGCAGCACTCTGCGTGTTAGTGTACAGCTCTCGCAGTGTGACATTGCCTTCTCAGCCAGAAATCAGAGTCCTTCTTCAGCTTTTTCATTCAGAACTCAGAATGGTTTGGGTTGGAAGGGACCTCCAGTGGTCATCTAGCCCTACCCTCCTGCAGTGACCAGGGGATGGGGCCTCAACAATGTAGCTGGGCAACCTCTGCCAGTGTCCCACCACCCTCGTGGTGCAGAACTTGTTGCTAACATCCAATCTAAATCTCCTCTAATTTCAAACCGTTGCCCTTCATCCTGTCCCTGCAGGCCTTTGGAACAGTCCTTCTGCAGCCTTCTTGTAGCCCCCTTCATAGAATCACAGAGTTGTCAGGGCTAGATCATTGAGCTCAAACTCCCTGCCATGGGCAGGGACACCTCACACTAGATCAGGCTGCCCAGAGCCACATCCAGCCTGGCATTTAAAACTTCCAGGGATGAGGCTTCCAGCACCTCCCTGGGCAAACTGTTCCAGTCTCTCACCACCCTCATAGTGAAGAACTTCTTCCTAACATCCAGTCTCAGTCTCCCCACTTCTAGTTTTGCTCCACTCCCCTTAGTCCTACCTGACACCCTAGAAAGTCCCTCAGCAGCTTTCTTGTAGCCCCCTTCAGGTACTGGAAGGCCACAAGAAGGTGTCCTAGGAGCTTTCTCTCCAGACTGGACAGCCCCAACTCTCTCAGCCTGTCCCCATAGCAGAGGTGCTCCAGCCCTCTGATCATCCTCATGGCCCTTCTCTGGATGCCTTCCAGCACCTCCGGATCTTTCTTGTAACAGGGGCTCCAGAACTGGCTGTAGTACTCCACGTGGGGTTTCACCAGGGTGCAGTAGAGGGGGAGAGTCACCTTGCTTGACCCACTGGCCACATTTGTCTTGCTGCAGTCCAGGATCTGGTTGCTTTTGAGCTGCAGGCACACACTGGTGGCTCATGTTGAGCTTTTCATCCATCAGCACCCACACATCCCTCTCCCCAGGGCTGCTCTCAAGGCAGTCACTGCCCAGCCTACATTAGTGCTTGGGATTGCCCTGACCCAGCTGCAGGACCTTGCACTTGCCCTGACCCAGATGTGAGACTTTCCACTTGGTCTTGTTGAATCTCACAAGGTTGGCTTGGGCCCACCTCTCAAGCCTGTCAGGTACTGGAAGGCTGCTATTAGGTCTCCCTAAAGACTACTCCAGGGTGAACAACCCCAGCTCCCTCAGTCTGTCCTTGTAGCAGAGGTGCTCCAACCCCCTGACCATTGCCAAGAATGTGTTTCTTGTAAGACCTGCAGCCTGAGGAACTGCAATGTAGGACCAAGGTAAGCTTCCCCCCCAGTGCTGCTTACCAAGGAGCCTGGCTCTGGGCTGGGACACAGGTCTTTGGGATTGATTTTGCCTTTCACCTTCATCCTCTCACTAGGGAAGAAATACATCCTGGACACAAGGAGGCTGGCAGGACTTCAGAAGTTGCTCAGGTAATTAAGAGCAGACAGTACTGAAACCCGAAGAGAGAACTAATTCAGAAGCTTTTTGCCCCTGAACAGAATCACAGAATGTATCATCCAGTCCGATCTTTACCCCAGCACTGAAGGCTCAGCACTAAACCCCATCCCTCAGCACCAGGTCCACAGGCTGCTTGAACACCTCCATGGTTGGTAACTCCACCACTGCCCTGGGCAGACCATTCCAATGTTTGAGAACCCTTTCAATGACGAACCTTATCTCAGAATATGTCTTGATGAGTTCTCTGCCCTGGGAGAAAAGAGATACCACAAAAAGGGGGGAAGTGGTCTTTAAAAAGAAGCTTCTATGGTTTGTCTGTTCTGTGGTTTCTCTGCTCTCAGAAATTCCAGGTCATAGTGAGAGGCAGAACTTCCCTGGCTGCACCCAGTGCAGTTCTTTCTGTGTTGGCCATGCATATAAAGAGCCCTTAAGAAAGGAGTAAAATTGATAGTGATTTATTTGCATCAGCTGGACCCCGGGTTCAGTGCCACCGGTGCCTTGATCAGCACTATTGAAATGCTAATCTCATCCTGTGTGCTGGAGACCGAAGAGCAGCGATCCACCTCCATCAGCGCTGTGCCTGTGAGATGTTCTGGCTGGTAGGAAGGGTCGAGGTACCCCCTGCGGGCACCCGGCACACGCTGCACACCGTCAAGGTGGATACGGGCAGGGAGCCAGTGGAATGAGCAACCATGGGAAGAGTTGCTGCAGTCCTCTGGAAAATGGAGAAGTGGGGAAAGGCAGTTTAGCTTCCCCCCCCCCTTTTCACCATAAATATCTCCATGCTGTCCCCTTGTTCCCACATGAATGCTGTCAATAAAAAGCAGCAAACAGAAGAATCTGTCCTGACCACAGATGCAGCTTAAAAGCATGGTTAATAATGGCTGGAGCTCATGAAAAATACTGTGCCCGTGCTGCCTGGTGTTCAGAAGTGGCATTTTTGCATGTCCTGTGTAACAGGGACTAAGATCTGCTGAGCAGCATGTGGCACCCTCACTGGCAGCCAGGCACAGGCTTATTACTGGACAGAGGCACCCTGGCAGAACCTTGTTACTGAAAGCATCTTGCAGTGTTACTTGGAAGTGCTGCCATCACTTTCCAGCCTGCAGTGAAGGGTGCCCAGCCTAGGCTGCAGTATGGTTGCTTTGGGACTTTTGTGCCTCATCTGCATTTGTTAAGGACTCTGCGTTTAGGAGGTCACAGAGTTACAATCCTGAAGAAGCAAGATCTGTAAGGTGACACAATGTGTTTATTAGATAAGCTGCTTAGCTGGCAGAAGCAGATGAGCTCTGATAAGGCACAGTCCTGGCATCAGCTGGCTTATTAAACAGCACAGGCTCCCCAGAAGGCCCCTGTTACTGATGGGCTGCTCTGGCTGGAGCTTTGTAGCCAAGTCTTGGCGTTTATTTGTTACAGGATCGGTTGCGTAATAGCAGTGGTGGTGTTGCCGTTACTCTGAGGTCCCCCTCCAGGGTTAGCACTGCGTGGTCAGCCTCGGTGCTTACTGTAGCAACAAGAAACCACCAACACGCTCCTGTGAAGGTTTATGAACCTGCTGCCTGCCTGGGGAGAGCAGAACAGAGAGGCTGACACAGTGACACAGGTAAGCAGCCACACAGGCAGACAACAATGGCTGGCAGTTCACTGCAGGGAGAAGTTCCCTCCCTGCCTGCATTCAGGTGTCTCTTCCCAGGGGAAGCCTGGCAGCCCAAAGGGAACAGAATTGGAAGTGACTGTTGGCAGTGCTGGTGTAAGTGCCCACACAAAGACCAAGTCACAGACCCTGACACCCCACACGTGCCTTTGGGAATTAAAAGCCCCTCCGTGACAACGCTAACAGAGCTAGGAATGTGTCTTGGTCTGCCTGAAGTGAGCTGTCTCAGCTTTGCAGGGACAAGCCTGGCGACGGGAATTCTGCTTTGCTGCTGGAGGGAAAAACTGGCTGAACCCCAGCACATCTAGCAGCCAGTCCCAGCTGCATGGATTGCTTTGGAGTCAACATCTGGGGTGGTAACCTTGGGCCTGATGTAACAAGGGGTGACTTGTGGAATTCCATGCTTGTAGAGGTACAGGAGTGATAACTCACAGAGGGGAACGACAAAACACCTCATAGAGACGGGTAACATAAAGATAAGTTTAAATCCTATGTTGCTACCACACAGTTCTCTTCCCCAGTGCAAGATGTGGTATTCAGAGTGCCACAGCCAAGCATTCTGAAGATGCTTGCTGGTGGTGTGCAGCTGCAGACTGTATGTGTGCATCTTCATATGCAAACCATTTCCTTCTGGAGAACCTCACGTTACGCCAGAGCACAGAGCCTCGCCGCACGGAGAATCATGGACGTGCTGCCAAGCTGCTTCTGCAGGGCAGTGCTGTGTGATAGCAATCAATCAGTGAGCCAATAAAGCTACTTGTGAGTGTTACATTTAAAACAGCTTCCTTAGAAGAGCTTTAATAACCCAGGTAAATAGCAGATTGCAGGGACACTTCATGCCTGGGCACTGAGAGTCAGAAACTGGAATCTTAGGCTCAGGACTGGCTTCTTGTATCAGCTTGAACAGAAAGAGGGTCAGGGTAGAGAAGGATTCTTGGACATGTGAGGATAAACAATTCACTTATTCTTCACAGAGAGAGTGATTGGCATTGGAATGGGCTGCCCAGGGAGGTGGGGGAGTGCCCATCCCTGGAGGTGTTGAGGCAAAGCCTGGATGAGGCACTTAATGCCATGGTCTCGTTGACTGGACAGGGCTGGGTGCTAGGTTGGACTGGCTGAGCTTGGTTGGAGGTCTCTTCCAACCTGGTTGATTCTATGACTCACCAGTTTTGCCAAGTAGTAGAGGCTGTAAGTTGCTAGAACCTTCTAGAATATCTGATCTCTTACCACCTCAGTAGAAACTGGCTTTGTGCAGTGTTTGGAGGCCCCCTGATGCCCAGAGGGATTCTTGGCTCCACATCCTGGGCTAGGACAGGAGGCAAGAGTTACTCATTGCTCAGATCATAGAATCAGCCAGGCTGGAAGAGACCTCCAAGATCATCCAGCCCAACCTAGCACCCAGCCCTGTCCAGTCAACCAGACCATGGCACTAAGTGCCTCATCCAGGCTTTGCTTCAACACCTCCAGGGATGGTGCTCCACCACCTCCCTGTGCAGCCCATTCCAATGCCTATCAGTCTCTCTGCCAACAACTTCCTCCTAACACCCAGCCTAGACCTGCCCTGGCACAGCTTGAGGCTGTGTCCCCTTCTTCTGTCCCTGGCTGCCTGGCAGCAGAGCCCAACCCCAGCTGGCTACAGCCTCCCTGCAGGGAGCTGCAGACAGCAATGAGCTCTGCCCTGAGCCTCCTCTTCTGCAGGCTGCACACCCCCAGCTCCCTCAGCCTCTCCTCACAGGGCTGTGCTCCAGGCCCCTCCCCAGCCTTGCTGCCCTTCTCTCAACACCTTCCAGCACCTCAACATCTCTCTGCAATGGAGGAGCCCAGAACTGGACACGCACTCATGGTGTGGCCTGAGCAGTGCTGAGCACAGGGGCAGAAGAACCTCCCTTGTCCAGGCGGAAGCGAGGGGTAAAGCTGCTAGGAAAGGCTCCGCAGCAGTGCCAGTGCTGCCTTTTCTGCCAGATGAGAGCTCTGCAAGAGCTTGGTGAGGCGTGGGAGGCGAGCCCGGAGAGCAGCGCTGGCAGTGGCTGCTCCGGGCGGCCCTGGCAGCGGCCGCGCTTAGAGCTCTGCGAGTTGGCGCCAAAAGCTGAGCTCAGGCCTCCGCTCTGGCGCTGCGCCCCCGAGGCGCCCGGGCGCTGCCGCCTGCTCGTCCGCCTCTAGCCGGGTGCCCGCTCGTTTTCTCGGCCTCGCTAGCCACAGCCTCGCAGCTCTGCGGGCTGGGCAGCAGAGGGTGCTCGGAAACAGGCGGTGGAGCCGGGGACACAGGGAGAGAGCCGGCGAGGAGAGGCAGATCGGCGCTTCCTGCCAGGCAAGCGGGCTGCGGGGAGAACCTTGCCGCGACCTTTAGTTGTGACGGCTCTGTCACGGCAGGCTCTGCGTGGCGGAGCCAGCGAGCACCTGAATATCAGCTAGGAAACGGCTCAGGAGCCTGCCGGTTTGTGCTCCAGCCTGTTCTGCTGGGGAGGCTTTTGACCTTCCCTGGGACAGCAAGGAAATGTGTTTTGCTGACGCTGCGTTGTTGTCTCCGGTGAAGCCTTTAAATGTGTAGGTCTGCTCCGGTGCCGCAAGCGTGCAGAAATCCGTGGTGTGTTCATCCAAAAGCCAGAGGCTTGTCATGGACACTGCCATGCTTCTCCTCGGTGCCACCTCCCTGTGTGGGTGAGCAGCAGCCGTGCTCAGCTCCAGAGGTTGGCTGCACTGCTGTGGCTCCGTGATGTGCATTTTTGGAAAGCTGCTTTGGGGTGGAAGGTCCTCAGGAGAGAGCCTTTGATGTAAGCTGTCCATATTTCAGTGTGCTTGCTGAAATAACTCCCCACATACCAGTGCTGTAGTGTTCTCTCTTACTGACAAGCAGTTCTCCGTGGGCTTCCCCTTCCCAGCAGATGTAGTGGGCAGGTGGCAGCGTGAAGGATTCAAATCATGGAATCAGTCAGGGTTGGAAGGGACCACAAGGATCAGCCAGTTCCAACCTCCCTGCCATGCACAGGGACACCTCACACTAGATCAGGCTGCCCACAGCCTCATCCAACCTGGCCTTAAACACCTCCAGAGATGAGGCTTCCACCACCTCCCTGGGCAAGCTGTTCCACTGTCTCACCACCCTCATGCTGAAGAACTTCTTCCTAACATCCAATCTGAATCTACCCGTTTCCAGCTTTGTTCCATCCCCCCCCAGTCTTATCACTACCTGACAGCCTAAAAAGTCCCTCCCCAGCTTGCTTGTAGGAAAGAAAACACTTTGGTGCAGCTGTAAAGAGTTGATTAGGAATAATTGCCGTGGTCATTTTGAGTGCAGACAAGCAGCTGTGAACAGTCTTCCCCATGCTGCCTGTGTCCAAGGTGGGACCAGGTGTTTGAAACCCTCTGCTATGAAGATAGCCCTGATCTGTACTGTTACCGGGCTTAAAAAGCACTGCTACTGGATGGGTCCCAGCAGAAACCTGGACCCTGAGAAGACCTTTCTCCTTCTTATCTCACGTGTGAACTGGGATTTGAATTTCAGTGTTCTTCAGCAACAAGCCTGACCTACAGGGTGCAACCCCAGACAGGAAAAGAAGAAAAGCATCCAGCTACAGCTGTGATTGTATCACACACCAGAGCTCAGTGGGGCACACCAATATACCGTAATTTCAAGCTCATTATCTTGCAGACAGGCTGACTAGATCAGAGGGAGGGCTTAAGCTCTAGGTAAGAAGACAAACCTTCCAAGGAAACACCTGAGTGGGATCCCTGTTGAAACCTCAGAAGGACCTCAGGAACCTGAAAACGCAGTTAGCTTTCAGGGGAGTGCTGAAGTTACGTTTTGCTGTGCTGATACTGTGATCCTTCTTCCAATTTGAACAGAGGTTTCTTCCCTTTGAGATGTAGCTCTTAACAGCTTGTGGGGCAAGTGACTCAGTGCAGTGCCTGAGGCTGCAGGAATAGGGCTGATGGTAACTACCCAGCAGCTGAGCCTGGAAACCCAATCACATTTCTGTTCCTGATTCATCTCAGCTGAAAGGTAAAACTCCTGAGTTAACGTCTCACCAAAGGTTCCTTAAAACGGGAGCAGGCTTAAGAGCAGGTACATCAGTTCCCAGCTTCACTGAGGAGCAGGAACAGGTAATGTTGCCATAACCCTGTCACACGGGATACGGGGAGGGGCAGATGCCTTTAGGAATGCTTGAAGTGAAGCCTGGGGAGCTTGGTTTCTAGCAAAAGATGTGCTCTGAATTTGGGAGCCTCTTTCAGTTCTTAGGGCATTTGAACCTGACAGGATATAAACTGGGAAGCCAAAAATCTGCCACCGTTTCTTGAGAACTGAGCATATTTGTGTGCCTAGGCAAGGGACCTCTCAAAGTCCAAGTTGGAAGTGGAGTCCTTTTCCCTCTAATTCCTGTTACTGGGATTTTTGAGGGCCATTTGTACCAGTATATGTAAAAGTGGCATTGCAGCAGATGCAACTTTTGCCCCGAGAATGACTGTGGAATTTAAAGCTTGTTTCCAAATGAGCCTGCTGCTGATTGCTATCCCTCAAAGTTCTCCTGGTGTGCCCTTCTCCCAGGCGGCTGCGACTGTAAAGAAAGGGCAGGAAAACCGGGGCTTGCCTTTCACTTAACCAGGAAGCCTTTGCAAAGAGCTGGACTCGAGGTGTGAAAGGGTTTTGCCGAAGCGGTGGGGCCGTCCTGCCTCTCAGCGGCTGCTGTGCTTCGGGAGGAGGCTGTTCGCCGGAGCCGCCGCTGCGAGGGGCCGCCGGGGCAGCGGCGGTGGTGCTGTGTGTGTGCCCCTGCGAGCTGTCGCCGCTAGATGACACCGCGACTCTGGCAGCGAGGTCCGGGTGGACCCTAAACCCGAGGGCATCTTGCCTGTTCCGGAGGGTTTGATGCAAACCCAGAAGGCGGCCTGGATTTGCAAACCTTTCGGTGAACCGGGGTCGAGTTTCCCCCAAATGCAGGCTGAGGCTTGAGCAGAATGGGCTCGGTTCCAGGTGACAGGGTGGGATTTACGATTTGGGGTGGAAACCATCTGAATATTTGACTTGCAACCAGGCTGATCTTGGCTGTGGTTACACTTGGAGGGCCTGTGTGCGTTTGAAAGAAGATCTTGGGCCAAGGTTTGGGGAATAGGAGCCTGCCAGAGCCAAAACACCAGAAGGGGTTTGCACGACCCTGCCGAGAGCTGCTGCAAGAAGGATTCATGTGAGTTTGTTGCTCACCCACGGTCAGCCCAGGCACAAACCCGAAGGCAGTGTCCAGACTTGGTCAGTGGTAGCCCTGCTCCTTTTTAACCCGTTGGTACCATGGGTGGTGTGTAACTAAACCCTTGACAGGGAGTAAGTGTGGTCCCTGCCCACCCTGCACGATGCCTAGCTGGACAGCTCACCCTGGTAGCTCAGCTCTGTCTCTGGCACCACTTTGCTTTCTGACCAGCTCCTTACCTGCCACCAGAATGTATCTGTTTCTCCTGGAATGCCTTTCTGGACTCCCTCTGCCTCCAAGCTGCACAGGATCAACTCTACAACTGCTCCTCAAGTACTGGCTCTTGCTTGCTACTTCTTTCCCCTTTTTCTGGCAGAGGAAATACTTAGTTATTCCCTAATGTGAAAAAGTTTCACTCCGCTGGCTTTACAACCCGAAAGGAGGTTGTAGCCAGGCAGGAGTTGGTCTCTTCTCCCAGGCACCCAGTGACAGAACAACAGGACATAGTCTCAAACTGTGCTAGGGCAGGTTTAGGCTGGACATTAGAAAGAAATTCTTCACAGAAAGACTGATTGGCATTGGAATGGGCTGCCCAGGGAGATGGTGGAGTCACCATCCCTGGAGATGTTTAAGAGGAGGCTGGATGAGGCACTTAGTGCTAGGATTTAGTTAATTAGAAGGGTTAGATGATAGGTTGGACTCAATGATCCTAGAGGTCTTTTCCAACCTGATTAATTCTGTGATTCTGTGATTTCTATGTGTGTTCACCTACACTCAAGTCACCCTGCCGTTGTTTCTCATCCCTTGCAGTGAGGCCTGGAGGGCGTTCGCATGAAGCATGTTAACAAACCAACCTGTGTGGCTTCTGCTCTTCCAAAAGGTAATGCTGTATCCCAAAGTTTAGCAACTATCATGTAATTATGTGGCCCTGAGGATAGATTCAGGGATTGGATAGTCTGAGAGATGTTTGTACGATGCTCTGTTGCCTCCTTTGAAACTCATGTCTGGCCACTGCCACCTCAGCGACAGCCCTCACATGCAAACTGCTTAAATATCTGGTAGCAAGGAGTCAGCACAGAGTGAGGGCATTCACCTAATGAGCACATTGTGTGTAAACTGCCCCCCGACATCTGCTCTCCTTGTGCACCACACCAGTTGTGACCAAGAGGGATGCCAGCAGTTTGAGAGACAAGTCTTTCTGGTAATGCTGACTCCCCACAGTGCTTGGAGATTTGGGGTTTGTTTTGGCAGTGCTTGGGAGTGTCCTGAGCTCTTCCTACGTTGGCATTTCCTTAGCTGGCTGGAGCAAACTAGCTGCATTGATAAGGTTATCTTATGCTAAGCTGCTGGGGGTGTGTGTGGGGAAAACTCTTTCAAAATAACATCCATAAGAGCTTCATTGCTATTGTAAGGTTAAGTATCACAGAAAAACCCATGGCAAATGTTTTGATTTGTTGGTTGGGTTTGTAGACAGAATAGTGGAGTGTTTGCCTCACACCATTGTAGAATCATGGAATGGTTTGGCTTGGAAGGGACCTTCAAAGGTCATCTAGTCCAAGCCCCCTGTAGTCACCAGGGAGATCCTCCACTAGATCAGAGCCTTGTGGAACCTCACCTTGAATATCTCCCTGGGTAATCTGTTGCAGTGTTCCATGCTCCTCATGGTGCAAAACTTAACATCCTGACACATCTGATCTAAGTCTGCTCTGCTCTCATTTCAAACCATTGCCTCTCATCCTGTCACTGCAGGCCTTTGCAAGCAGTCCCTCTGCAGCCTGCTTGTAGCCCCCTCCAGGTAGTGGCCGGCTGCTATTAGGTCTGTCTGCAGCCTTCTCTTCTCCTGGCTGAACAATCCCAGCTGCCTCAGCCTGTCCTTGTAGCAGAGGTGTTCTAACTCCCTGATGATTTTTGAGGCCCTGCTTTGGACCTGCTCCATGAGGTCCATGCCGAGGGCTCCAGAGCTGCAGGCAGTGCTTTGCTGCGGCCGGAGTTGATGCTGCAGGTGCTCAGCCATGCTGTGTGCTTGCTGCACTCACTGATGCAGTCAGAGAATTCTAAAGGGTTCATTTTACAAAGCCTCAGCACAGATCTGCAGGATCACCATTCCCACTTTTAATTAACATCTAAATTAATTCAGCAGCTTACAGCATTTGAGTCTCAAAACCCTCAGGGCCTTCTGGCAGTACAGGTACACTTGTTACCTTGCAGGGCTGCAGCTCTGTAGCTGATGCTAATGAGAGACTGCATATTTTTATTCACAGTCCAGACCCTTCATCCCTACGACCCTTCACGTGGTTAAGCATTGTTTGGTGGGAGCAGCAGAACTAAGAGGCAGCCTCTTTGCCTTTTACACTGTGATAGTTCTCTGCCATGAGTGTCGTGTCTAACTGACACCAGGATAGATCAGGGGAAGCAGCAGATCTGGGTAGATAATAGAAGTAGAACAAATGGTTACTCGTGGCCTAGAATGCTAATAGTAGTATGGATGTGCTGTCTGTACCAGGTTGTACCTGTCCAAGTCTGTCACAGCAGTGTTCATAGAGTGACTCAAGTTGGAAGGGACCTCAGAGATCATCTGCTCCAGCCTCCCCACCATGGGCAGGGATGCTTCTCACCTAGATTCAGCTGCCCAAGGCCTCATCCAGCCTGGCTTTAAACATCCCCAGGGAGGCGGTATCTACAGCCTGCCTGGGCAGCCTATTCCAGAGTCTCACCACCCTCAGACTGAAGAACTTCCTAAGCTCCTTAGGAAGCTCCTCCCTGCTTTCCCTTAGCTTAAAACCATTCCCCCTTGTCCTATTGCTAGACATTCTCATGAAAATTCCCTCTGCAGTCTTCCTCTAGGCTCCCTTCAGCTATTGGAAGGCAGCTCTAAGGCCCTCTGGAGTCTTCTCTCTCCTCTAGGCTGAACCACCCCAGCACCTCAGCCTGTCCCCAGAGCAGAGGTGCTCCAGACCTTGGATCAGCTTTGCAGCCCTGTCACAGGGGGAAGGAAGTAGGAGCTCAGTCAGTCTCATGTGATGCCTCTCTTGGCAGCGTGAGGTAGTTGCATCTCTGATAAACCTTCCAAAAGTGATTGCATTCTTTTTCCTATTAAAAGCCTTTATTGCTTGAAGTTGCTACTTTCTGGGCAGTGTTGTGCTGCAGTTTCCTTCCTGTGTCCAAAGACATAAAATACAGCTATGGCCAGCATTCAGCACTCTGCTGTCTAAGCTTCTGCTATTCAGTGTTTTCCTGAAGCTCTGTGTGAGCTTCTGTTATTCCAAAGTGCCAACATACTGCAGGCACAGCTTCTTTCTTTCACCTGCTAAGTACCTCTGGAGCTGCTGCATGAGGGAGTTGAGTGGAACTGCTACAAGCACTCTCGAGGGCTCTGTGCAGCTCTGACTGCTCAGATTTATTGGTCCATGATGTCTGTGGATGTTGACACCATTCTGTAGATGTTTCTTAACCTTTCTTTCTCCACTGCCATGTGCAGAGGATAGTTGAAAGAATATGGTGAAAAGAGTCATCCCCATATCTCTTAAGCCACCTTCCACCCCTGATCATAGAATCCTAGAATGATAGAATGGGCTGGGCTGGAAGAGAGCTGGAAAGCTCATCCAGTCCAACACCCCCCACAGTCAACAGGGACATCCTCAACTAGATCAGGTTGCTCAGAGCCTTGTCCAGCCTCACCTTGAGTATATCCAGGGAAGGGGCCTCAATGACCTCTCTGGGCAACCTGTTGCATTGTTCCACCACCCTCATAGTGAAGAACTTGTTCCTAACATCCAATCTAAATCTGCTCTGCTCTCATTTCAAACCACTGCCCCTGATCCTATCACTACAGGCCCTTAGAAACAGTCCCTCTGCAGCCTTCTTTTAGCCCCCTTCAGGTACTGGCAGCTGCTATTAGGTCTCCCTGGAGCCTTCTCTTTGCCAGGCTGAACAACCTCAGCTTCTTCAGCCTGTCCTCATAGCAGAGGTGCTCCAACCCCTTGACCATTTTTGTGTCCCTCCTCTGGACCCACTCCACCAGGTCCATGTCCTTCCCGTGTTGAGGGCTCCAGAGCCAGATGCAGTACACCCAATGAGGTCTCAGCAGAGCAGAGGGGTGGGAACTCCTCTCTGGATCTGCTGGCCAAACATCTTTTGCTGTAGCCCAGGCTGCCATTGGCCTTCTGTGTTGCAGGCTCACACTGTTGGCTCATGTCCTTTTCCACAGGGCTGCTTTCTATCACTTCCTCCCCCAGCCTGTATTGATAGTGAGGATTGTTCTGACCCAGGTGCAGAACCCTACACTTGCTCTTGTTGAACCTCAAGAGGTTCCCTTAGGCCACCTCTCCAGCTTGTCCAGGTTCTCCTGGCAACCTCCAGCAGGGACACTGGAGTGAGTAAAACCCAAACCTCTGTGCTGGGAGCACTGTCCACTTGCAGGAAGCAGCAGTGTTACAGGGGCCTCACCAGCACTCGTGGATTTGGGTTTCTGATTTACCCTCTGTCTGGCTTATGAGCCTGGACACCTGGAAAGCCAACTGAATGCCTGAGAGGTCCAATGAGGCTGTTGGGCTGTCACTGCAGGAAGCTTCTCTGGTGCAGATCTCTGCAATGCTGGGAGCTTTCTCTTTGGCTGGGAGTAGGGAATGTCTTGCCTGGGAAGTGATAGTCTGTGAGTTAGTGCTTGCTGCTTGCTTGCTTTCTGTATGCTGATATGATAGAGAAGCATCCTGCATGCATGCAAAAGTCCCACAGGTTGCTCATACAGATAATCAGGACAGTGAGTGGTGCAGGGAGCTGCCAAAGTGAGCAGCTCTTCCTAGCTGTGCCACTCGATAGGCTCCCTTATGTTGGGAAGGTCAACAAACCAGCCCTAGTCCATGTGCCTGTCTGTAACACAAGGTGATGTGACAAGCCTCATGGTCAGATTGCTGTGATCCCTAGTCTGGAAGTGGTAAGGACTGGCATTTCACCAGAACTGTCAGGCTCCTGGCATTGCTCCTGGTTGTTGGACCTGTGAGAACCCACTGGGGAAAGATTTAATCTTCTTCTTTACAGCTGGGAAAGCAGAGGCCTAAACAGACTGGAGCCAATGGTGCAGACTCCCATGTGCCCAGCTCTAGCCCAGGAGCTTCTGGTGCCCATCACTGAGAGATTTCAGAGCTGAAGGGCTTAAGCAGGGCACTGAAGCTCTCTCTAAAAGTGAAGGGCCATTTAGTGGGGTCTGAACCAGTGAGTTGTCAAGAGGTCATGACAGAGTCAGACAGACTGCCCCTTTCTTTAGGGGATGAGAGTGTAACTGGAGGGGATGAAGATGCAGGAAAGGCTTCTTACTTGGAGTCCTGCCTGTAGAAAAGGAGCTCCACCAAAAGCTGTCACTCTCCCATTTGCTTTTTCTTTCTGTCTCTCTTCCATCTCCCTGCCTGGTCATTTGTGCTGCCTGCCTGTTTGTTTGTTGGCTGAGTGCCTGCTGAATTATTTACCAGCCTGACTGAATTAAGCAGCAGCAAAAGCAGGCAAGTGAAGCCCACCTGAGACTCTTCCAGGGAGAGAGAGGGTGGAGAAGTGGGGTTGTGTATGGGGGTATTGATACAGTGTTTAATTAAATGTACCAGCCCATTCCAGGCAAAACCTTGTGGGAGGAGAAACTGCTCTCCTGCCCTGGAGGAAGCCGAGCGTGTGGCTGCCACACCAGCTCAGGTGGCAGCCTGCCCATCTCCAAGCTGAGCTGGGGTCCTGCCTCTGGGATTTGGCTTCAGCCCTTGCCAGTGTCATGTCAGCAGGCTGGGATGTGGCAGGGCTGTCTAGCAGCCATTGCCCTCCACCACATCAGTGGTGTTGTTTGTGATGGTTGTTGTGCTGCGTGGGGTTAATTGGGTTAATGAGCACATTGTACATTATTAGAGGCTGAATTGGCAATTATGCTAATTATTGTGTTTCCCAAAGTGCCACAGTTACTGAGGGTGTTTTAAACGACTGAGGTGCTTGTACCACACACTAAACCAGAGCTGAGTATCTGGGCACTGAAAAGACCTCTCTACCCAATAGTGGCATACTGAGTGTTTGATGTAAGGAAATGTCTCCTGGCTGGCACAGTCCTCCCAGCAAGGCTGACACAGCCCTCAGCTCATGTAGCTCCTTGCCTGTCTGTGTGTCTCTGAGTTATGAAGTCTTACAGATGAGGGAAACGAGACAGGGATCATTCTGTGATATATCTGGTTGGGTTACCTACTTACTAGGGCATGCATGCTCCAGCTGCTTTCTCCAAACCAGTGTTCCCTAGCCAGTGGTGAACACAGCCTTGTGACTCTGGGACATGCCCTTTATGGCAATTATTCAGGCCACAGCACTTGCTAACAGTATCTCCCATACTGCTTTTTTGTTCCCCAGAAGAGTTTTTGTCTCACTTGTCTTAGCAAGGAAAACAATACAAGTGTCTTGCAATAGCTCAAGTGGAAATGGCTTGAAGCTGAGGGAGAGTAGGAACTTAGGAAGAAGTTCTTCAGTACAAGGGTGGTGAGACTCTGAACAGGCTGTCCAGGGAGGCTGGGGATGTCTCCTCCTTGTGGCTGTTCAAGGCCAGGTTGGATGAGTCTAGTTGAGAGGTGCCGCTGCCCATGGCAGGGAGGTTGGAGTAGGTGATCTCTCAGGTCTCTCCTAGAGTGGCTCATGTTGGGATTCAGTAGTGATGATCTGTCCACTAAGTGACTTCTGAACTTGCATGTGTTTTAGTTGTGCGTGTGCAGCAGGGAGCGTCTTTGTCTTAGGCCAGCTGATGGAGAACTGGTTCCTCTCAGCCCTTTCCTCCATGTAGAGAAGATGCTTGAGTTCATTAGGAGAGATTTAACCTGCCTGACCACCTGCTTGCCCTGCTGTTTCCCAGACTACTGACATCTTAAGGCACTGCTTCCTTTCCAGAGTGTGACATGTCAGAAGAGGTACCCAACACAGCCCTGTCCTTATTGTCTCTAGCGTCAGTGTGCCACAGGAGGCAGAATGCTGTCCCCAGAAGGTGGATACAGAGGCAGGTGGAAATAGCAAGGCACGAGAAAAGCACTGTGCGATCACAAGCACATTGCCTCATGAATTTATCATGAACTAACTCTGTGGGACTCTTGCTACATAAATCAACTGATAGCTCACCATGTAAAAAATCATATACAACAACTGGGCATTTCCTTCCCATGTCTGCTGTATCCCTCTTTCAGGGATTCACCCTGCTGTCAGTGTGATCGTGCTCGCACTGCTGTGCTGCAGAGATATGTGCGTGGCACATCAAGGTAATGAACTTCTCTTCAATAACCTATGCAAGTACTGTCATGTTTTGCATCAACAGTGATTTTGTATTGCATAAAGCAAGGAGTTTAAAGGAGTTGATGACCTTTTCTGGCTTTATTCCACGTGGGGTCATGTGTCTGGGTTACTGCCCAACGTTTTCCAATAAGCTAATTCCCACTCTTAGAGCTGTAACAGCTGCATTGAGCTCTGCTGCTCTCCGTAGTGGTTGCTTACAGGAAAGCGAAAGTCCTTTTTTCACTGGACTCCAGCATTCTTCCTTCTGCCCTGCCAGCATTTCATGCAAGGAGGGCTATGAAGATGCTAAAGGGGTTGGAGCACTGCCTTGTAAGGAGAAGCTGAGGGACCTGGGGCTATTTGGTCTGGTGAAGAGAAGACTTAGAAGGGATCTGATCAATGTTTGTAAACATCTGAGGGCTGGGGGTCAAGAGACAGGGGACAGACTCTCCTCACTTGTGCCCTGTGATAGGACAAGGGGCAATGGATGTAAACTACAGCACAGGAAGTTCCACATCAACATGAGGAAGAGCTCCTTTACTGTAAGGATCCCAGAGCCCTGGCACAGACTGCCCAGAGAGGTTGTGGAGTCTCCTTCTCTGGAGCCTATCCAGCCCCATCTAGATGTGTTCCTGTGCCACCTGTGCTAGATTTTATGGTCCTGCTCTGGCAGGGGGGTGGAGTTGGTGATCTATGGAGGTCCCTTCCAGCCCCTAACATCCTCTGATCCTGTGAAGTCCCTACACTTTGCACTTGCTGTGAGAACTGAGGCATGAGGTCTGAAACGACTGCTGTTGTGAGCAAGTGTGTCACATCCTGAGGCTCTGCATCAAGATCTGAGTCAATTCTATGCTATCCTTGCTTCTACAACTAATTTAATGAATTTCTTTAATAAGACAGCTTAAATGTCTTGGATCCTCATCAGACGTCTAGCTAGATTTCAGCAAAGCACTTTAGAAGGTGTCTCATGGGAATATTTTAGTCTCGGAGAAGATGGGGATTAGCACATGGCTTGTTCAGTAGGAGAAGGGCTAAGGATGGGAGACTGCACAGGAAGGAAAGTCATAGAGGTGGAATTCTGCCAGCACACGGCTGAGGCATTTATGAATGCTAATTGTACCACTTATGTAGAGCTGCACTGGGCAACGTGAGGATTCTGCAGAAGCATCTGCATGCACAAGTGTATGGCAGGAGCTCAGGGCCCCTCTGCCTTTGTAGGCACCCAGAGGTACTTGCCTGCTCTGGTCTCTGCAAGAGGAAATGACCCTTTCTGCTGCTGCAGAGATTTACTGCTCTCTGCTCGCTGGCTGTACTCAGGAGCTGGTGTAAAAGCAAATACCTACAGGATGCCTATGTCAGCAAGACTTCTTCTCCTTGATTACTCGAGTTAGGCCAGGGGTGGCTTTTCTATCAAAGGCAGGGCTGTAAGTCTGCATCTGTTTTCCTCAGGCAAGGTCAGGATTTCCCTTTAAGTCTTCTCCTGTCCACATGTCTGAGCTCGGAAGGAGAAGGTGATAGTCCTACCTAGAGTGTCAGAGGCAACATTCCTGGCCAATTCCAATGTCAAAGGGAGATCTTCTTTCTGTGGCATTTAAAACTAAGCAGCTGGCTGTATGTGGGCATCAGGGTCATCCTGCCTCAGGCTTGTAATACTCAGTGCAGCTGCCACTGCTGGCAAAGTGAAGTAATTTCCTTGCTTGGAGAATCCAGCAGGGAGATGATGGAAGAGATGCACCTCAGGGAGCAGCTACTTGGGTGGAATATATGAAGGAGCCCCAGATAGTACAAGAGGTAGAGACTCAGAGATGAGAATGGAGAAGAGATCATGTGGGACTGGAAGAGAGGAAGGGAGGTATTCAGAATAAAACAAAAACATGGAGCATCATGAGAGGATACAGCCAAGGACTTACCTTGGCAGCAGCCTGGAGAGCATGATCTTCACTTTTTCTTTCTCAGCCTTTACCCATTCTCATCTTTCCCACACCATAACTTGGTTCCTCCATGGCAAGTCAATCCACGTCTGTTCTGCACTGCTCAGCTCTCAGCACTGGGTTGATCTGGCTGTTTCTTTTTATTGAGATGCCCTTTTCCATGTTTTCCTGTGGGAATTTGCTATCAAGGACAATCCTTTGGATCTGTCTAGCCAAGAGGAGGTGACCTGTTAACTGGGAGCAGGGAAGGGAGCCATCCCTACCCAGCACTTTGGAGCGGTTCCTCTCCCACTCATGGATGTTTGCTAAAGAGCTGTTTTGTTTTAACTGTAGCTTATTGGATTATGTGATTATGGCATTTGAATTCTTTATTAGATCTTTTCTACCTTGGTCCCTGGGGCTGAGGGGGACTTGTTTTCTGGCCTTTGATGTGCCTGAAAAGTCAGGCTATTTGTATCACTGCTCCTTTCCTCTGGTTCTTTGACTCCTCTGGGGAGCACTCTGACACACAGAGCTCAGCTTTGTGTGTGTCTGCTGCATGGGATGTCTTTGTGGTTGGTTTTTGTACTGGGCACAAGTCAGCCCTCCTGCTCCCTTCTCCACAAGTTAGAGAAGTTACAAAGCAGGTTATTGCTGAGCACTTCTTCGGGAAAACCTGTGTTTGCTGACAGCTGTTCAGAGCAGTCAGTGTTTTATGAGAGGCACAGTTCCTTTGCTTGGAGGGGATGGGTGGCATTGCAGCAGTGCTGCCACTTCTCCTCAGCTCCTTTCTCTTGTGTCCAGAAAAAAAAAAACACCTTCTTGCTCAGTTCACTTATTGAAAGAATATTCCTCATGTTCTGCTGTATCTGCTCTTTCCTGATGATTGTGGCTGAGGTGCCAGGAGAGGAGGAGGACTCTTAACCCCATGGTGGGAAGCGAGAAGCTTCTACTCCGGTGCTTCACCACAAAGCAGCACCCTGTGAGCAGAATATCAGAGAAGGGAAATTTGCTTAGCCTGCAAGAAAAGGTCAGGCCCAGCCCTGTAAACCCTGCCAAGAAGGGTCAGTGTGGTGAACCAACTTACGCTTCATTTGTCACCTGTCAGCGCCCAGCGCGATGCACTTAATAGCACAGCAGTGGAAAGGACAAAGGGGATTTCTGGCGGGCAGTTGTGAGGTAAGCCATAATTAACTGGAATGATGAAGGGAAAGCTCCATCTTGGAGCTGCCCAGTTTCTCTTGTGAGCTCAGATGTTTCCACACAGGCTCCTAATGCATGGCACAGCCCCTCCTGTGCACCATAACATCCATCCAAGGTTGCGTTCTCCACAGGGTACGGTATCGGGAAGTGGGACAGAACAAAAGGCTGACCCAACCTTTGTGGACACAAGCAGTGAATACAGGATGCAGATCCCTGGAGCTGTGTTCCTGCCAGTGCAGAGCATGGGCTCATTCTGTGATGCTGACTGAGGAAGCAAAGTCTCTCATGCCTGTGTTAATGCTGGAATTAATATCTCCCAAAGTCTCTCATGCTTGTGTTAATGCTGGAATTAATATCTCCATCCAGCGTGGGTGAGAAAGGGGCTCACTGGCCCTGGGGAGAGCAGCAGTGTCACTAATGGTACCCCCAGCAGCACAGAACAAGGAGGTTCCATCCCCAACCTGCCCTTTCTTTGCCCACAGGGTGAGTTGATGCCTGTAGTGGCAGGTTGTGTATAACCTCTTCCACATGAAAAGTTACTGCCACATCCCTGCTTTTCCCAACACTGAGAACATGCATGAAAACATGTTCCTTTTGTCCCTGAGTGGTGTCCAGCCAGCACCATGTCCCTGTATATTGCACCTGCATGTGTCCCCTGGCACAGACTGCTCCAGTGTGGAAGCACACATTAGTTGCGAACAAGCAATCTGGTGACCTCTTTTTCTCCCAAGGCATAGTTTGGAAATAGCTTTGCAAGGGTGGCCAGTGACTGAGCAGTGGTTTGGTTCCCACATCCTGCTCTTCCATCTCGAAGCTGCTCTTGTTTTGCATGGCAACAACTGGCAGAGCAGGCTGTGAAGGCTGAGCCTGCATTTTTCTATCTCACCCTCCAGACTTGTAGCTTGAGTGGGCCTGAATGATTTTTAAGGGAAACCTTGCGAGTGTCATTAGCAACAAAGTCATAATGGCAGCCTCAACAGCTGGAAAATGTCTGCAAACACTTGGAACAGGTAACAGTTTGACGAGGGCACAGTTGTATTGGGCTGCACACAGCTCTTGAGGATTACAGTGCTTAGCTGGTGGGGTTAGCACAACCTCTGCTTTGGAGCTCAGAAGCACGTTGTGCTCAGGAAGCATTGGTCAACTGTGGCAGCTTCTTGCTCCTGTGGAGTGTCAGGATGTAGGATACCAACTGGAAAAGCTCATTAACCTGGCAATGGAATTTTCTTTGTGAATTTGCTCATTATTCTGAAGCTGTTGGGTTTCTGTGCCACTCTTAAGGGTGGGGAATGAGCTTTTCTGGTTGTCATAGGCTGTCTTTTAAACAGCTGCCTGTGCTTGGTAAGTGTGGTCACTCCTTGTGGTGAAATGACTAATGTTTTACATTCCCTACCCTTGAAAATAGTTATGGTGCAGATTTTCCTGGGATTAGTTTTGTTCTGTTTCTGTAAAGACTCGGGCAAGTGGCTTTCTGCTGATGCAAGCAATCATGGAGAGTATCTTTGTAGCTTTTTATTCACAGAAATTATAGCAAGAGCACAGCGGTGACAAAGAGTGATTCCCATAGTCAAATAAATATGTTTCTTTTGCTACATTTGCTCTGTGGAGTGTGTGTGTGGTCAGGATGTTATGATTTTTATGTTCCTGCTCTTTCGGCTGGATATGTGTGTGGTGGCAGGAAGACCATAAGGTAGGAGGACCACAGCATGTTGTAAATGCAGCAAAAAGAAATACAGTGATGTGATCTGTGTCCTCTCTCCTGCCACCTCAGGATTAGCACTGTCTCAACAACAACTTTTTTTTTTTTTTTAAATTGAAATCATAGAATCAGTCAGGGTTGGAAGGACCACAAGGATCAGCCAGTTCCAACCCCACTGCCATGGGCAAGGGCACCCTACCCTAGAGCAGGCTGGACACAGCCTCATGCAGCCTGGCCTTAAACACTTCCAGCCATGGGGCCTCAACCACCTCCCTGGGCAACCCATTCCAGCCTCTCACCGTTCTCATGCTGAACAACTTCCTCCTCACGTCCAGGCTGAATCTCCCCATCTCCAGCTTTGCTCCATTCCCCCCAGTCCTGGCACTCCCTGACAGCCTAAAAAGTCCCTCCCCAGCTTTTTTGTAGCCCACTTCAGATCCTGGAAGGCCACAAGAAGGTTGCTTGGGAGCCTCCTCTTCTCCAGCCTGCACAGCCCCAACTCTTTCAGTCTGTGCTCACAGCAGAGCTGCTGCAGCCCTCTGACCATCCTCATGGCCCTCCTCTCGTCATGCTCCAGCATCTCCACATCCTTCTTGTAATGGGGGCTCCAGAACTGGATGCAGTGAATGCCAAGTGAATTAAATCTAGAGATCTGCTTGTTTTCTGGTGTTTATGCAGCCATTAAGCACTGCAGTTGCCCTTAGATGACGCTGTTGCTTCTGATGTCAGGAAAGCCACAGGTCCTCTCTTTTTTCCACTCTCCTAATACAACACACTTCTCACTTGAAGCAGACACACTTGTGGAGCACCTCTCAAGTGCAGAAAAAAGAAGCAGAGCTTCAGTGTTCCAACCATCACTCACAGTGTCCTCTGGACCTGTGTGGTGCTGTTTGGCAGAGCAGTCCAAACTGCTACTAGATAAGATGTCCACTAGAAAGGCTCTGGTTTTATGAGCCTCTCATTTTATCAGGTACACTTTATACAGAGTAAATAGTGTCAAAAGACCTTGTTGGAAAGACCATGGCAGAAGTTCTGTCTCTGCATGGTAATCTGTGTGTTGGAGACACTGTTACAGGGTCAAGGTTTACCAAGAAAGCTTTTCAGGGTTTGCAAAGAGGAGAGGGCTTGGAGTTTTAAGCTTAAAGGGGAGAATTCACTTTAAATATTTTTTTCCAGTTTCAAATCTGATTTAAGACTGTCTCAGACAACAGCAAATACTCTTCCTCACCATATGCTTTTTAAAATTCACTGTAATACTTCAAGCAACTGCTTTGTGTCTCACTGTACTGATCGTCCAGGACTAACCCACGTGAAGGCTTCTCTGTGGGACGGCCTCAATTTAAGCGTTCTTGGACTGGACCAAGGAGGCAAGAGCCTAGCAGCAAAACAGGGGAGCTTGGTCTGTACCCCACTTCCACATCTGCATAAATTGGTAAAGAGTAAGGCTCTTTGTCAAATGCACTGCCACAGCCTTAGGCTATGTAAAATTATGCAGAGATGAGGGCATATTAATAACTGCAGATGTTAATTCATTGAGATGATCCTCCTTCCCTGAAGAAAACACTGGCATCACCCACAGAGGAGAGGCAAACCTTGTCTTCCCGCTGAGCTACTAAAAGATGTTACCTCACCCTGACTCTGATCAGCGGAAGAGCCCCAGGCACAGCTGAGTGTGTGTCTTAAGCAGTTTCACTTGTCGGCTGCAGCAAACCTGTTGGCTCTGCCTGAAGAATATTAGGGAGTGCCCACAGGAAACCTTCCTTTGGCCAATCGATGGATACGAAACCAGAAGAGGTGGGAGGAAGGAGTAAGTGAGCAGCTGGAGGAGGTAAGCAGTGGTTTGGGGCGATGAGGATTGGCCACATCCTAAAGCAGCTTTGTACCACTGCAGTGATGGCAGAGAACTGTGTAGACACATCTTTTGTTACTGCTTACAAAGGCAAGTTTCAACAAATCTTAAATGACTTCTTCAGGGTTGTTTAGTCTAGAGAAGAGAAGACCGAGAGGGGGATCTTATCGGTCTCTACAACTTCCTGAAAGGAGGTTGGAGTGAGACTGGTGTTGGTCTCTTCTCCAGGTAATCAGCGATAAGATGAGAGGAAATGGTTGGACTCGATGATCTTAAGAGTTTTCCAGCCTTAGTGATTCTATGAGTCTATGATTTACCTGTCATAAAGAAGCAAAATTGAGTAAGTGCCACTCTTGCAGATCTTCTAAGGTTCCTGCCCAAGGTTATGTGAAGTTGGTGGCAGTGACAGACCTAGAAGCATAATACAGGAGTCTTGGCTTTTTAGCTATCTTCACTAACCATTAGATGATGCTTCCTCCAGATGTTTCAGTTAGGAGGGCTATAAAAAGTTCTTGACGTTGCTGTTGCAGTTCCTCATTTCCAAAGGGTTGCCTGCCTTTATGTTTTTAATATCACTGCTTTGAAGCACCATGGCTAGAAGTGACAGTGCCAGGAATAATAATAACAATAATAATCTGCATAGCACAACAGGCATTTTACCAGCGTGTAGGAAGACAAAGGTCTCTGTGTGTTTCCTATTAGCACCTTGGAAAAGTCTTATTGAGTCTATCTGGAATGCATAGGTGGGAACCTTAACCCCTCATATGCTGAGAAGAAAATTGTATGCAGACCTGAGAGCTGAATTAAATGAGTAAAAGGGCACACGAGCTTCATTCCTTCGGCAGTGGGAGGTCTTTCTGGACCATATGCCTTGACAGCCTTGTTCAAGCTTGTGTATTTGATATCCATGTGACACCAGAGTAGTTAATTTGGAAGTGTTTGTCCAGTTTCTTCAGTCCTACTTAGCTATTCTTTACCATAGACTAGAAAAGAGAGAGGAAAAGCAAAAGCTAACCCAAATCTTTACATTCTTTTTACCTCTGCAAATTCCACCCTCCTTTCTGCCGTGGCCCACGTTCAAAACCCAAACAATAAAACATACAACTGTGACATAGGGGAATTGTCCAAAAAGGACAATGTCTGAAGGTTTATGATTAGGTTTTATATTCCTTCTGTCTGCAGAACAGCACTTCCTGAATGTTTCTGTGGTGGGAAAAGCATCCCAGCCATTTCCCCTTGTGGATGATGGTGTAATTAGAGCTGTAAAGAAAGAACCCATGACACTAAAAGGCTATAAGTGCTGCAGATTTAGGACAACAGGTTTCTATGGAAACCGAAGTGAAAATAGGACCTTAAATGGGTGAATAACAATAATATAGAGTTCTCAGTTTGGATCAGGCTGTAAGTTGGACTAAAATACAGCCTGTCTTTCTGGTACTCATTTGCATAACCTTTTCCATGCTGCTCTCAATGAAACCTTGGGCCCTCAACTCTTAATATCTATACAGAAACAATTTTTTTTGATGTTCCTTAAGCAAAAAAAGGTGTGAGGGATTCCCCATGGATGACATGCACCCATTTATTGAAGTTAGCAAAATAATCTGAGCTTAATATATGGAAATCTGCAAGGCAATAAGTTACAGCATCCATTGTCATCACCAGGTGTGTTGGATTCTCTGGAATATGAGCTCTTCTTTTATTCTGCTTCAGTGATGGTGCACCAGGAAGGTGGGACGATGCCAAGGATACCTTTGTGATACCTCTGTGTAATCCTCTGTGTGCTGTACTTGCTGGTTCTCCATAGTGAAATGTCTCCTGAAATCCTGCTAGGATGTTTTGCAGCCTGAGACTGGTTCTCATGTCTGCAGTGCAAGACCCATTCCTTTGGCTCTCCAGTTTCTGAGGAAACTGGGAGCAGTCTCTTACTGCTAGGAAACCTTTGCAGGATTTTCATCCTTGAATTCCTCACTACCTTGCATTGGCCTTGCCATGCTTCAAGCAACATCTGAAAATGCCACTGCCAGAAATGCACCAGGAAAGAACAAAAGGGGACTTGGCATTCTTTGCACTGTGATGCTATTTTATTTTTTTCTTGATAAGCATTTAACAACAGTGGAAGAAATGCAACTACAGCAGGGAAAAGACTGACCTGCTAGTGACAGAAATACCCACATGGTCCTATTTGTTTCTGCAGAAACAGCCCTGCAGTCTTCCTAGTAATAAACAGACTCAGGAATATTTAGGAGAAAACTGTTGTACATTTCAGACTTCTGTACAACTAACCTGTGTAGGCTGATTATGTTGAAATATATAGGTGGAATTGTTACTAAAATCAGTGGCAGCCAAACCAGGACACATCTGTGCAGTAATTGCCCCTAAGAGCTTATCATCCCCCTGGCACTCTGAATGGTTCATGTTCTCTGCAGCCTGAAACATGAATTAATTTTGCAAGCAGTGGGCTAAGTCACACAAGCTACATTTTAACTCTTTGCAAACTGTCCCAGAACAAGAGCCAGCATCATGGCATGTTTGGGTCTCTTTCTCTTCCTGCATTGGTGCAAAATCCCTGTACCAAATAGGAACCACTTAAGGACTGGCACCAGACCAGTCTGGGTCTGAGTCAAGATCCTGGTTTGTGGGAGCAGAGTCTACAGCAACACTGCGTCCAAATGCCAGCAGTTTGGGGCTGAAGCTTGTGTCCTGCCATTTGAGTTGTAGTGAAAGAATACAGACTTCCCTGACTGTCCAGCTTTACGTTGCCATAAATGAGAGAGAAGCTGTGTCTGTGCCTGTGTCCAGAATCCCTCATTGGAGGGCAAGCCAGGCAGATTCATGATTCTGGCTGCTCTGCTTGTGCAGGCTCAGGGCATCATCCAGATGCTGACATGCTGGCTCCAGACAGCCTCCCCACAGAATAGATGCTGTTAAATTCTTGATCTGATTGGCAGCCCTGGGAATTCAATTCAGGTCCCTGGGGAGAGGCAAGGGAGCATTTCTTTTCTCTGTGGCTATTGTCATGAAAATGAATAAATCCTTCTCCTTCCCTCCCCATCCCCAGGTTGTCACCGGCCTGGATTCATTCTGTGTATGGTTTTCATATCCTTTCCCTAGCTGCAGCTTTAGGAAGGGTTTGGCTGATTCCCTGTTTGAGTTCAAACCGAAGCCAAGCGAGCTGGTCGGTGTGAATCCATGAAGGGGAGACAAGCGACCTGGCTGAAGCCTTTCCAGCTTAATGGCTCTGTGACTGCCTGGTGTCACCGTTGTGCTGTCTGGTAGCTCATCAGGGCTGTGAGAGCAAAGCTGGTCACCATCTCTTTCCTTTAGCACATCTCATCAGCCTCCTCTTCTCGTTAGGGGCTGCTTGATGACTTGCCCGTGGATTTACTCATTCTTTTAGGTAAATATAAGTTATTCAGGACTGGGCTGGGGCCTAGCAGGCTCCCCTTGTCTGCCTCCTATTCATCTGTGTGACATCTAACATGGGATATTAGCTCACGGCGCAGAGCAGCGAGGAGAGCCGAGCCCCCGCGCTGCAGCCCGGGCGGAGTAGGTCAGGCACAAATGAATTGGAGGTGAACAGCAGCTGGGACCCAGCGCAGGGGCTGAGCGGCAGCACTCAGCCATCGCCGAGTGCCTTGGGGATGCTGCACTGCAGACGGGCAGCCAGCCCGCAGTGTCAGAGCGGAGACCGCAGGGACCAGCCCTAACATGCCTGGCGGAGCCTTTGTTTCAACGGAGCATTTAAGCACAGTTAAACTTCAGCCCGACGGAGGAGTTTGCAGGGAGGAAAAGGATAAAACAGATTTTTGTGTACTCACAGAAACTTTCCTGCTCTCTCTTCCTCTTTAAGAGGAAAAAGATGCAAACGCAAAATTAGCTTTCTGGGAGGAAACTTTGCAGTTTTGAAAACACCTCTTGGTTTTTGTTTGTTTGTTTAAATATGATTAGTGAAATAAAATGTTTTCACAGCAATTAACACCCTCCCCAGAATTTCCTTTAGAAAAACAACCAGTATTTCCCAACCAGCTTTATTTGGATGTTTAAAACCACTTGCATGCTGAAGCATCTTGCTGGATCAGAACTTGAAAGACAAACCTTTTCTCATCCTAGCTACAATATCCATTTTAACATATGTAGGACATTAGCTGTAATAGTTATATGTTCTCCCTTTTATTTCATAATTATAGGCCTTTAAAACCCTTTTTTCCCCCCAAAAAATGTATGTCATTATGATATAGATTGGAGTTTTTACCTTTAAGTGTAAGGCATTAGCATTAAGATTTACATACATTAATGCTAATCAGGGCCATAGAAAGAGAAGCATAATTCTACTACACTCTTTACTCAGAATTAGGGCTGCGGTGTCAGAGGTTGAACTGAAAAATACAGATGCTGACACCCAGCTGTGTTCCCCACATCCTTGCACAACTGCAAAACTGTCTGATGATCGTCCTCCCAGGATGGCCAGGAGTGCTGGCACTCAGGCTGCTGCTGCTGCACTGTGCTGCTAACACCTCGCTGAGCTGAACGAGGAACTCGCACCTCTTTTTAAGGCAATTGATTTAGTGATTTATAATCCATGGGCTGCAGGCTCCAGGAGGCTTTTCTGAGAGTGCCGAAGGATAGTGAGCCTGTTGTCAGTGTGCTTAGGTTTGCTACACCTAGGACAGTCACTGGGAAACTTTTAGGATCTGCACCCTGGAAGAGGTTGGTCTCTGTTTATTGTGACTGTCAGCAGACTCAGCAGCCAGAGCTGCTCCTGGACGTTTCCTCTCCAGCCTTCTCCTGGGTCTCTGGGTCTGTTCCCAGTCAGTGTTCACTGCAATACGAGAGATGTGGAGATGCTGGAGTGGGTCCAGAGGAGGGCAACAAAGCTGGTGAAGGGCCTGGAGAATAAATCTGATGAGGAGTGACTGAGGGAGCTGGGCATGGTTAGTGTGAAACAGAGGAGGCTGAGGGCAGACCTCATTGCTGTCTACAGCTACCTGAAGGGACATTGTGGAGAGGCTGCTGCTGGGCTCTTCTCACAAGTAATTGGAGACCAAATAAGGGACAATGGCCTCAAGCTGAGACTGAGGAGGTTTAGATTGGACACTAGGAACAAGTTTTTCATGGAGAGAGTAGTCAGGCTCTGCAATGAGCTGCCCAGGAAGGTGGTTGAATCACCAACCCTGGATGTGTTTAAGGGTTTTTTGGACGCGGTGCTTAGAGATACTGTTGAATCTTGTAGAGTAGGGTTCTAGGCTGGGCTTGGTGATCCTGAGGGGTTGCCAACCTGCATGTTTCTGTGATTCTGTGAAATACATTATACAAACAGAAAGTGTTCAGGGAGAAGAAACATCAGGCATCTCCCAGGCAAAAAAAAGAGATTATTTAGGTGGGATGGGGGGTTAATAATGGAGAGTTGTTCCAGAAGCATGTGAAATGAGGACTAATACAATGATGGTAAGGAACTCTCCTTTCCATTTTACAATAGAAGAGGAAGAAAATGTTGGATTACTTTGAAAGGCAGTATTTTTAAAACACCTAAGGAAGATGTTCTGTCATTGTGCCCAAAGGTAGCACTGGGCCAGGAGTTCAGCAGGGTCCAAAGAACTAAAAGGGAAGATTTTCCAAGGCAGAAAAACCAAGCTGGGCATCAAACTCTCCATGGAAATTAGTCAAATGCTGATCCTGCATTTGTGATGTTGAGACTCCCTCATTGTCCCTAAATACTGAGAACCTCAGCAGCTGAATTAGAAAGGATAAAGTGAAACGAAATGGCAGAGCTTCAAGAACCCTGTATATCAAGGCACAGACCTCTGACTTATGTCTGCTAGGAAGGAGCTTTCCTTGGGCAGATCATTCTGTAATTTGCCTGCTGTGAAGCTCCCACCATTTACATCTTTGTAAGGGATCATGTAACAAAAAGGAAAACAGGCAGGAAAATTCCAGTTTATGAAGGACTGAAATCCCAGGGTGCATGAAATCCTGAGCCTCTGATCAGAGCTTCAGTGCCTCTGAAGCAGGGTGGAGGTGCCTCTGTCCAGGCAAGTGGAGCTGTGTTGCTCTGGCTGCCTGCCTGCAGCCGTCCCACCTGGCGTTTGCCTGGCTTGAATTTGCAGTGAGGAGGAGGAAAGCTGAGTGTGCTTGAAGGGGAAACTCTTTTTCTGAACATATTTGAGTGTTGGTGTTAGTTTATCACGTTTCTGATAAATACTTGAGTGTCTGGAAGCTTTTCTTCCCCAACAGTCAGTGTAACAAATCTGTGCTGGCCCAGAGAATAGAATAGAATCAATCAGGTTGGAAGAGACCTCCAAGATCATCCAGTCCAACCTAGCACCCAGCCCTATCCAGTCAACCAGACCATGGACTAAGTGCCTCATCCAGTCTTTTCCTGAACACCCCCAGGGACGGTGACTCCACCCCCTCCCTGGGCAGCCCATTCCAATTCCAATCACTCTCTCTGGCAAGAACTTCCTCCTAACATCCAGCCTATACTTCCCTCGGCACAACTTGAGGCTGTGTCCCCTTGTTCTGTTGCTGGTTGCCTGGGAGAAGAGACCAACCCCCACCTGGCTACAACCACCCTTCAGGTAGTTGTAGACAGCAATGAGGTCTGCCCTGAGTCTCCTCTTCTCCAGGCTAAACAACCCCAGCTCCTTCAGCCTCTCCTCATAGGGTTTGTGTTCCAGGCACCAGCACCTGCATCTCTCTCTCTCTTTCAAAGAACAGGCCTCTCACATACCTGCTCAATGAACATATTCTCATTTAGGAAGCAATTAATTTATGATGAGGGAGAGGTGAAGAGGAGTCGGTTACAACGGGGAGGCATTGCAGCTTCAGTTACAGCATTTGTACCTTAGATAAACAGCCATGCTATAATAACATTATTCTGTTCCTCTGTGTAGCATGAGGAGGGCACACACCCAGGTGAGTACCTGGAAGGGAACCTTGCTATTGTCTCTGAGATCTGCCTTTGTGCTATTTTAAGATGGCATCAATTTTGAATAGTGATAGCAGCAAGCTTGCAGTGGTTTATAAACCTTTAACTCAGCAGTGGTCTGGGATGGAAAAAGAGCCCACCTACCTGCACAGAGCATCTGCCTGCATCCTGCTTGCAGTTCAAATGCTGCCAGATTAATATGTAAAAGCTAAGCTATGTCCAGTTGTCAGCCCTCTGAGGCAATTGCAGTGTTAGTCTTTGAGACTCTGGTTTTCACCATGTATGCCTTTTAAAATGTGCTCTGATTGAACATGTGCCCTGGTAAGGGCACAGCCAGCCCCCACAGGCATCTAGAGTAGAGCTTAGTGTCTTTATTAGCATGGACTTCTTTTTTTCCCTTTATGGCTTTGCTTTAAATCTTTTTTCCTCCTTAGTCACACCAAATAAGCAACAAAGCAAACCCAAACCCTAGAATTTTTGAAATTTTTTGTTTGGATTTGTTTTCTTTTGTTTTGTGGAATCAATCTATAGTTGTTGTCAACAAAACAGAAGGAAAAAGGGTTTGGTACAGATGAGACCTATGTACACTCAAGAAACCTTTTCAGAAAGCTACACTACTAGAAAGTGGCACAAAAGGTAGAAGTCTGCCTTCCACCACTTCCATTCATATCAGCAGATCCAATTCTGCAGCTGTGGGTAACAGTTTAACCCAGAGTGACCCTGATTGTCCAGCTAGGGAGAAGCAAGCATACTATGATGCTCATACCTCAGATGAGAAAGGCAGAATCAGGCCCAATGAGTGGTAAGGGCCAGGCAGAGCAAAGCTAAAGCTAGCAGGGAGAGTGTCTTGTGTCTGAGGCTTCTGTTGGCCACTAATATGTGCAATACACTGCAGAAGTTCAGTGCATGCCTTGGATAGAAGCATTAATTGTTTGTAGTGCTCAGTGTTTGATCATTCCACTAATTTGCTGGATGCAGAGCAGTTGATGCAGATTACACTGATGGCAGCCGAACACAGTTCTAGGACCTGCAGTCTGCTGCAGGGCAGTAACCCATGTGATAGAGATTAGGGGTCAAATTCTTCTCCCTTGTATACCATTGTAAATATCAATAATCCAATTGATTTTATCAAAGTAACTCTGGATTTAAAGTGGTGTGATTAAGGGCGCCTGACCCCGTGTTTTGTTATGTTTGTTAATACACACACTACTCTGCAGCAGCAGTCTTCAAAATAGGTGGAAGAGGAATCAATAGAAGAGACTCCAATATATGGCTGAGAGTTTTGAAGGGCTTTAAACTGTAATGGGACTTGTTACAAGGCTTGCAGTGATAGGACAAAGGACAATGGATTGAAGCTGGAAGAGTGGAGACTGGCTATTAGTAAGAAATTCTTTACAGTGAGGGTGGTGAGATGCTGGCACAGGTTGCCCAGGTTGTGGCTGCCCCCTCCCTGGAGGTGTTCAAGGCCAGGCTGGATGAGGCCTGGAGTAACCTGTGCTAGTGGGAGGTGTCCTTGCCCGTGGCAGGGGGTTGGCACTGGAAGATCTGGGGGTTGGTCTCTTCTGCCAGGCAACCAGCAACAGAACAAGGGGACACAGTCTCAAGTTGTGTGTGGGGAGGTTCAGGCTGGATGTTAGGAGGAAGTTCTTCACAGAGAGAGTGATTGGCATTGGAATGGGCTGCCCAGGGAGGTGGTGGAGTCACTGTCCCTGGAGGCATTCAAGTAAAGACTAGATGGGGCACTTAGTGCCATGGTCTGGTTGATTGGCTAGGGCTGGGTGCTAGGTTGGACTGGATGATCTTGGAGGTTTCTTCCAACCTGCTTGATTCAATGATTCTATGATCTTGAAGGTCCATTCCAACCCAATTCATTCTATGAATCTATGCAATGTGAGCCTTTCATTAATGTCAGTGGTCTCATGTTTAGTGTCTGAACATCCCCACTAGATGGTGTCAAATGGAGTGATGTCATAATGCAGTTTTATGCAACATCCTGCAAAGAGACTGAGCTGTAGGGGGGGGACAGTGTACTGCAGGGTGCTGCAGAAACAGCATCATGCACGAGATCCGTGAGGTGGATTACACAAGATGAACAGGCAAGTGAATGCAAGTAACAGGAGCTGGATTTAGTACTTGATTTTATTGCCACCAAAGCCTGTAACAAAGCTTCCCCCCAGCTCTAGGGGAATCAAACCCTGCTGTTACACCAGTAGTGCACAGCTGCAGAGAAAATAGTGCAGCGTAATGCAGATGAGATTGGTTTGCAGCGTCAGGGAATCTCCTGGTGGTGTGTGCTCTGTAATGGAAGTGTCACTTAGCCTGCCTGCTTTTATAAACAAGTGTAGTTATTTTAATACCTCTCTTGTTAAATTCACAGCTGCTAAAACAGCTCTCAGTAGCAGGGGTAAGCCAGCCTCACTGGCAGCCACCCTGGCAAGCTGCAGGATTTTGATGCTTGTTCCTCCAAGGCAGTTTTGTTTTCACCCCTCCCATCTGAGCTTGCAGTTCCCTTGCACAGCAAATGTTGCAGGCAGGTTCAAGGTAGCGGTGTGGGACAAACAAGTTTCTCCTTCGAGGGGCAAGCAACCTTTGCCCAGTGTTTTTGGGCCAGGTAGCAAATGTGAATGATGTTTGGTGCCCTTTTTGTGTTGTTTTAAACCACTGTATCACAGGGACACAGGATGTTAGGGGTTGGAAAGGACCTCCATAGATCATTGAGTCCAACTTCCATAGATATTGAGTCCAACCTCCCTGCCAGAGCAGGACCATGGAATGTAGCACAGGTCTCACAGGAACACATCCAGACAGAGCTGGAAAGGCTCCAGAGAAGGAGACTCCATAACCTCTCTGGGCAGCCTGTGCTGGGGCTCTGGGACCCTTACAGTAAAGGAGCTCTTCCCCATGTTGAGATGGAACTTCCTGTGCTGTAGTTTACATCCACTGCCCCTTGTCCTGTCACAGGGCACAACTGAGAAGAGTTTGTCCCCTCCCTCTTGGCCCCCAGCCCTCAGATATTTATAAACATTGATCAGATCACCTCAAAGTCTTCACCAGACTACAAAGCCCCAGGTCTCTCAGCCTCCCCTCATCAGACAGTGCTCCAGCACCTTCAGCACCTTCATAGCCCTCCCTTGGACTCTTTCAAGTAGATCCCTGTCCCTCTTGAACTGGGGAGCCCAAAACTGAACACAATATTCCAGGTGAGATCTCACCTATCCGGAATGAATCCAACTCTCTTGCAGTGCCAGGGGTTGCAGCAGATGTGGCTGGAGGTGTTGTCATACCAACAATGAACAGGTCTCAGAGATGAACACAGCAGAGAGGGTCCCTTCTCACTTGGAATCTAGGGAAACGTGGTAACTGCTTGGAATGCAAAATGTTCTCATTTCATCCATTGCCTTGGCTCCTTCTTCTGTACCTGTTGTGCCTGTCACTGTATTAGTATAATCAGTTCAGTTGTTGCTTAAATAAAAGTAGACATAAATGTTCATAGAATTTCTAGCATAACAGACAACACATTACTACTTTTATTGCCACAACCCCACAACAATAAGCTTTTGCTCTTTAATCTCTGCATTATCTATGAATCTGGGCTGTGCTCTGCTTAACAATCACCTATAGATAGATTACAGGCTCTGTGCTCTCTGGTCTGTGTCCCACTGAAAGGGATGGGGTCACAGTCCTGTGGTAGCTTAGGCTGAAGGGTCTTTTATTAATGGAGTTGTTGCGCCAGTAGGAAAGAGCTGGGGCTCAACATGTGGCTGAGTTTGCCTCGCTGACTATTCATCTTCTTGGTCTGAACACTGTATTTACACTCAGTTGTCTGGAAGACAGCTACCTGGAGCCCTGTGCTGTTGATTTTAATTATCTGTCTGAGCAGAAGCAGTCTCCAAAGGAAGTGCTGAGGCTTTAACTTCATTGAGAGGAAAGCTGCTGCGTTGTAGTGGCAGTGATGAGTATGTCAAGGCTGACTTACTTAGTGGGTCTGAGAAGTTTCTGTTACCAGTTTCTTCATTCACAAAAAGAAAATCCCATTTTCCTTTCTTGTACTCAATTCTAGCCTCGATAGGCTAGAGGGATTTAACCTGCAGCAGTCAGAGCAGGAATTTTGAGGCAGTTGGACTCATTTACTTCCTTGACTTTCCCATCATACCACCCCCACCAGGAGCTGCATACTGACCCGGTAGGTCTGCTGGCCCTCAGTGCATTAGTTTAACTCTCAATTTTCTGCCCTCAAGAGCTAGGGCAGAGAGGTTAGAAGATTTGTGTGAGTGTTAAATGGATGTATGCAGCTTTGACATAGCCAGAATCACTGCTTCTCACTTCTGTTGCTATTACTGTAGCAGCTTAATTATTTGATCTGCTGTACTGTTGTAGGCACTGTGCAAACACACCAAACATGATGCTGTCTGCCCTGAGCTCAACGGGGACAGCAGGCTGCTGCCAGGAGTGCCTATTACCAGACAATTAAAAGTATAAAACAACTCTTTGTTTTTAGCCTCAGGTCCTCATGGCCATCAGGTGCTGGTCTTGTGCTTGTGTTCAGGTTATGCTTACTCCTGGATGCAAGGGGGCAGGCCTGCTTGTGTGTCATTAGTAAGTGTATATAAGTTGGTTTGTGTTTAACAATGTAAAACGTTGTTCTGGCAAGCAGCTTGAATGAGACAAAGGGCCTGAGATAACTCGTGGGGTGACTATCATGTGCCAGGTAGAGCTGCTGACAAAAGCCACTGATAGATAATTAATGGCTTCCATTGCCCTGTCCCAGATTTATTGCAGAATCTGGTATCAATTATTAAAACGTCATCCTCATGAGATCTCTGAGTTTTCTGTTGGCTTCCCCTGGTAACTATGACCAATATAGTCGAGTTCTAATAGAAGGAGACTCTTGTAGCTACTTACATTAACTATGGACGTCTGCAAGTATTCACCTTGGAATAGTCAGTAGCTGCTCTGAGAGCCTGTGGGAGGTGTTTAGTCGAGCAGCAAATCCAGAAACATGATCTAGAGAATTAGTCACACTGGACAGATAATGAACTCCAACAAAGAACATTCAAAGTCAACAGTTGGGGCAAGCTGTGAGCAAATATTCTAGATAAGTAAGGTATTCCTGGGAGTATTGCAAGTCTTGTGGTGTGTAGTATGTTTGCATAAACCATGAGATAAGGCTGTGCTGTGCTGTTAAAACATCCATTGGAAGTGTCTATTTGTGTTTGGGGTTTTTTAAATAGTTTGACTTAGGCCTGGCTTGAAACTTTAGTGATTGAACTAATGGTGGTTAGGTGATAGGACGTGTTGCTGGTACAGCTGCGGTGGCAAGACCTCGTGGTGCAACGGCTGGGGTGAATAGGTTATTAGTAGGCTCTATTCCAAGCCAGGCAGGAGGAGGTGAGGACACTGCCTGGGCTCAGCAGGGATGACTGCCTTGCAGGGAGGCAAGATTCAGCCATCAGCTGCTTCCAGTGAGCAGCCGCTCAGCCCCTGCCTCTGGGCTCTGACTCCCTGCCGCTGCTGGCTGTGTTTTACTCCTGTGTGAAAGAGCAGCTCCGGCGAGGCCCTTCCAGGCATTTCGAGTGCAGAGAGGAGGGGAGGGGCAGCATGGTGGTGTTGCAAAGAGGGGGTGGGGGAAGGGTAACATGCTCCTGCATATCACTGAGTAGTGCTGCCAGAGGAGACGGTCCTGTTTTCCCCTACGGGCATAGTGACATCTGCACAGGATGCCTTTAAGGCGAGGTCTGCCTAGCTGGGGTGGCTTGTAGAATTGTAGAATCAACCAGGTTGGAAGAGACCTCCAAGATCATCCAGTCCAACCTAGCACCCAGCCCTAGCCAGTCAACCAGACCATGGCACCAAGTGTCCCATCCAGGCTTTTCTTCAACACCTCCAGGGACAGCAACTCCACCACCTCCGTGGGCAGCCCATTCCAATGCCAGTCACTCTCTCTGTGAAGAACTTCCTCCTAACATCCAGCCTGTACTTCCCCCAGCACAACTTGAGGCTGTGTCCCCTTATTCTGTTGCTGGTTGCCCGGGAGAAGAGACCAACCCCACTTGGCTACAACCTCCCTTCAGGTAGCTGTAGACAGCAATGAGGTCACCCCTAAACCTCCTCCAGGACCTCAAGTTCTGACCCTGAAAGACAGTTATATTGCTGGTTGTCTGTGTCTATAGAACGAAACAGAGCAGCCCCAGCCCCGGGCAGGAGCTTTGTTGCTGTTTGACATTGTGTGACCTGCTGTTAGAGACGTGGGGAACCCACGAGCTGCATGGGCATTTCCTTCATAAAACCGAATGTGCTCTATGTGACACCAGTGAGCAGGATGAATCCTTTCTGGGAGGTAGCTCTGTGTGTCAGTACCTGAAGGCATGGGACCTCATTCATGGTTATTAATATTTGGAGTGTGAGTGCCAGGAGCACGGAGCCAGGCTCTGCTCGGTGATGCCCAATGACAGGACAAGGGGCAATGGGTGGAAGCTGAGGCATAGGAAGTTTCATTTAAACATGAGGAGGGAATTTTTTACCCTGTGAGGGTGACAGAACCCTGGAACAGGCTGCCCAGGGGAGTTGTGGAGTCTCCCTCTTTGGAGATATTCAAAGGCTGCCTGGATGCATTCCTGTGTGATCTGGTATAGGAGATCCTGCTCTGGCAGGGGGGTTGGACTGGATGAGCTTTGCAGGTCCCTTCCTGCTCCTGACATTCTGTGATTCTGTGAATCTGCAGAGAAGTTGCTCTGATACTCGTCTGTCAGTGTCGGTGCTGTCATGGTTTTCTTCCCTTCCTCTGTTCCATTGCCGGCCAAAGCGTGGTCTCTTCAAGCGCATCATCCTGCGTTGGCATTTAGACACTTCGGCTGCTCTTGATTTCAGCAGACTTTGCAAAAGAGGTTATTTATATCACTGAAGTTTTGCAGGATCTGACTTGCCTTCATCCATATGTAACTAATAACTCTTTGATAAACTCAAGTTCTACCAAGTAAGCATGTAGAATCCTATCATTGTCTTACTCCCTGCTTTTGGGACAACATTGGCAAGAAACAGATTTCTTTTGGTACTTTATTTATCAGCAACAAGCTGATAAATAAAGCAACAAGCCCCACACCACCAAGCTCTGATTCAGTTCAGCATTAAGAGCCCCAGTGGCTGTGGGGTTTGTGTTTGTTGTGTGGAGTTGGAAACAATTACAGAAGCGTTTCCCAACACTGGAGCTGAGCACACCAGCTTTTTGGTCTTATCAGACCTTTTTTTTTGTGGTCTTGCTGCTTTCATGTTATTTTCTTAAGCCCTCTTTGCTGATGCTAAACTTTTTGATATATTCTGCTTTTGAAGTGCTAGTTGTTATTGCTCGTTTTCTTCCGGCCTCTCAGCTGTTGTTTTCCTCATGCTGGTGGCTTTGCAGACTGCTATCCACTCGCTTTTAAAGAACCTTCTCTCTTTCTAAAGCTCCTTCAGAAGTTATGTGCTGCCAGATGACCTGTGGTGAGGAATCTTTGCCTGTCCAGACATTTCTTCCTCTGTGGGGCAGATTTCATAGAGTCATAGAATCAATCAGGTTGGAAGAAACCTCCATGATCATCCAGCCCAACCTAGCACCCAGCCCTAGCCAATCACCAAGACCACGGCACTAAGTGCCCCAGCCAGTCTTTTCTTCAACACCCCCAGGGACGGCGACTCCATCACCTCCCTGGGCAGCCCATTCCAATGCCAATCACTCTCTCTGTGAAGAACTTCCTCCTAACATCCAGCCTGAACCTCCCCTGGCACAACTTGAGGCTGTGTCCCCTTGTTCTGTTGCTGGTTGCCTGGGAGAAGAGCCCAACCCCACCTGGCCACAACCTCCCTTCAGATAGCTGTAGACAGCAATGAGCTCTGCCCTGAGCCTCCTCTTCTGCAGGCTGCACACCCCCAGCTCCCTCAGCCTCTCCTCACAGGGCTGTGCTCCAGGCCCCTCAGCAGCTTTGTCGTCCTTCTCTGGGCACGTTCAAGTATCTCAACATCTCTCTTGAATTGAGGAGCCCAGAACTGGACGCAGTAATTGAGGTGTGGCCTGACCAGTGTTGAGTACAGGGGAAGAATAACCTCCCTTGTCCTGCTGGTGGTGGGGGTTTGGAGGAATGACAAGGATAAGGAGATGGTTGAGAATCTTGGATTTCTGTGCTGGAGTTGCAGGCTTTGGTGGGGAAAATGTGAAAGGCAAGTCCCCCGGCAACAAAGTGTGTTTGAAAGCAGTCAGGAGGCCTTTTTTTGTCCTGAGTTGCATGCAACTGTGCTTTTAGTGCAGAAGCTACTACACATGACCTGGGGAAGATGGTTGAACTGGGACCAGGATTTTTACTGGAATGGACTTGAACAAAAAGCCAACACTGAACTAAGCAAGCCCTTCACAAATGGCCTTTGCAGGTGAGCTGTGCAAGACAGACCAGGCTTCCAGAAAACCTAATTAGTGCAGGCAGAATGCCATATTAACACAGCTGTATTGCTTCTGGTTCCTCACTAGTGCTGAGCAAGCTTAGCTGGAATTATCTGCCTAGCTCCATGTGGCAGAGATTCATCCTCCTCCCTTCCCACTGCTTTGATAATTTCTCCTTGGTTCAGGAAGAAGCTGAAATCTGTGGGGCTCTTTCTGTGCTAAGGCAGGTTGCTGAGACATCCCTGCTGCCCTGCAGTGTTGATCCAGCCCTCTTTGTGGGCCTAGTGAGAGTGGTGGTTGCCAGCAGAGCCTTGGCACTGCTCTCTTTGGGAATGCTGCTGCTTAGACTCTAAGGAAGGAGCTCAAAGTGCTGTTTCTATGCTGTGGTTAAGCAGGAGTAGGAGCCATTAGATCACTTTCTCCCTGCTTTTCATGGTGGCACAAACAGCTTTCCTTCTTACAAAGAATCATGCTGAATTTGGAGCAGGTACCTCCTCAGCTCGCTAGGAAGGTGAGGCTTGGGATGTGAAAACTTGGGTGGAGTTTTAAGCAACACCCTGGCAAATAAATGGTTAACCAATAATGCAGAGCACAGAAATAGGATGGAGGAGTGCAATTATCATGGGATAAGCAAATGATTAGAGTGTTATGATGCTCAAAGTATAGCCCTAGAGTCAGGCACTTAATTATTAATATTATTATTCATGGATGGGTCTTTATGATGTGGGAAATGAATATTTCTGGCACTGGAAGGAGATGTAAGACACCAGTTTAATATGCCAAGCAGGGCTTACGACAGAGCCGTGTGCTTCATATAAATGAAATCTCCCCGTTAGCCACGTGCTCTCCACTGGGGATGGAGCCCTCAGCCACTTGCTTCCTAGAGCTGCTCATGCAATGTGGAAAGACAAAAATAAAGAAATACATCTCCTTTTCATACTTTCTACAGATAAAGTGTTCAAAATGGAGGGGAAAGACAGATGAAAGGAAATATGGGTGAGGGCTCTGGGCTCAGGAGGGGTCGAGCTGAGAGGCTGCTCTTGGTGGCGAACCCAGGTCTGGTTTTCAGTTAGCTCTGGCTGCGTTCTCCTTTCATTTGGGTACCTCAACCCCCCACAAGTCCACAGCGTGTGTGTGGTTAGCAGCACATGTTGGAGCAGACTCCAAACAGCGCTGGCACAGCTTTTGTGCTGACATGAGCATCAGCTGCAGTGTCCACAAGACCAGGCACGCTGGTCTTTGTTTTGGAACTGTTGTCAAATGGGAAGTTTTGGTGTGTTTGGTGCATTCCTGTGCTGAACTCCTTCACAGCAAAGCCTTGTGGAGCTCAGCTGTACAGGGCTGTGATTTGGCTGATCTATCTGTGGACCACTTTGGAGGCCACTGTGTAAAGAGCTGGGTTAGCACTTACTTGTACAACAGTACAGGCTTGATTCAGGTGGACATCCCAAGCACGTCCAGGAAGAACAGCAGGAGAGGTTGCTGTAGTGAAACAATAAAGGGAAAAGATTGTTTTGCTTGGCTTCCAGCCACCGAGGGCCAACATCCAGCGTTACAGACCAGCTTGTGAGCTGCTCTCTTTTGAGCAGAGGTGGGCAGTGTGAATAAACACAACGCCTAGGCACTGGGTGTCCTTAAAGCAAAGGAGTTATGTCCCTGTGTAGGTGAGTGGATGCTGGGGGAGGCCTTGTCTCTAGGCAAGCAGTGCATAATTCGGCAGGGGGAGAAGGGGTGGGTAAAGCCTTGCAGGGAGCGGGGGCTGCACGCAGGCTGCTGTGCTTCTCAATGAGCGCCGCCTGCTTGCTTCCCCGTGGGTCTCTGGCGGTGTGGCTGGGCAAACTGAGCTCATCTTTCAGTCCAGTCCTAAAACCATGCTCCTGCAAGTGCCTGTGTGTCTGTGTGTGTGGTGGGGCAAGCGAGCAGTGGGAGAGATGCCTCTCCTCCTCCTCTCCTTCTCTGTCTCCTTTTTTTGCTTTAATACAGTCCTGCTTTTTTGATCTTGCTTCCTGCAGTATTATTAGGACTGCAATGGATTGCTATGGCAACTGGCCAACCAGGCCTGCATACTAAATGGAGACACCTCCATGAGGGCTCACAGGGGAAGGAGATAAAAGTGTAAATGATGCAAACAAACAGACCAAACTCCCAACAGCAGCACGCGTGGATGTGTCACCCTGTGGAATGGGATGGGGGAACATAGAGAATGAAGCCTGCAGCTGTTGGCAGTCACAGGCCTAGAACTTTTTGTCAAGCAGCAGCAGGACAGACAGATCACCCTCTTCTGCTCCCTCCCTCCCTCTGCAGCCTTCACCACAAGCGGATACCTCGCAGACATGTTGGTCTGTAAATATGGGTGGACTGCTAATTTGTGGGGAGTTGGAGGGATGGCTGCGTGAAATCAGGGATGCAAATGTTCAATTACTGCAGCTTGACAGTGATGAATGGAGAGCAGAAGAGGGGCTGCATGGCTGGGTTCCTCCTCTGGGTGCTTCCCTTCTGGCTGGTCTGAGCTGCATCCCTGTCCCAGTGCCGGTGGCTCCAGGGAGTGCTGGGCAGGAGCTGGAGCACAGAGCAGAAATCCCTCTCCGGCAAGGGGCAAGGACAGCTGACAATAGGGTAGGTCTGCTCTGGTTAATGAAACACGGCAGAGGAGGCAAGGAGGTGGGGAGGCTCTATCTCTTTTTTCCCCAGCATGCTTGGCTTTATCTCCACCTTCCTCTGTCTGCCGTATTGGATGTCCCTCCAGTCTCCCAGCCACAAGCCCATATGGCAGTTGCCCCTCCCCACAACTGGAAGGAGCCAGCCTTTTTGCCAGAGAAGGAGGGGGTAGTGTGTGCTGGGAGGGGAGGGGGAGGTTGATGCTGCTGTTAGGGCCAGATGGCCTTGAAGGGCCTCCAGCAGCCTGGGGTGGCTCATTGTACACTGCTCACTGGCTCAGGCCTTTTCAGCTCCTTTATCTCTGCTTTTCTCCTCCCAGTTCAATGGGTAATATCTGGTAGGGACCACTCGAACCTGGCACTGCTGTTAAAAACTTAGCATTTTCATCCTGTTGGGCTGTGGAATAAAGTGGGTGAGCAGATGCCCCAAGGCTGAGGGAAGTGGGGAGAGTTCAGAGGGCAGCTGCAGCCAGGAAGTTATGCTGGGTACAGAGTCCGTCAGATGGACATATCTAGCTCTGGTCCCATGCTGAGGTCTCTTAGAGCTTGTGTTTTGGTGGGGAAGTTGGAGTGAATGATCTCTAAGGTCCTTTCCAACCTAAGCCATCCTGTGATTCTGAGGGTCTCCATGAGCCTTTCTCAGCTTGCCCACCTTTACTGTCCCTGCTTTACCAAACTCCCACTTAGCTTCCATGCACAAGGGATGAGAAGTTTGCTCTTCACCCAGAAGGAAAGCCACCGTGTGTTAAAATAACACATTGCTACAGGCAGGGCAAAGCACTTCCCCAGTCACCAGGCAGCTTCTTGAAATCAGGCAGAGAGACACAAAGCAGAGACTCCACAGAGCACAAGAGGTGACAGTGGATGCTGAAGAAGGAGGCAGAGCTGCTCTTCCACAGAACACAGCTCTCTCTGTAAATTAATGAGCCCTGCTGAAGCACGGTGTGCAATCAGCAGAACATCTATTTACTGCTACCTCGCCCAGGGCGAACGACTCGGAGCCTGCACAGAAAATCAGACAGTGGTGGTCTTCTGGAGCTCCAGTTCTGGCAGTGATATCTGCAGGTGTGCACCAACCTGACAGCCAGCAGAGAGCTCTGCTGTGACAGTGACAGGGCAGCACGTACGGTGTGATTCTGCATGCAGTCCTCCATACACACCAGCCTGCCTTTACAGTATGTCTTTGCTGCAGAATCAACAGCCCTCTGTTTGTGTTAGCAGCCTCCTTGGCCTGTTCTGGACAGCCATGCTGCAAAAAATGCTGGAGCGTGTCCAGAGCAGGGCCAGGAGGATGCTCAGAGGGATGGAGCACCTCCCCTGTGAGCACAGACTGAAAGAGTTGGGGCTTTTCAGTCTGGGGAAGAGGAGGCTCCCAGGTGACCTTCTTGTGGCCTTCCAAGATCTGAAGGGGGCTACAAAAAAGCTGAGGAGGGACTTTTTAGGCTATCAGGTAGTGACATGACTGGGGAGAATGGAGCAAAGCTGGAGGTTGGGAGATTCAGCCTGGATGTGAGGAGGAAGTTGTTCAGCATGAGAGTGGTGAGAGCCTGGAATGGGTTGCCAGGGAGGTGGTTGAGGCCTTGTCCCTGGAGGTGTTTAAAGCCAGGCTGGATGAGACTGTGGGCAGCCTGCTCTCAGGTAGGCTGTCCCTGCCCATGGCAGTGGGGTTGGAACTGGCTGATCCTTGTGGTCCTTCCAATCCTGACTGATTCTATGATTCTTAAACTGGAAGTGACCTCACTGCTGCTTTCTGCACCACCAGCCACACTATGAAGGTGTCTGGGTTCATGTCCTGCAGTAACATGGAGCACTCTTGAATGCATTTTCCCATGAGTTTGTCTGTCCTGATGTGTATGAAAGTGTTGGAGAGCTGCTGAAAGTCGGGCAGTTCAGTGGATTTGAGTTACAAACATGAGAGCACTGGTGGTAGTCTACACCCTTCTGGGCTCCACAGCAGCTTGTTGTAAAGTCATCGTGGGGCTGCTTATTGCAGACTGGCAAAGAACTCTCATCCCATTGCTATGTGCACACCATTAACAGACCTGTTACATCTGAGATGCTGAGCAAAAGCTTTGCACCACTGATTCTGTTCTTTGCTCCCTATGGCAAAGGTATAGCCCACACATATGCACTGCATCACTCTGGTGTCCCTCCTGCTCTCTGGTCTGGCCCCCAAATGGTGGTCAGCATAGCCCTCCCACCATCATGTAACTAGGTGTGGCCGCTCGCCACAATGCCCTGGTTCAATAATGGCAGCACCTGGTCATCAGCATGCAAACACCAATGTGGTGGACAGCAAAATGGCGTTTATTAACGTGTGGGATTACATAGGATAGGTAGCAACATCACTTCCTTCTGCTTGCATCACAGACAGGAAGCTAAGTATAACAAAGGAATCATAGAGAAACCATAGAGAAGTCACACAGAACACAGAGAGGAGCCCTATCTTTCCGTACCATCGCGCCACCTTCAGATCGCCAGACCCTATCTGCAACACTAGGTAGTCTTTCACATGTGAATGCACCATCATGGAACCAGGCAGTGTTTCACATGTGGATGGAATGCACCATCATGGAACCAGGTAGTGTTTCACATGTGGATGGAATGCACCATCATGGAACCAGGCAGTGTTTCACATGTGGATGCACCATCATGTAACCAGGTAGTCTTTCACATGTGGATGGAATACACCATCATGTAACCAGGTAGTGTTTCCATGTGAATGGAATGCACCATCATGGAACCAGGTAGTCTTTCCACGTGGATGGAATGCACCATCATGTGACCAGGTAGTCTTTCATATGTGGATGAAGACACTTCAGAGATTTGCAGAAATGGCTCTGTGGAGTGACACAGAGGGGCTAAAGGAGGGGATGGAGTCATCCTCCTGCCTGTTTCAGCAGGAATTATCTCCAATAGCAATTGGTACCAACTGCATAAATAGAGTGCAAGTAGAGCTGCTAGCTGGTTCAGAAGTGCACTGACGAGAGCAGAGCTGTAACAAGTGTTCTGTGTTAACCTCACTGCTGCACACAAGCCCCTTTCAGCGTGGTGGCTCTGTAAAAAAAAAAAAAATCCTGGATTTGTCCTGAACCTCTGCAGAGATTGGGGAATGCTGATCCCAAGACGTGAATCTGAGGAGCTCTGCGGGAGTCAGGCTTTGAACGCAGCCATCATGTTCCCGTGAAATTCTGCATCCCTCCAGAAGTGAGCTTGGACTCTGTGGCCCTTCCACAAAACCTCTTCCGTTGATTTCCCTGTGCCAGTTTCAATATGTTGTTACTCCATTTGTGGGGCTGTACCAGGCTCCCTGTGGCTGGTAACTAAACACACTGGAAATTCTTCTGCTTTCATTTTTGACCAAAGACCCTAGGCAGGCTGGCACAAAGGGAGAAGGTTTGCTGACTTTGGTGTAGGAGGCCCTGTGTTCAGCCTCTCTTCCCTTTCTCAGCACTTTTCTCTTTCTAATGAAAACAAAAAGGAGAGAGATGTGATTGGAAAGCCCTTGACAAATACAAAAATATTGGAAATGGGATGTTTGCTGCAAAAAAGGGATGAAGTTAGAAGAGGCAGAGCCTTGAAATGGGCCAAGTTAAATAAGCAGCATAAAGCTTGCCCCTCTCCCCCCCACCTTTTTTTTAAGGTTCATACACCCACATATGTGATCTGAAAAGGGTGAGCCAATGTAACCCTAATTGTATCTTATTTATCTTGGCTGTTTAAGCAGCTCACCATGCTGTAACTTGGCCCCTTCCACAGTGATTGCATCTTTATACAGTTGACCTTTTCTTCCCCCTCCAGTTTTTGTGTATGTGCTACAAGTTTTCATGTCAGATATAATTATCTGCACCCCCCTAGGCTGGGAGGATAAGGTTTCAGCCAGTTTTGGCAAAGGGGTTCTTTCCCAGGGCTGCAGATGGGTTAGGTGAACCAGATGTACTCAGATAAGTTTGCTGCAATTTCTCTCTTTTTTTGGACTGTGCTTCAAAGGGTGGCCTCTGTGCTTAGAGGTTAGTTGCCTTGTAAATTGTAACTTAGATTTTTGCCTTTGAGATGAGGGCATTTTTTGTTTCATTGACACCTGGCTTAAACTATCATGTTCTTGTCTGTTGCCTTCTAGAACTTGGCTCGTGGCAGGGATCTGTGTTTGCTGGTATGGAAGTGCTTGGGCTAAAGCTGAAAAACAAATGAAATACTAAAGGGTGTTTGGGAGTCAGAGGCAGCTCTGCTACTGCTGTGCTGTATCACCAGCAGCAAGCTCTGTGTAAGGGGCTCTCCTGTAACAGCACCAGATTTACCTGGGAGCTACAGACCCTGCCTGGGTGTCAGTCTTGTGTGCTCCACTGCACAGCCAGCCTGCTGCTGCCTTCCCTGCTGCCTTGCCACCACCAGCCACTCCTGCAGCTGCACCTTGGTCTGGTTCTTGCAGATTACTGGTGGGCTGGAAGGCAGACAGATTGGTGAGCTGGCTAATCAATTCTGCTTTATTGGTATTATTACTTACCGAGAGACTACGAAGAGCTGTCTGAGGCCAGGCTGCTGTTTCACCAGGCACCAGAAAAGCACGTGGGCAGGAGACATTCTGCTTTGATTTGGTTTCTGTCTCAGTGGACAAGGGTAGGGCAGGAGGATGTGCTGTGACCCTGATTTTACAGTGGGGAAATGGGGGAGCTGGCAAGAAAGGGCTTTGGCCAAGGCTGTGCAGTCTCTGGCTGAGCCAGCAAGGGATGTCAGCTTTCTCCAACCCCAATGCAGGGCATCCTTGGTTCCCACTGCAGCTTTCTGTCTTAAAATTTCTCCATCTCAGTATTTCTGAACCAAGTTACAGCCCTTTTGCCTCCCCTCCTGTCTCTTGCTCCCTCAGCCTGTTTCCCTGGGCTCAGAGCCACGATGCCAGCATTTGCTAGGAGCAGCACCATTTTGGAAGCAGAACACAGAACACGTTTGAAGCGACAGCCCTGCTCAGCCACCACTTGCAAGGGCTGCAAGGGAAGTGCAGACAGTGCACTGCCTTCTTTGTGTCAGTGACTTGCTGGGGTTTTCCCCCTCTCCGCAGATGCCACCCAGGAGCACCTCCTGACTTCTGTTGGAGCCCCATTCCCTGCCAGAGCCACAGGCCATGTGCTGAACTCTGCTGAGCCCCAGCTGCGCTGACTGAAGGCCGTCAGAGCCCACAGTGCTCAGACCCCTCAGGAATTGGCTCCATTTTTTTTTTTAATTTCATGTTTTTGTCTGTTTGGGAGGTGACCACTGGCACTTAATGTGGGTCAAGCCTGGCAAACTGATCTCCATGGCAACCCTTAATGAATGCCATTGGCTCAGTGGTTCCATCCCTGCATCTCATTAAATTTCAATGACTTTCATGGGGCTCGGACATGTAATTAATATCAAACACATGGTATTCAGCAGGATAAGGTTTAACAGCAGGCAACGTGTGCAGGAGTGGGAGAGTGACGTGGGGGGGGGAATGTTTGGGCTCTGTCCCCAAACACCACAGGAGCAGACAGCCCATGAAAAGAAGCAAAAGGCAGAGCTTGGCGGTTGCTTCTCACAGCCCAGCAGTCAACTGGCTCTCTAGCCCTGTTTGCTCTGGTGGAGAGTGGGAAACTGCTCTGTGACTGGGGCTGATGCCAGCACATCAGAGTGTGGTTCTCAGTTGCTTTGTGACCAGTAGCCATCTTGCTGATGGCCACAGAGTTCTGTTGTAGGAAGCGGGGCCATGTGTGATGGCTAAAGGAAACTCCTCAAGGCCAGGGAGACTGGAGGGAGCAGCACAAGGCAAGAAGATCACTCCAGTTGCACATCCTTGATTTCTTTTCCTTGTGTGCATGTGCAGCTCCTATGGCACATTGCAAACTCTCCCCATCTCCTGCACAGCAGCATCACAAAAGAGCCCTCACAAGAAGCCACTGTGGACCGGGGAAAATCTGGTACTTATCATTAGGGCTGGGTAAAATCACAAGAGAAATGTAGGCTGCAGCAGCAGGAACAGCACCACAGAATCGGCACAGGGACCACCTGAGCTTCACACCATCCAGCTGCACAGCAGGGCCAGGGCAGGCTCACTCCCTAGGGGAGGGGACAGATGCCAAAATCCAAGGAGGAGTGTTGAGGAGTGACTTTTAGGGTTTGCCTGCCTCTAGTGAAGATCTCAGCTGTGTTAAAATCTTGCAGCATCTTATCTCCCACAGATTAATGTTATCAGACGTGAAATGAAACCAAAAGGTGGGGGGGGAATGGAGGAAATAACCTCTGCTAATTACTAATATGCAAAATGAGCGATGAGATGAAGAAATAATGTGCTATCAGATACAGTCCTGGGGTTTCAAAAACGAATTATTTCATCTTCAGCTGCTTTGCTGCTATTCCCCAGGGAATAATGCACAGTTCCCACAAGGATATGAGGGTATAATTCAGTGGCAGCTCTGGTGAAGTTATATTCGGTTTAATGAACGTCGGTGGGAAGCTAAGATTGAATTATTGCCTGAGTGCTCTGTCAGGTTGCCTCATGTTGTTATGCAGGGTATAAAGAAAATTATTATTGACAATACTAAGGAGATTCATTTTGTCTGAGTGAAGGAGGCAAAGAAGGTGTATTGAATATGTGACGTAGTGGGAGAAGGTTAATCATGGCTGTAATGTGGGATGGGGAGATCGATCATGCGTGGATCACAGGGATGGATATTTAATGCCTATGTGACACAGCAGGGGAAGTTTTACTGGCTAGGATATGCAGAAGGGACAGAGTTGGACACAGTAACAATGACTTACTGCGTGACTAGTGAATAACAGCGTGGGGAGGATGGTATCCCACCAGCCCTGTGCCCACTAGAAGGTGAGGCAGTGGAGGGAAAGCGATTTCTGGCAGAGCTGGGCTAAATTCCAAGCGTGTCTCCATCTGCAGAGAAAGCCCAGAGCTCTGCAAGCCTGCAAATGGCAGGCGGCAGCTTCCCCAGGTGCCGCCGGTCCGCTCTTGCCGTTAGGTGGCAGCATCTTGATGTGCAACACGCTCCTGGAAGCCTCACCCGGACCTTTCTCTCCCGCAGTCCCAAAGGCATAGGGAATCGTAGGATCAACCAGGTTGGAAGAGACCTCCAAGATCATCCAGCCCAACCTAGCACCCAGCCCTAGCCAATCAACCAGACCATGGCACCAAGTGTCCCATCCAGGCTTTTCTTGAACACCTCCGGGGATGGTGACTCCACCACCTCCCTGGGCAGCCCATTCCAATGGCAAATCACTCTCTCTGGCAAGAGCTTCCTCCTAACATCCAGCCTAGACCTGCCCTGGCACAGCTAGAGACTGTGTCCCCTTTTTCTGTTGCTGGTTGCTTGGCAGAAGAGCCCAACCCCACCTGGCTACAGCCTCCCTTCAAGTAGCTGTAGACAGCAATGAGCTCTGCCCTGAGCCTCCTCTGCTGCAGGCTAAACAGAGGTTTTTGAGTTCGCACTTACAGAATCATTCAGGTTGGAAAAGTCCTTTGGGATCATCCAGTCCAACCATTAACCCTACTCTACAAAATTCACCCCTAAACCATATCCCCCATGCACCACATCTAAATGACCTTTAAACACATCCAGGGTTGGTGACTCAACAGCACCACTTCACACCAAGAAATACCTTTCCCAGGTTTCTGATGGAGGGTTGTGCACCTACAGCATGGCTATGGCCTCAAGTTGCCCCAGGGAAGGTTTAGATTGGATATTAGGAATTTTTTCTTCACCAAAAGGCTTATTAAGCATTGAAGCAGACTGCCTAGTGAAGGGGTTGAGTCACCATCCCTGGAGGTGTTTAAAAGATGTGTGTGGATGTGGTACTTAGGGACGCGGTTTTGTGGTGCATTTGGTAGTGCTAGGCTTACAGTGGGGCTTTAGAGGTCTTTTCTAACCTAAATGATTCTGTGATTCCATGGTGCTGCAAGTGAGGTGTGGCAGAACTGAAGCCAAACTCTCTTCCTATGGGTCTCCTGTTGCATCTGTACTTTCCTTATGTTACAGCTAGAGACTCCTAAAGCATTCTCAGGGACTTTGCTCATAGCTTGCTGGAAGAACAACTCAAAGGCTGGGAAGGATGATGTTGTGACAGAGTGACATGTGTCAGATGAGGGAGGCAGAGGTTCTCAGAGCATCCCTGTACTGTACAGATAGCTGAATCTGTGAAGCTCTTGGTATAAAGCTGGAGGGCAAGGAAGAGGTTGATGGACAGTTGTCTGAACTGGCCTTGCACTTGCTTTGGGCTTCATATCCCGCTCTGGAATAGGCTTGCTGGCCTGCTGCTGTGGTTGTATGTGCCATGAGGGAGTTCTCTTCTTCAGTTGTCCCCCCAGCAGTGGACAAATAATGTTTAGACTCATTTAATGTATCTAATTTTCTGGTCTCCTGCCTAATTCTCCTCTGCCTGTACTATTCTGTCTCTTTCTTTCCTTTTCCCACCCCACTCTGCTGCTTAAGGAAACAGAAACAAAGGGAGCTGGAAGGGAACTTAAGAGATAATCAAAGTCATTCTTCTGACTCAGGGCAGGTTCAGCTTTCCAGTGCCTCTCCTAGGAGATGTCCTGCCTGTTCTTTGAGCTCTCTAGAGGCAGAGCTTCTGCAGCCTCTCAGACAGTCCAATTCTATTGCTGTTGTTCCTTACCATAAGAAAGTTTCTTAGTGTCATGCTTTGGTTCATTTTGCTTCCACGATGGACTTGTCTCCTCCCATTGCCACATCTTTTCCTGTGCTTTGAGTACCTCTGTCATATTCCTCTGCAGGATTTTCTTAATCCTCAGGACTATAAACTAAGCAATCCCAATTCCTGTAATTTCTGCATGGAGAACAAATCTACTTAAGCTCTCATCATTCTCACTGCTCTCTTCTGGGCTCATTAGTAAAGGAGGATGGACAACAAAAATATGGTTAATTAAGCTGTGTTTGCATAAGAACTCTGCTAGCCCTCCTTGGCTCAGCAGAGAGTAGGAGACCAATAGTCCCATCAGTTCTAGCTATTGTCATGGACAGCCTTGACTTGCAGCAGAAAGGAGAGCTGTGTAGAAAATGCAGAGTAATGATCACAGTCTCACAGTACCACCAAGGTTGGAAGAGACCTCACAGATCATCAAGTCCAACCCTTCACCACAGAGCTCAAGGCTGGACCATGGCACCAAGTGCCACGTCCAGTCCTGCCTTGAACAGCTCCAGGGACGGCGACTCCACCACCTCCCTGGGCAGCCCATTCCAGTAGCCAATGACTCTCTCAGTCAAGAACTTTCTCCTCACCTCAAGCCTAAATTTCCCCTGGCACAGCCTGAGGCTGTGTCCTCTTGTTCTGGTGCTGGCTGCCTGAGAGAAGAGAGCAACCTCCCCCTGGCCACAACCACCCCTCAGGTAGTTGTAGACAGCAATAAGGTCTGCCCTGAGCCTCCTCTTCTCCAGGCTAACCAATCCCAGCTCCCTCAGCCTCTCCTCGTAGGGCTGTGCTCGAGGCCTCTCCCCAGCCTCATTGTCCTTCTCTGGACACGTTCAAGCGTCTCAATGTCCCTCTTAAACTGGGGGGCCCAGAACTGGACACAGGTGTTGTGCCCAACTGTGCAGAGTTAGCAAATCCAGCTTTGGCTAAAGCTGGATTTGAGTCATTTTGGGATCTCCACATCCGCCAAACTCTGTGGACGATGGCCAATGAGTTATAACTAATAAACCCTGGTAGTGAATGGTACTGCAGTAAACCTCAACAAGTGCCACACTTATTGATGGGCAGACTTGCAGATGTGGAGCAGGATTGGGTAAGACTTGTTTGCCTGGGAAACCAGCCGGTCAGTAATGGATGGTTTGGAAAGAAGGAACTGAACACTCTCAGATGTCCAAGAAATGCTTGCTTAAAAATAGTCATTAGAAATGCTTTTAAAAAATAGCTTTCTTATCTTGCCCATTTCTCCACAGGAAATTCATGATTTATTTTTCAGGATTCCAAGTCAAGAATTCTAATAAAGACCTCGTTGCACATGCTCAGAAGGTAGAGGACATTGATTTCAGGGGCTGGTTAGATTCACCAGGCTTTCCATACTGAAAAATGTAACCTCCAGTTTGGAGTTGCATTAGAGCAAAGAGATGTTTGCATCTGGAGCACTGGACGAGGCCCATCTTCAGCGTGGAAGAGGGTCAGCATCTATTAGAAGGGAATGCATGCACTGAAATCTAGTGCAAGCTATCATAAGCAAAGCAGCTGGTGGTCTTGTTTCAGCAAATTCCATTAGCTTGCAAAATAGAAGGGGATCTGTCCAAAAATCCTTTGCAAATTTTTCCTGGCCATCCACAAACAACTTCAAAAGCAGATTGAATTCAGTCTCCTTGGACCTGTCCACCACATTTCACTTTCATATTTTTCTTGGGGAGGCGGCGGGGGGGGGGAAATAATTCTGCAACAAAATATGGAGCTGATTGTTTCATTTGCTGAAGCTGTCACTCACAGCGTTTGATCTGCCTGTTCAAAGTGCAGCCAGCATGTTTCCATTACAGACAGGAGCAGCACCCACTCTAGACCATCTAGAACTTCTCCAGTGGTGGGATTGAGAGCAACATGGAACACTTCATTACTTTTTCATCCACTGAGATGAAAAGATTGATAGGCAGAGAAATAAATAGATGGAAACAAATCCTCTAGTGGCCAAACCAGAAGACGCTCTCATAAATCATAGGATGCTTTCAGTTAATCACTGAAGGTCATCTTGTTGGCCCTACTGAAGCCACAGCTTGAGTACTGGGTTCAGTATAGGAAAGACATTGAGGTGCTCAAGGGTGTCCAAGAAGAGCAGCAAGGGTTTGGAGGGCATCATACCAAGAACACCTAAGGGAGCTGGGGTTGTGTAGTCTGGAGCTCAGGGGAGATCTTATTGCTCTCTTGTTCTTTGGCCACATTCCCACATCGTTGTGTCTGGCACAAGCTGCTTCCTGACAGAGGATGTGGCACTTGTTCCCAGCTTTCCCAGAGTCTCATTGGAGGCAAGCTCTGTATCTCAAGCATACCTGCCCTGAATATTTTTGGTGAGAAGGAAGTACCCACTTTGGCCTGGCAGAAAATTAACCAAACTGGGACACCTTTGTCTTAGGCGCCAAAGGGTGGAGAGGGAAGCAGGTGCTGTGAAGCTGAGGAAGGAGACTTCCTTCAGCCAGAGGCCTCTGGGCACTAGTGCATGAGACTGGCATTGGCACCATCTGATCCAAGTTTGCAGCAGGGAGTCTGTCTAGAGCCACAAGAAAGATCTAAGCATGCTGTAGTGTGTCCAGAGAAGGGCCACAAGGATGACCAGAGGGCTGGAGCTGCTCTGCTATGGAGACAGACTGAGAGAGTTGGGGTTCTTCAGTCCAGAGAAGAGAAGGCTCTGAAGTGACCTTATTGTGGCCTTCCAGTATCTGAAGTGGGCTACAAGAAACTTGCTGAGGAGCATTGTAGGGTGTCAGGTAGTGATAGGACTGGAGGGAATGGAGCAAAACTAGAAGTGGGTAGATTCAGATTGGATGTTAGGAAAAAGTTCTTCATCATGAGAGTGGTGAGACACTAGCACATGCTGCCCAAGGAGGTGCTGGAAGCTTCACTCCTGGAGATTTTTAAGGCCAGGCTGGATGTGGCTCTGAGCAACCTGCTCTAGTGTGAGGTGTCCTTGGCCATGGCAGGGAGGTTGGAACTGGGTGATCCTTGAAGTCCCTTCCAGCCCTGGCAATTCTGTGATTCTATGAGTCAAGTGTCTGCTGTTGCCTTGGGCATGGCAGTTCCCCTGTTTCCCCTTCAGAGGCCCCTTTAAGAGGACAAGAACTGCTAAAGAGCTTGGCATGGCTGGGAAGTTGTGGCTATTGAAGCAACTCAGGAGGTCTGGTTCCCACCTTCTTCTTCCAGCTTTCTGTCAGGGACTCCAGCTGAGCTGTTGGTACTGTGGAATGAAAAGCTGGAAGCCCAAGGTTTCCCAAGGCTCCTGCCCAGTAACTGTTCTGGCAAATGAAGCCCTGTCACTGAAACACAGCTCCAGCCTGTCTGGCAAGGCCCTGCTACTGTGTGCAGATCTCCCTCTTGTATTACCCAGTCAGCTTGTTTGGGGGCTCTATGCATTAAATAGATTTATGTGTTTAATAATTATTAGTTTCAAAGATTTACAGTGCCCTGCTGCTGTTCCTGTGACTCTGCCTCCCCAGGGGGTTAAGAAAGTGAAAATCCTTCATCAAGGGAAAGCAAAAAAAGAAGAAATAGAAAGTTTATATCTTCCATCATTTGGAAAATAGGTGGTGGAGAGAATAAATGTGCTCACTGAATGTCACTGTGCTAGGTGAGTGTGTGTGTGTGTGTGTCTTGGGGATGTGTTTAGGGAACATCCCTTTAAAGGAAGCAATGCTTTTTAAAGCTTAAAAGAGCCATTTAGACAAGGTAAGGGACATATCACAGCTGTTCTGCCACTGGTTTGTTGTGCAGTGAGGATTTAATAGAAAGAAGCAGCATTCATGTATCAAGAAAAAAGAAGTAAGGTTTACCAATAAGAAGGTACAGCTACTTCTAGTACTGTTTTTAATGTCATCTTCAAAGCTCTTTCTTGGTCTGTCTTCATACAGTCTCTAAAGCTGGCTCATGCCAGAGCAAGCCCCATTGTAAGAGGTGTCCATTTTAGTTTCCTTCTCATGTAGAGTGATTATAGTCAGCATAAAAGGAACACAAAAGGGAATTTGAGAACTGAAATACTTGTATGTGAAGCTCATTAAAGTATTCTTGTCTGGATTTGGTGCTAAACCAATGCAGATGCATTAGATAATGAGAGGCATGAGGAATGCAACTTGCAGAAACTGAATTTAAATGACCCATTTTGAAATGAGAGTTGAATTTGGAAAGGAAAAGAAAAGAAAACCAGTTTGGATGACACAGATATTTATAACAGTGAGAGCATTCATTAATTTTAGGCTAATCCTGATTACCTACAAAAGTTAAAAGTTTCACAATAGAACTTAAGGAGAAGCAGCATGAAACTGGAAAGTGCAGGATGCTTCTGGGAAGAGAGAGCTGAGAGAAAACCAATATTGTGAAAGATGAGAATTACCCAGCACAGAGTTATGTTCCCAGAGCTTCCTTAGGCCTTGGCATTGGCAGGGTCCCTGAAGGATGACAAATGTGTAGGAAGCACCAACGTTCCTCCCATAAAACAGGTCTTGAAGTCACAGGAGTAACTGCAACAGAGAGGTTGTGAAGTCTTCTTTGAAGACTTTCAAAACCCACCTGGATGCATTCCTGTGTGACCTGCTGCCGCGGCGGGGTGGGACTGGATGATTACTTTAGAGGGCCCTTCCAACCCCCAGCATTCTGTGACTCTGTGGATGGCAAACACTGTAAGGAAGAGCACAAGGACATGTCTCTCTTCTGCTGATGCAGATCTTCATTATGCAGAACACAAAGAAGTGCTCTTTGATTTGGAACTAACATTAGCGAGTGCCGAGGACATGCGTGGGGACATGAGAGGCAAGCCAGCTTGTGTCATCTGACATTGAACTCTCTGCTCTGAGGACAGGCTGAGGCAGATGGGGTTGTTCAGCCTGGAGGAGAGAAGGCTCTGGAAGGACCTTGGAGCTGCCTCCCAATACCTGAAGGGATTTTATGGGAAGGCTGGAGAGGGACTTTTCATGAGAGTGTCTAGCAACAGGACAAGGGGCAATGGTTTGAAGCCGAAGGAGAGCAGGGTTAAACTGGAGCCCAGGAAGAAATTCTTCAGTCTGAGGGTGATGAGACTCTGGCATGGGTTGTGTAGGGAGGCTGTGGATGCCTGGAGGTGTTCAAGGCCCAAGTTAGATGAGCCCTTGAGCAGCCGAGTCTAGTTGAGAGTTTGGAGTAGATGATCTCTAAGGTCCCTTCCAACCTAATCCGTTCTATTATACTTACACTACCTCTGCTACCACTACCAACTCATGAGGACCCTCTGCCTTCTTCCTACCCCTGAGATGAGCAGTTCCAGTGGCCTTGGTAGGAAGAATTGTGCTGTCTGCCCCTGTTTTCACACCTACGTGTGCAGGCTGCAGTCTTGTTACCAGGCTCACGCTGACATTAAGAGGTCTGTGGAGGAGAAGTTTATCTTTAAATTTGGCCATACAGAGAGGCAGATAATAGTATTTGAGCAAAGTTGTGATGAGTTTGCCAAAATGCCCCCAGGGCTTTAGTCAATTGCAGCTTTTGAAGGGCTAAGACACTTTTCTTTTTCTGCTTGAGATTTAATTTTGAGGAACCCTGTCGAAAAATCCCCTTGTAATTGGCCTTGCAACCTTAGGTTGCTAATTCAGATCTGATCAGCACAGTCAAGACAGACTCCCAAACTTCAGTTGATAGGCAGCTGTCTGGAGGAGCAGATAACAGACAGCCCCTCTCTATGCAGCAGATCGAGTACAGAACGCTGCAAGAGCACAAGTGTCAGCAAGGCAGCATCTCTGCCACCTTTCCCTGCAGTAGCAGCTCCTGGTTTGGGGTGAACAAGTGCAAGTAGTGAGTGTCTGGGCTCCGGCTGGCAGCTACACAGGCTGTGCTAGCCCACTCTGAGCACAAAGAAATTCAATCCTTGCTTCTGGTGCAGATGATAAAGCCCATCATGGACACACACTGCAACAAGCTGTTGAGTTCACCGTGCCGAGGAGGGTGTGGAGCAGCTTACAGACACAGGTTTCATGTAGTGCAGGTGGTTTGCAGGGTTTGGGGCTCCTTATGCTCTGCCTGTCAAAAAAGAGCTGCTCTTAGGTCTGATAGATGAAGAATCTGGAGGCCTCTTGGTAAACTTGGAGTTATCTATAACTGGTTTGCATTTCTGCTGCAGTTGTAGCAAGAAGGTCTTGCACTCCCCCGACCTGGAGGAAGTTGGTTCCGTGGTACTGATGTTAGCTGCCATGGTCTGTGCAGCACTACGGTCACAACCTTTCCCACACCACCAGCTTTGTGTGTGACTGCAAGGGTATGCAGGGCTGGGCAGCCACTTTTTCTCCTTCAGCAGTGTTCCCAAGTGTCAGTGTCCTGTTCCCATGTGACCTGAAGCTCTTCTTGCATGTGCTACATTTGACACCTTTAAGGAGCAGAAGATCACACCATAGCGGGGAGCTTTGGCCTGAATTGCCCATTTGCTAAGCTCTGTTTGCCACCCCAAGAAGAACAAGTGTGAGAAAAGCACAAATGGAGAAGAGAGCACTTTCTGTTAATGGGCAGCAGGGTTTGGTATGCATGTGTGTGGTAGTGAAGATGCTCCTATGCACCAACACATTGAAGGTCTTCATTGTGCCTGCTTAGATATTTCTGTTTGTTATGTTGGAGCTAAACATTTGCTTTCTCAGGTGGCTGTTAGCTCTCCTTGCTTTTGGTGCATGTTTCATGGCATTGGACATGCTTGTTGATGTAATGGTACAGAGATATCTTTCTGCATGTGCCTACAGCCTTCAAGGCTCCTCATGTAGGACTTTTCAGTGTCCTACATGAGAAAGGCTTCTGTTGTTTGGTTGGTTGGTTTTCCTCTAAAGAACATATGTTTTGATTCTTTATTCCTGCCCCTGCCCTTTAGATAGTGCTTATTGGCCAAAGGTGTCTCAACCCTCCGTGTCTCCAATCTGTCCTATTTAGAGCAGATGTGTTCAGAAGAGTGGAGAGGCAGATGAAGCCCTGCTGTGGTACCTCTGTGTAGTCTGTGTCCACATCCTGGCTCCCAGATGAGTAATGGACAGACTGGTTTTGATTTCCAAACCCCTTGTCCCTCAAAATGCTGGCAGCAAAGGAGAAGAGATGTTTACCTAGGCAGTATTACCTAGGAAAAGCACATTTTTTGACTCAGCCCCTCCTGTTGTCTATTCATGCCCCTTTTTACTTCAGCCAGAGGTGCAGTATCAGCTCCTTGGTAACCCAAGGGTGGCCTGCATAAGCCCTTCTCAGTGCCTGTCTTCTTGCACAAAAGGCAGAAGGTGTTTTAGCTGATGTCATGGTGTTAAGTTATAGGCTGGACTTGATGATCTCAGAGATCTTTTCCAACCTCAGTGACTTTGTGATTCCTTCACATGTGGCTGGAAGATGATCAGGGCTGCTCCATGTGGCATGCACAGGACCAAATCTCAGTAAGACCTGGATTGAAGATTTGGCTCTGTTTAAGTCAGTGAGATTGTTTGATTTGAGTTACTTCAATACTGAAACCCATCTCAGGCAAATGCCAAAGACTTGCAGTTGTCTTTTCAGCAGATTCTTAATGCATTTGCAACACACTTGGAATAGAACCACAGCTTTATTATCATCCCTCTACAGTCAGTGCTGTACTTGTACTTTTAAGAGAAGAAAAGGCTGTGATTTAATATTTTTAATGCATTGAATCAAAATGGGAGAACTGCATTCTAGATATTATGTCAAGATAGGCTTAAAAGCTTGTGGCTGCATTTATACATCTCTGCAGCTGAAATGCAGCTTTGTTCTTTCAGCCTCAAACAGGAACACACAAGGGATATAAGGACAAGCAATAATGTCTCCTTGTAAGAGCGGAGCTCTGTAGTATGCTTTTCAGCAGGCAATGTTGGCTGGAGAACAAGATAGTTGTGTTTGTGCAGAAAGTTCATTCATAGAAATGTGGAAGCACAATGAATAGCAAAAGAGAGGCACAGTGATAAACTGTCTGTGCCACTTAGGTGCTGCTGAATGAGTTTCTGCATCCTCAGCTTGTATGAGAACCTGGGATCTCTGGTGTTGGTCATTTATAGCACTGTTCCTGTTTGGTGACCTGGTGACTCCAGGGTGGAAAAGAGCACTCAGAGCATTGAAAAGGTCTTTCTTGGTTTTTTCTACCTTCCTTTGATAGCTTTGCATAGAGAACTGCAGCTCTACCTGAAGAGGATTAGCCTGCTATGTATCTGCATGGATTATTATTCTCTTGCTGGAGACAGGGAATTGCCTGCCAGCAGTTCACTGAGTTCTTCTGTCGGGCAGTGGTGACAGTGTTAAAAAGTAGGTCATTTGAATGCATTGCTGATAACAGTAATGGATTCACACATCAGCTGCCTGCTGCATGCACATGTTACCCCTGCCCAATGTCACCTCCAGAGTGGTTCACTCCCAGGCAGTGGAATGTGCCATTTTGCTAATGCACATATGCATACTTTGCATTTCAAACTAAGGAGAGCTGAGAGCTTGGAAAACACTAGCAACAGCTATTCCCTACAAAAATCTCAGCCCTTTGGGAAGGCTGCATGGCTGGGATGTCCTGAGTGCTATCACGTTCAGAACTTGCTTAAAAAGTTTCAGGGAGGCCACTTAAAACCAATAAATAACCCACATGAAAGCCACTCATGCTGTCACTCCGGAGTACACACACCAGGGGATGCCTGTCTGTTGTGTCTGTGGGCTGCTCAGTCTCTGCAGCATCCTTGGAGCATCCTTTCTGCTTTCTCAGTGGCTGACACTGGCCCAGCTTGGACTGGAGAGGTTGGGGGGCTCAGTGCCTTGCGGGTGCAGACTGAAGTCAACAGCCCTGCATCACTTTGCATGGGTAGTTGTTTCTTCCTGCTTTCAGAACAGATTGGAACTAACTTCCGAAGGTCAAAATGTTAAATGCTGTCCCTTCTTCCTTCTGCTGTTCCCCAAACTGCCTTAAGTGATGACAACAGCTAAGAGCAGCCAGGAGCCTCGGCTGCATTTGCATGTCCTACTGTAGCTGTAGTCGAGCCGCAGGAAGCACCAATAAGCCTCTGCCCTTCCCAAGCCAGCTCCTGAACAAGCAGCACTGAGGTAAGGAGCAACTGCAAATGTAGTTATAGCAGCAGATCAGAAAGGCAGCGGCAGAGCTTGGCTTAGGGAATTGGCATCTTCATTTGGCTGCAGCAGGCAGAACAAGAGGTGTGACCAGAGACTGCCAGAGACGTTGCAAGCCGTTGTAACCGTCCTATGGTGGAGCAGGCTTGAGTTCCCAGAGAGGATAGTTCACTTGTGAAGCAAAAGCCATAGCCTTTACTGATCTCACCTGAGAGAGAGCCACAATAATTTTGTGCTTAATATCCAAAATGAACCATTTTGCCCTTTTTTTTTTTTTTTTTTTTTTTTTTTTCTTTTTTTCCCCTNAACCTGGGCAAAGATTGTTTACTTCTAACCTGGGCAAAGATTGTTTACTTCTAACCTGGGCAAAGATTGTTTACTTCTAACCTGGGCAAAGATTGTTTACTTCTAACCTGGGCAAAGATTGTTTACTTCTAACCTGGGCAAAGATTGTTTACTCCTAACCTGGAAGAAGCAGAAGCAAGGCTAATTTCTTGGAACCTGCCTGTTCTTGTAAAACACTAGGGCTGCGCTAAGTGCACTTTGAAGTGCAGGTGAGGAAGACCCAAGAGATGAACTAAAAGCCTGCCCAAAATGTGGTAGAGGCACAAAACACTGAGTTAACTATTTCTTAGTTAATTGTGCCATGAAAGAAGGGAGCATTACTCACTGGAGAGTGGTGGACAGTCCAAAACCCTCGAGAGGTTAAAGGAACCTGGTTAAGATCACACACAGCCTTTGCCTTCCCCCCTCTTATTCTGCTATGATCAAGAATCATAGAATCATAGAATGGTTTAGGTTGGAAGGGACCTCAAGGATCATCCAGCTCCAACCCCCTGCCATAGGCAGGGACACCTCCCACTAAAGCAGGCTGCTCAAGGCCTCATCCAGCCTGGCTTTAAGCACCTCCAGGGAGGAATCATCCACAACCTCCCTGGGCAACCTGTTCCAGTGTCTTACCACCCTCACTGTAAAGAACTTCCTCCTAATATCCAGTCTAAATCTCCCCTCTGCCAGTTCAAACCCATTCCCCCTCGTCCTGACATTACTAGACCGTGTAAATAGTCCCTCCCCAGCCTTCCTGTAGGCTCCCTTCAGATACTGGAAAGCCACTCTAAGGTCTCCTCGAAGCCTTCTCTTCTCCAGGCTGAAGAGCCCCAACTCTCAATCATGTGTTTGTGTCTCTTAGCTACTTAGAAATATTTTATTGTTGGATTTGATCTCCTTGTCTAAAGATTCAGGAACTGCTGATGAGCCCAAAGCCTGCAGCTGTAGAGAGAATGTATCTGAAGCGTCAGCAGCGCTGCGCCACTGCAGGCTGCTTCTGTGCATGCCTGTAGTCGGAGGGTAGCTGTTCCAGCGCAGCACAAGGCAGCGAGGTGATGGAAAGCTGAGTGTGATGCAGGCTTGCCTAACTGGAGTTGGAGCACTCCTGGGAAGATGTGAGCTGCAGAGTTTCCATAATGAGTAGAGAGAAAAGATAGTTTACAAGCATTAATGTAACAGCATTGGGACAAGATTAATAGCAGGACCACAGCAGCAGTGCCTGTCAGGGACTGCACTATTAATGGGACTGACTTTCCCTAATGGCATTTTGCTGGTGATGGGTGCTGCGAGGCACTAGGCAAAATCCCTTCCTTGGGTACCCCCCAACTTCCTTATCACCAAAGCTCATCTCACAATGGACACACGAGCACAGAGATTTTTCTGTTAGGAGCTGCAATTAAACTGTGGGTCAGCTTCCCAAGTACACTGAAAATGGAGTCATCAGAATGTACAATGGTCTGTGGGTCTTTTTATCCTGCTGTTGGCTTTATGCAGGCTCACCTCAGGAAAGTTAATGAAGAGTCAATACTGTAAGATTAGGGAGATGGACTGGATTTGTGTAAACATGCCAATTTCCTTTGTGTCTGAAGCACCCTGGCCAGCTTCTCAGGGATGCTAAGCTGTATCTCAGCCCAGAGGGTGCAAGCACACAGCTCAGGCAGCACGAATTTGGAAAAGAGTCACCTTTGGCAGTTGTTGCCTTGGAAGGGGATCACAGAATCACAGAATGTTAGGGGTTGGAAAGGACCTCTAGAGATTATCTAGTCTGAACCCCTTGCCAAAGCAGGATCACCCAGGGCAGGTCACACAGGAATGCATCCAGGCAGGTTTTGAAAGTCTCCAGAGATAGGAGACTCCACAAGCTCTCTGGGCAGCCTGCTCCAGGGCTCTGTCACCCTCACAGTAAAGCAGTGTCTCCGCATGTTGAGGCGGAACCTCCTCTGTTCTAGCTTGTACCCTTTGTTCCTTGTCCTTTCACTGATGGCAAGGAGCATTACAAATCAGCAAACACACACCAGACTTGACTGGGAGGCCTTTGCTCTAAGAAGCTTTGTAGGGTTAGAAACCAAAAGCAGTCATTTTGCTGTCATTTCAGGTATTTAGTGGAATACCTGTGGTGGTGTGTGGAGAAGCTGTGGCGTTTACAACCAGAGAGGGAAAAGACCTTGGAGTTCCCACTGCTCTAGCCATTTGCCTTTTTGCTGCTAGTTTGGGGGGAAATCACAACTGGCAAATTCTTAGGACCTGTGCTGGCCAAAAGGCTGTGCATTTTCCAGATGCCCTCTTAGCATGAGGTGCTTTTCCATGCAAATACTACCTGGGCTAACACTAGATGAGTGTCTTTAATCTCAGTGCCTCGTAGAGAAAACCTCATCCCATACTGGTGAAGTAGACATTTCACTGCAGATTTAGGTAACTTCTGCATGTAACTCTCTGTCCCCTCGCTAACAGATCTGTGCATCTTCTGGCATGTGCACCCTCAGCCCTTACAAGACATGACACCAACTGCCCACATCCAGGACCCTCATTGGTGCCAGAAGAATTCCAACATTTCCAGTGTTCAATATGGTGCTAAGTCTGATAAACTTGGGAGCCCTAATTTTGCTCTATCTTCTTCTGTTGTAAAGGCTTGAAATGAAGCATAGGATTTCTTTGAAGTGCAGTAGTATTCCTCAGAGTGTGGTGGCAGCTCTGTGTTCTGTCCAGTAACTGAGAGGGGAAAGTTCTGTGGCCAAAAAGACAAAAAGCCCCAACTCTGCCATAGCCAACGTTCAGTCTGGAGAAGAGCAGGCTCTGAGGACACCTTATTGTGGCCTTTCAGTATCTGAAATGGGCTACAAGAAAGCTGCTAAGGGACTTTTTATGGTGTCAGGTAGTGATAGGTCTGGGGGACAAAACTAGAAGTGGGTAGATTCAGATTGGATGTAAGGAAGAAGTTCTTCACCATGAGGGTGGTGAGACACTGGAACAGGTTGCCCAGGGAGGTGGTGGAAGCCTCATCCTTGGAGGTCTTTAAGGCCAGGCTGGATGTGGCTGCAAGTAACCTACTCTAGTGTGAGCTGTCCCTGGCCATGGCAGGGAGCTTGGCGCTGGATGAGCCTTGAGGTCCCTTCCAGCTCTGACAATTCTATGATTCTGTGCCACCATTTGAACTCTTCTTTTTCTCTGCAGTTGTGATGATTACACACCCATGGAGCAAAGACACTGAGAGTTTGGGGGTGCTCTGGGCACACAGACCTCTTTCTTGGAGTCATCCTTGTACACATCCAAAGATGGGCACTTATAATTCTGTGTCACCATCTGAACTCTTTTCTCTGCAGTTACCATGATTACACACCCATGGAGCAAAGACACTGAGAGTTTGGGGGTGCTCTGGGCNAGCTTGGCGCTGGATGAGCCTTGAGGTCCCTTCCAGCTCTGACAATTCTATGATTCTGTGCCACCATTTGAACTCTTCTTTTTCTCTGCAGTTGTGATGATTACACACCCATGGAGCAAAGACACTGAGAGTTTGGGGGTGCTCTGGGCACACAGACCTCTTTCTTGGAGTCATCCTTGTACACATCCAAAGATGGGCACTTAAGTACCTGTTTGACCTGCTCTTCTGGGTGTATTTGTTTCTTACTGCCATTGTCGGGGTCATCTTACAGTGCTTATAAACACAGCACCTTTCCTCCTCTCTCTCTCTCTCTCTCTCTCTCTCGATCTCTCTCTTAGTTTGTTTGGGGTTTTTTGTTTGTATGTTTGTTTTAAATGCAGTTAACCACAAGTCAATATTTGTGTCATTCAAGCTCAATTAAAAGCACACACACCCCCACCAAAAAGTTCATGAACAGGCTGCTCCTAATGAAGAGGCAAACTTGCATAGCAGCGGACGTTCAAAGATTCTTTTAACAACGCGCGCGAAGGATTTACGATCGAAGTATTTTAGTCATTAGAAAACTGGAATTGTTTCTTTGGAGCAAACAAACAGGCTTTGGGCTCTTCCTAAGAGCAGTATGAACTCAGCTGCTGGCAGCTAGTTAGCCCCCCTGCAGTATGAATTAATGATAAAAGTGCTTTCGTTCAGAAGGGAATTTTATTGGGCAGGATGCCGGGTACCGGCACAATGAGGTCTCCAGGCGCCCCTCCCTCTAGGGGTCTTCAATTACACTTCGTAATGAGCACTGTTTCATTAGTGAGGAAAGCAAAAGTCGGCGCTAATTAAAATTAAATTAGGACACACTCAAGTTGTGTCACACAGTGTGCTGAGATATTAATAAAAAAGGAGCTGCCTTGAACAAGCCTGGACCAAAGGGTCAAGTGATAACAATTAAAATATGGGATGTGATGCCAGTGCTGAATTTTTAACACTGCAGTTTTGGCTTTGTCTATGGAAAGATGATGTCTGGATCGGTTTCTGTGAGTTGGAAGAGGCACTGCATCTACATCTGTCAACATAATGCCTGACAGAACATTTTCCTAAAGCTCACATACTTGCCAGAGGATTTCACAAGAGCACATGCATGTGCACATGTGCCTGCAATCTGTGGTTCACGCACACTGCCGAGCTGATGTGTGAAAATGAGATGTACATAGCACGTGAAAGCCCTGCACGAACTCCTGCTGACATGCAAAAGGTGTCTTGCTTGAGCACTCGCGTAGCAAAGCAGTGCATCTGCACTCTTACATATTCCGTGAGAGGAGCCTGGATTTCTCTGTGTATTTCTTTCACATAAAGGCAATAGCTTTTAAGAGCAACTAAGTTCCAGCTCTTGGCTTCCTTCCTGGGAGCACCAATACTTCATTCACCTTAATACTTGTGTGATGCTCTTGACGGTGACTCTCAGACATTTTGTAGATGAGCTGCCCTTAGCTTCAGAGCATTGCTCATCTTCCTTCTTAGCTCACTTTTTCAGTTTTCCAGTCTTTTCTTCTCTTGCCTTGCTCTGCTTCGCTGCCTTCTGCTGTTGCTCCTCATTGCCAGCTGTGCAGCGTGGTGCCAGGGGTGCAGCGCAGCACCTGCGCTCACCTAGCTGGGAGCCAGCGCAGAGCTGGCAGAGTGCAGCCAGCCCAGCTCCATTCAATCTGAGCCTGCAGCTAATCGTTCAAGCTAGTTGTTGGAAGCATTTTTGAGGAAAACTCACTGCCCAATTTAACTGTGCTGTTTAATTGAGTTCCATTTGCCAAAACATTAAAATATATTTGACCTTCAAAAGGGATTCAATGGAGATGATGTTCAGCGAGGCAAATTACAGCCAACAGCTGCACAGTTTGTGCTTAAATACACACACAAGGAGCTTGTTGGGCTGGTGAATGGGTACAGAATATTCAGCACATACAGATTGTAATCTCAAAACAAGAATTTGTTCTTCTCAATGAATATATTCTCTCACATCAGTAAAATTGTGGCCGAGGCACTTCACACAATCTGTTTGTCTGTGGTGATCATTAGGTGCGCTGTGCTACGGCAGTGGATCGTGCCTGAGACTTGGGTGGAAAACTGAGCAGAAACCACATCCTGGTGTTACATAAGAATTCTTTGGAGGTTCGGGCACCTAACTACCAGCCCACCCAAAAGGCCACATCTGTGTAAATGTGTTTCAAAGAGTGGAGTAGGTCCCATCACTGGAGCACTTAGGGGGAGTTTGTGCAGAAGTCCTCGGTGTTGAGACAGTTGGTTCCTTTAATCTTGCTGCCTGCCTAAATAGTTATAACAATATCTGCTGTCCTCTCTGGGTGTTTCCTGTCGTGGCAACTACAAAGCAAGCTCTCCATCCTCTGAGACAGTCCCTGGTAAAACTGGCAAATATTGAAGGGCCAGCACTGAAAGCTGAATGCTTCCATTTCCTTAACATGCATTTACAAGAGAGATCATGAAGGCTGTAAATATGTGTTACAATAAAACCATCCCTAATGTGTAACTGAATGCTTTGCCATAACCATTCCACATGGGCTGTTGCTCGCTGGGAGGGCAATAACCTGCCTTGCAATAATTTCCTACTGTCTGCCTTAACAAAGACCCTGACTTCTCTAGGTCATTTATTTACAATTCTATAAATGCTTTACCTTTTTAGCACAGTCAGAACATACATTTGCAGACCTTGTCGGGGTTTTGTTTCTTTTCTGGTTGTATTTGATTCTAATGATGTGCATTTATACTGTGCTTTCCATCCAGGAGGCAGAGATACAGCTCAGATAAAATGTGTGTGGCTTCACCACTGACACAGAAGTCACTCGGAGGTGGAGCACAGCATCTGCTCAACACTGCACACAGAACAGGCTAAAGAATTTTAAGAGATGCTTGAAATCCTATGTCCTGGCCAGAAAATCTGAGCTAACAATTCCAGAGTTGCTGAAAGCATGTTATATCTGCTAGACAGGGCATTGATCACCTAGGGAAAGATGAGAAGGGCAAAAGGATTCAAAGAGATCACCAGAAAGCATTCCTTAGCACCTCAGCTTTCCTAGATTGCCTCCAGTCATGAGAGACGCAGTTCTGATGAGCTTTGAGGCAGGACAGTCTGCGAGGCTTATGTCTTTTCCTCAGCACTTCAAACCATTGTTTGGCTCTTTTTGAAACTTGTACCTACTTCCAGTCAAGTAGCAGCCCCAGTGCTACTGTGCTGAGCCCCAGGCTGCACACAACGAGCATTAGAAAGCAAAGATCAACAAGCCTAAGCCAAAGTAGTTAGCAGTAAGAAGCCACAGAGACAGCAGTGCAGTCGGTCAGCTAAAGGGAAGTGACCTTGGAAGGTCTCAGACTTCCACAACCCAAAGTCTGTGGAGAAAGCAGGTGCTGGAATGCCGAAACAGGTTGCCCAGGGAGGTACGTGGGGACCCACCCCTGGAAATATTCAAGGTGAGGCTCAAAAGGGCTCTGGGCAGCCTGATCTAGTTGAGGATGTCCCTGCTGCCTGCAGCAGGGATTGGACTAGCTGACATTCGGCGTTCTCTTCCAACCCAGACCATTCTCTGATTCTATGGTACTGTCAGTCTCAGGAGACAGCTCTCAGAGGGGAGCTCAGCAGACCCAGGCAGATCCATCCCAGGAAGATGGCAGCACCTGGCTGTGCCCAGCTGCTGGCCTTAGGCCGGCTGAGACTTCAGCCTCCAGAGCCACCAGACCAACACTAAAGCTATGTAAGAAAAAGAGAGTGTTCTTCCCACCGACATTTCCAGTCAGTGTCACTCCTTCTAACCTGCACTGAGGGAAGGCACAGAGTGGGGCAGCGGGCAGCAGAGCGCCGTGCACACCGGCGCTGCTCCACTGGCGTTTCCTCGCTAGCTCCTGCCTTTCACTTCACTTGCTGAGGTGCAAAGGAGCAGCTTCTGTGTTTGCTTATGTTGGACCAGTGGATGATACAGATCTATGCTCTGTTACCGAAGACTGCTTGTTCCCATTCAGAAGCAGAGCTGTTCCTTTTTGTTGTGAAGAGGTACTCGGTTTTGCCTGCTGCAGCCCTTTCTTAATGGTGAATGGAGACTGAGAGTGTGCCGGGGTATGTGTGCGAGGGAGAGCGAGGGAGCTTTACAAATCCCCTTATCCACACCCCTTTGGCAACCTCTTTTATGAAATTTTTATTAGTATGTTCAGCAATGTGCATGTCCTCAGGAATAGCAAACAGCACAGACAGAATATACAGCCGCTCAAATGGTCCAGGGGCTTCAGGAGGGAGGTGAACAATGCTACTTTAAATATTGCTGGATGGTTTACAACCCTGAGGGAGGAGGTGTGGGGGAGGAGAGGGAAAGAGCAGATGGGCACAGTGTCCGTTTAAGGTGGTCTGGCACAATTATTGGTCAGCAACAACGTGATTTGTATTTGGAGGCTCCTTCCAGCCCCTCTTTTACTCCTGAGCTTGCATATATGTCTGTCTCTGAAAATATTACCTTGGATTTTGGGAGGTTCTCCAGCTGAGCAGTGCCATAGTGAGTAGGTTTAAATATTGACAGAGCATTTCAGTGATCGTTTTCTTCAGCCCAGATGGATGCCCGACACGGCTGATGTGCCCTGTGTTAGGGGGGGACTGATGTGGCAGGTAATGCTGCCCGTCTCAGCTGCCGTAAGCCAGCCTCAAATCACAGGGAGATGTGTGCCTGTCACAGGGATCTGCTGAGGTCAAAACCTCTGGCAGGACCTGAAAAGCATTCAGAAACATCACTGACACCAGACTGGCTTCCATAGGGAATCTGAAGACGTTGTTATTCCAAGCTTTTGGCTCCAGGAGCTTTGGAACCAGACGAGATCCTTGCATTCGTTGAAGACTTTGCTATCAGAGTAATCCTCAACAAAGAGCCTCATACTGCAAGGCTCTTGATACATGTGGTTTCCACCCAGCTCAGTGGGAGTTGAGAGTGCCATCAGGGTTGGAGCTGGAGAGGTTCTGCCGATTCCTGCAGCCTTGGCATGAAAAGGAATTACCAGGCTGTGCTGTCTGTGCATCCCCAAATTGCAGCTGTGTGTTCCTCACTCCTTTTGGAATGCAGGAGCGCTGAGGCTGGTGGGCACAGAGCTGTCAGTTGCCCTAGGAGAAAAGGGACCCGGTATCTACAGCACTGTAGGTATCTGTCTACAGTTAGGGCCTGGTTTCTCTGCTAGTTAGATTTTGCTGAGTAGGACTGCATTTCTGTTTGCCGATTGTCCTCCCTAAGTGACCCATTAAATCACCTTAATCCCTCCACTCCAGTCTGTCCTTCTGCTAAAATCCATGGCTTCCTGCAACTTGCTTCTGGCAATTAGTCCTTACACCACTGCTCCCATCTGAGGTGGAGGACATCTGACCTGGTGCTCAGCACGTGGAGTTTACAGGCTAACAGTTATGTCTTATTGGCCTCAGTTTTCACTCACTGTAAAAACTCGAGGCCTGAGAGGCCTCTGACCTTTTGCCTCAGGTTCTCCATCTATGAAATCATTTGTCACATTGCAAGGCTTAATGCAGTAAGGTCATTGAGGGACCTGATCTGTAGAGGCTAGGGAAGAGCATTTACACTCACGTGAGCGTTGATGCCGATAACAAAATCAGCCTCATTCCCCTGGTTTCCTACCAGCAGTGGTATCAGACTCCATAATAAGCTAAAACTGCCTGTGGAAGAGTTGTGGCTTATCTGTTTGCACCAGGATTATTCTGTTAATCATCGTGGCAGCGTGGTGCAATATGACATAAGAGCATTAGAGGTGCACTGTTTTCTTAGCTTTGGGGTCTTCAGATGTGCTTTGTGTGTGGAGAGACAGGCAATGACCCTTTGATGGCACATGGAAGGACCAGTACTTGTATTTTCTTAAGAGTGAGGTGATGCTGCACTATCAAGTTTTCAGCCTTTCATTATTCTATGAGACTGTTACAAGGGAAGAGGATGTCATGCTGAACAGACTGAAGTCTGCTGCAGGAGCCACCCCTTTTTGTAATGCATGCACTATCTCCAGCATGATAAGCAGTGTGTCCCTGAATTTATTAAGCATTCCAACAGGAAAATGGCATTATTGTCACCACAGACTTGCCCATGTGATGAGATCTGCGAAGAACAAGCTGATATTTTAGGGATGTACATGCAGAATATTCAACAGTTGGCTGGCTGCTGCTTGCAAGCCCAGTTTCATCCTTATGCATTGACTTGCTTCAGCTGTTCTGGGGTCCAGAGGCCAGTGACAGGAAGGGATGTGTGACAACCTTACTCGGTTTTCTGATGTCTGGAGCATACAGACACCATTAATCCAATGGAGCTTAAGGACACAGCCAGGCATGTACAGTATCCAGCCACTAGAGTAGGCAAAATGGGTGTGACCCAACAGGAGGCTGGAAAACCGCCTGACACACTTGGCAAGTGATGTAATGCTCCATTCTCGGGAGGAAATTCTTTATTGAACCCCTCTAGCAATGAACTTTTGGCCTGAAGCTGGAGTTTGGATTGCACAAGCTCAATAAATGTGTAATTATAAATACCAGAGACACACTGAGCCCCCCCCCCCCCCCCCCCCCCCCNACCCCGTACAAGTAGGACCTGTTTCAGAAGTCAGGAAGGAGCAAACATCTCGGCACTAAGTCGCTGCAGGAGGCAGCTGCTCTGAAGGAGAGCAGCCTCTGCTCAGGGTGTGGGCCCTGCAGGAGATGGCTCCTGCCCAAGAAAGTGTCATTGGTCATCCTGGGCATCATGGCAGGCAGTCAAGCCAGCCAAGCCATCAAACTCTCAGCCTCCTCCTCAGGTCTTGCTGCTTTGAATTGGCTGCTTGACAAGTGTGTGGTAATTGTGCTTTCACCTGGAGTCCTTGCCTAATTTAGGCTGTTTGCAGCTTTGCCATATAGGAGCCAGAGCTGGATGGGAAGCTCATGGCTGTTGGGCTTTCTCTGATGTGGGAGATGGGATCATGCAGAGGAGGAGAATCTCAACTTTCATAAAACATCAGCCTCCGATCGTATTTTTTGTACTTTCTCTTCTCAGAGTGAGTACAGTGCAACACAGAGGTACCAGAACCTCTGATGGTAGAAATCTGACTGCAGCAGCTTGAAGCTCAGCATTAGTGGGCCTACCCTGCTCCTCTCACATCAGTGGAAGGATGCAGAGCTCATGGTGCAGTGACACTTCCACACCTGTAATACAATGCTTGGAGTGGCAGCTGAAAGCGATGGGAGGGTCACTCAGCTAGGAGTGCTTGCTAGGTGCTTGCAGGGCAAACTCTAAGTGTCTTGTGCCCTCCAGCTCTGAAACGGAACAGCCTGGGTTTCAGTCTTGTGACCCGAGCTCTCAGTATTTCCCACACATCTGTGCTCGAATGGGGAGAGGCTGGGATGGGTAAGGATTGTTTCCATCTTCATTTCAACTCTGACAGTGTAGAGTGGTAGAGGGAGTCACTACTCTTGGGAAGTTGGAGATGTTGGGTTTGTGGGGTTAAGCAAAACCATGATAGCTGGAGCTCTACGTGTGTGTAAGGCTTCTGGACAAACTCTGCTAGTTTGCATGATGGTTTGCTGAGCCTTTCATATGTAGGGTGGATCCAGCACTGAAATAAACAAATGAAAAGGCTGCTGAATGAAGGGTGAGGAGTGGAACCAAGAGATGGCATGTTCAGTCCTTTCTGTAGACCAACAAGACCTGCCCAGCCTGCTCACTTCAATTATTAGATTACCAGAAGGACTGAACACCATTTTGAAAAGCCTGCTGTAGCTCTAACTGCAAACTCCAGGGTGGCATTGAACAGAGTCAGGTGGGGGGAAAGCAAAACAGAAGTTATTCTTATGCTAGGTTGGAGGGTGGAAAAAAAGGATCCTCATCCAGAAGTGTTTGGAACAATCAGCCCCAAAGTTGTGTGTTTGGAGAGTGTTATTACCGTGGCTCAGTAAACTTCGTCACCATGTTATTTGAAGCTCCAAAGGACATAGAAGAGGTTGAGGAACAGTCTCAACATCCTCTGCAGGAAGTGGCAGATCATAGTACAGATATCTCTTGCTATTACAGGGAGGACAGCAGAGGAGTTCTGGTGTGGAGGTTTACTTGATGTGTTCTTGGGATGGGTATTTATGAAACAAATGTCACCAAATATTTTGTCACTCTGTGTGTGCAGTTTGCTCTGAGAGACCTGGGGATGTTTAGTCTGGAGAAGAGAAGGCTGAGAAAGGACCTGACCAATGTCTATATATATCAATGGGGTAGATGTCAGGATGAAGGTGCCAGGCTCTGTTTGGTGGTGCCCAGCCACAGGACAAGGAACAGCAGGTACAAGCTGGAACACAGGAGGTTCCACCTGGACATAAGGAGGCACTTCTGTATGGTGAGGGTGCTGGAGGAACGGCACAGGCTGTCCAGAGAGGTTGTGGAGTCTCCTTCTCTGGATGTGTTCCTTTGTGACCTGGGTAATTCTGCACTGGCAAGGGGGTTGGACTGGATGATCTCTGGAAGTCCCTTCCAACCCCTACAATTCTGTGATTCTGTTAGTCATAGAATCATAGAATTATAGAATGGTTTAGGTTGGAAGGGACCTCAAGGATCATCCAGCTCCAACCCCCTGCCATAGGCAGGGACACCTCCCACTAGAACAGGTTGCTCAAGGCCTCATCCAGCCCAGCCTTAAATGCCTCCAGGGAGGAAGCATCCACGACCTCCCTGGGCAACCCGTTCCCATTCCAGTGTCTTACCACCCTCAGTGTAAAGAACTTCCTCCTAACATCCAGTCTAAATCTCCCCTCTGCCAGTTTAAACCCATAATCCTAAATAGGAAAGGGAAACAAAATATTTTTGGTGACCATTTTAACCATGTTGCTTCAGAACTCTCCTTCACCTGCAAAGTGATTCCCTTTGCCAGTCTTTCCCCTTTTCCTCCTTGAAGACTGCTGTCTGTACGACCTTCTGTTTCCTTCTGTTCTCCTCGTGGGCTTCAATTTGTTTTGGCACTTTCTGCAATTGTGGAACTTGAAATGAAGCTAATATTTTTTCCATGTGCTACATTAATTGCATTGGTTCAGCATAATATTTGTTCTAGCAGTAATCCCAGCAGAGTGTCCTATCAAGGTGGATTATCATTTATTAGGGCCTATTATTGCAGTGGGTAAACAACACCATCCGCTCTGATTGTGATAGCAGCAGCACTGCTTCAAGGACCTACCAATGTTTGTACTAGAGAACTGGATTTCAAGGGTTTATAACTCATGCATTATATATTGCCTGAAGGTGGAACTTAACACACTGTGTACCAGGGCTGGGGAAATCCCTCTTCCTTTTGCACTGGCCCCTGAATGGAGGCCTGTCATGCTTGGAGGAAGATCTAACCTCCTAGAGCTATAGCTGTGGAGGCTTATCTTTATGGGGAGGAATCCGTGCCAGTGCCTGCAGCTGAAGGTAGGTATTTGCTCTCTCCAGGTTCTAATAAATGTATCTGCTTTTTGATGTGCAGTTGAGTCCTTTCACACTTTCAGAGGAAGGGAGTGATAATGAAAAGGTGGGAAATGGTTAAGAAAGAAATTTCCTTCCTGTTCTGCAGAGATGAGAGTGAGAAACTCCTGGAGAAAAAGTGTGAGTCCCAGTCCTCTAGCTGCTCCCCGTCAGTCAATGTTGATTCCTTATTTTCCAGAGGGAGAAAGGTATGATGCACAAGAATTAGTCATGCTCCTATCTCCCTAACCCTTGGGTGTGTTCTAGGGAGCCTTTTCCTACCTTAACCCCAGGGAACCTAAATGGAGTGTCTGTAGGAGACTTCTGGGTTCTCTTTTCCAGACTGTTACCTAGAAGACTCTCTTGATCTCTTTCAACCTGGAGCCCTTTCTTGTTTAAGTTAAGGACGAGGCCACCTATATCAGTATCAATCTTTGCCTCTTCATAAGGGACCCCAAACCCACAGTTCAGCTCTTGATGCCTGTCAGCATTACAGTATCAGATGCAGGTCTGTGGTATCTGAGTATGGATATGTAGATTCATTCACTTGTTACTGCTGAAATGCTTACAGAGAACAAGATGGGAATGTGAGACTGATGAGTCAGAGAGGAATTGAGTGAGCAATGAGACTCCTGCTGCAAGGTGCGGATGTTGGGGTTGCGAATGCCCCGGTCCAGAGGAGCTCTGTGTTGGCAGCTCCCAGTGGACTGGGCAGGTGCTGTGTTGGAGTGGCTGCTACAGGGAGCTGTGGTCCACTGGTGCAGAGGCACCAGAGGTGAGATCCATGGAGCTGTGAGTTAGTAGTGCTATGTCCTGCAAAGCTGTTAAGATAGTAGTAATAAAAATGATACATAGCAGAGCCTCAAGTGTAAGGTTTCCAGGGAGATCTCCTTTGAGTTGGTTTCTCTTGCCACTAATTGTTTATTGTGGATGAGTGTTTATGCAGCTGCAAGTACATCTGAGAGAGCAAATCCAGGCACAAACTCTAGAGTTGTATCTTTTCCCTGCTCCAAAGAGGAGAGCAAGGATGAGATTCCACAACGAAGAGGCTTCCTGGTCTGCAGTGGACTCAGGCAGAAGCAAGCTCTGCAACTCCTTGCTAGGGCAGGAGTCATGAGGGCCAGTGGGTGTAGGGGGGAGCTGCAACCAGCTCTTCCCAGGGTGATTCAAGGGAATCTTCGCATGATTCTCCTTTCAGCCATCCTCCCCTCCCACAGGTTTCACGTGGGAGGGTGAAACCCAGCTTTGCAATCAGAACGTCAAATTAGCACTACTTGGCAAGTCAATGAAGAATCTGCAGTAATGGGAGCAGGTGCTAGGGGGAGCAGGAGAGCTGTTGGCAGGCACCGGTCATTGGTACTGGGGGTGTTGCTGGTGGCTACCTGCAGGGCTTAGCAAAGGTCTTGGGTGCAAGCCCCACCAGGAGAGGCTGAGGAAGCTGGGGGTGTGCAGCCTGGAGAAGAGGAGGCTCAGGGCAGGCCTCATTGCTCTCTACAACTACCTGAAGGGAGGTTGTGGCCAGGTGGGGTTGGTCTCTTCTCCCCGGCAAGCAGTGACAGAACAAGAGGATAGAGTCTCGAGCTGTGCCAGGGCAGGTTCAGGCTGAATGTCAGGAATAAGTTCTTTGCATCAAGAGTGATTGGCATTGGAATGGGCTGCCCGGGGAGGTGGCAGAGTCACTGTCCCTGGAGATGTTTAAAAGGAGGCTGGATGGGGCACTTAGTGCCATGGTTTAGTTAATTAGAAGGTGTTGGGTGATAGGTTGGACTCGTAGAGGCCTTTCCCAACCTGTTTCATTCTCTGAATCCATTAAATGTAGACTAGATGCATTCAAAAGGCAAGATGAATGTGTAAGCTTCTGAGCAGTCTCCAGGAGAAGGACTGGGGGGTGTCAGCTGATGAAAACCTCATGAGCCAGCATGGTCACTGGCAGCCCAGAATGCCAACCATGTGCTGGGCTGCATCAAAAGAAGTGTCACCAGCAAGATAAGAGAGGGCATTCTGCCCCTCTGCTCTGCTCCACTGAGATCTCACCTGGAGTGCTGCATCCAGTTCTGATGCCTCCAGCATAAGAGGGACATGAAACTGCTGGAGAGGAGCCAGAGGGGTCCATGAAGATGATCAGAGGGCTGGAAAACCTCCCCTATGGGAACAGGCTGAGTTGGGGCTGTTCAGCTTGGAGAACAGCAGGATCTGGAGAGACTTTAGAGCAGCCTTCCAGTACCTGAAAGGGGGCTGCAAGAAAACCAGAGGGACTGTTGACAAGAGCTTGTAGTGATAGGATGAGGGGAATGGATTGGAGCTTGAGGAGGAGAGATTTAGACTGGAGATTAGGAAGAAATTCTTTAGAGTGAGGGTGGTGAGACACTGGCACAGGTTGCCCAGGGAGACTGCGGATGCTCCATCCCTGCAAAGTGTTCAAGGCCAGGTTGGATGAGGCCTTGAGTGGCCTGATCTAATGCAGGTCCTCTTGGGTGATAATGGAAAAGTTAGTTAACCTGCAAGACTTCACAGCAGAATTTGAGAGGGGCTTGAAATGCTGAGATTTTCTATCTGCTGGCCCAGTGATATCTGGAATCATTCTGTCAGCTGTCAGTGAAATTCATACCCATGTACAAAATACAGCCTTAAAAATGTCTCCACAAAAAAACCTGCTTCAAAACGTTGGCAGAAATTTGGCCAGAAAACAGAGTCTGAGGCAGTTCCTGCTGGGAATGCAGTTCACAGAAGTATCTGAGCCAGCTCCATGCACGGGCTTGGTTTCACCTACGTGTCTCTGGATTCCACTGCCAGGAGAGGATGCTTACAAGCTGTAGACCTACACTGAAAAGCATTAAAGAACCCAGAAGAAGGCAGGACAAAGCCTTCTTGTCTCATCCCGACACCACCTGAGACTTGCATGCACTCACCCAGGAGTTGCTGGTCTGGCTGATTCTGCCACAGTGGAGTTCTGATACTAGCAATAGAATAGAATCAATCAGGTTGGAAGAGACTTCCAAGATCATCCAGTCCAACCTAGCACCCAGCCCTATCCAGTCAACTAAACCATGGCACTAAGTGCCTCATCCAGGCTTTTCTTGAACACCCCCAAGGATGGTGACTCCACCACCTCCCTGGGCAGCCCATTCCAATGCCAATCACTCTCTCTGACAACAACTTCCTCCTAACATCCAGCCTAGACCTCCTCTGGCACAACTTGAGACTGTGTCCCCTTGTTCTGTTGCTGGTTGCCTGGGAGAAGAGACCAACCCCCACCTGGCTACAGCCTCCCTTCAGGTAGTTGTAGACAGCAATGAGCTCTGCCCTGAGCCTCCTCTTCTCCAGGCTAAACACCCCCAGCTCCCTCAGCCTCTCCTCATAGGATTTGTGTTCCAGGCCCCTTACCAGCTTTGTTGCCCTTCTCTGGACACCTTCCAGCACCTCAACATCTCTCTTGAGTTGAGGAGCCCAGAACTGGACACAGTACTCAAGGTGTGGCCTGACCAGTGTTGAGTACAGGGGCAGAATAACCTCCCTCCTCCTACTGGCCACACTGTTCCTGATACAGGCCAGGATGCCATTGGCCCTCTTGGCCACCTGGGCACACTGCTGCCTCATCTTCAGCCTACTATCCACCAGTACCCCCAGGTCCCTTTCCTCCTGGCTGCTCTCCAGCCACTCTGTCCCCAGCCTGTAGTGCTGCTTGGGGTTGTTGTGGCCAAAGTGCAGAACCCTGAACTTGGCTTTGTTAAATTTCATCCCATTGGTCTCTGCCCACCCATCCAGCCTGGCCAGGTCCCTCTGCAGGGCTCTCCTACCTTCCAACAGATCAACACCTGCTCCTAGCTTGGTGTCATCTGCAAACTTAATGATGCTGGACTCAATCCCCTCATCCAGATCATCAATAAAGGTAAAAGCAGTTTGGTTACGGTGCAAGTTGGGCATTACTGAGGAGTTCAGTTGCCCGTGGCATAATTTTATGATTCCATGTGCAGAACTACTCTGACTTTACTAAAGCTGTCCAAAAAAAAAAAAATTGGCAACATTTGGATTTTCCTCTTCTTTAGGAAAAGTTCTTTTCACTGCCAGTCATCAGTTTGTTGCCTGGGGGTTTGCTGAAAAAGTCTCTCCACTGGTCTGGAAGTTAATTCTTCATTCTGCCAAGTGCCTTTTCTCTTTGAAATGCCTCTCTATACCATCCATCTTACTCCTCTCTTGCCTTCTATGTGCTAATATCTACCTGTTGCTTCAACAATCACTAGCCTGATGATGGTGCTTTGTAGATTTGTCTTCATGTGAGTATTTCTGTGGCAAAGCACTCTGCATAGCAATAGAGCATTCATTCATTTTGTGGATGCAGGAGGTACCTCTTCGGTGAAGTGCTAAAAGGAGGGGTCCTGGTCTGAAAGCAAAACACTGCTGCAGGACCAGTGTAATACAGGCCAGTGTAATGCAAAATCAAATTACTAACTCCTCAGGTAAATCTTCCCTCAAGAAAGGTTTAGTCTGGCAAAGTGAAGGCTTGGAGAAACTTCATAAATACAGCAGGCTAGGGGGAAATGGCAGGTAAATGGCAGCCCTGGCACAGGAACAGGGAATCATCTAGCCAGTAGCAGTGTTAGGCTGTTAATTAGAATCATAGGATCATAGAATCAGTCAGGGTTGGAAGGCACCACAAGGATCATCCAATTCCAACCCCCCTGCCATGGGCAGGGACACCCTACCCTAGAGCAGGCTGCCCACAGCCTCATCCAGCCCGGCCTGAAACACCTCCAGCCATGAGGCCTCAACCACCTCCCTGGGCAACCCATTCCAGCCTCTCACCACTCTCATGCTGAACAACTTCCTCCTCACCTCCAGCCTGACTCTCCCCACCTCCAGCTTTGCTCCATTCCCCTCAATCCTGTCACACCCTGAGAGCCTAAAAAGTCCCTCCCCAGCTTTCTTGTAGCCCCTTTCAGATACTGGAAGGCCACAAGAAGGTCACCTGGAAGCCTCCTCTTCCCCAGACTCAACAGCCCAAAATCTTTCAGTCTGTGCTCACAGCAGAGCTGTTGCAGCCCTCTGAGCATCCTCCTGGCCCTGCTCTGGACANAGGTTGGCTTGGCTCCAGCTTGTCCAGGTCCCTCTGGATGGATCCCTTCCCTCCAGCATGTCTGCTGCACCACACAGCTTGGTATTGTCAGCAAACTTGCTAAGGCTGCATTCAATGCCTCTGTCCATGGGTAGAAGGCTCTACCCATCCGAGGACATAGATTCTGGCCCAGACATCCACCAAGAAGTGATGCTTTGAGGCAGAGCTCAGTGAGCTGGCATGAGAGTTTCGCTGCCCGATGTACCAGCTGCTTTGCACTTGTCCTTCCTCCTGTATCCCTGCAGCTCAGTGAGAGCAGGGGCAGAGAGAATAACAAGTGAACATCAGCATCTATGCCACACAAGTTCACCTGGAGTGTTTTCACCTTCCAGTCCTTGGACTGTGGGGGAGGAACCAGCCAAGAACCTTCTCATGGCCTTGTGGCACAAACGATCATTCCCAGAAGAGTGATTCCTGGTGTAAAGACCTGCAAGTAAGAGGAGGCAGGAAAATGCACCTTGGGGAGCCTGTCCCTGTGCAAGGGGTTGCAGAGTGGTCTTCCTGAGTGCTGGAGAACACAGGTCTGGACCAGAATGTCAGATCTAAACACCTTTAGGTTTTGCAACCTGTCAGCTCCACGTCTAAGGTCTGTAGCATGAGGCTGTCTCCACTGACATCTCAATGAATCTGAATCACTTCTGCTGCTGCTAATGCACAGCAGGCAGATGCAGGTTCTCACACCCACTGCCCACCTGGGATTCTGCTTTTCTCCTCAGTGACTGTGCAGGTCAGCTGCTAATTCAGCTGAAGGCCCTGGCGAGACATGACATCATGTCCTGGGCGAAACCCTGTCTGCTTGGACATTGGTTGGGTTCTTATGTACAACTCACTGCCTTTCTCTCAGCTGTTTGGTTTTGGGTGGGAGTCAGGCTGGATTTCCACTTGGCTGAATCTGAATGGTTTCAGGTTTACACTGGATTGCTCTGCTCTTTTATCAGTCTCTGGAGACTGTGCTAGAATTGGCCTTAGCATCACAAGTGAAATGAGTTTGGCAGGGCTCTCTGAAGTCTGGGCAGTACACCTGGCTGTGATCTGAGGTGCAGTCAGCTCAAGTCATAGCACCTACTCAAGAAAGCCCCCAGCTCTAACGTGATGATCTAATTAGCACCACAGGACCAGCTCCATGGGATAAAACCTTGCCCCTGTACTCCCTTGGGACCGCAGAGCTTTCTGTACGCACAAGCAATGCCACAGGGGTTGTGCACTGCTTACAAACATGGGCAGGAGAGCTGTGGGCAGGACTTTCCTCAGCAGGATGAGTACAGAAGCAGAGCTCAGCTTCTACTGAAACCTCTGCCTGTGCCTCCTCCTGCTTGTGTGGCTGTTGCATGCTCAAGCAGAAGGGTTAGATTTCTCACTCTTCCCTTTTTGCTCAAGACTCTGAAGCCCTTTGTGATTTCATAAGGCCCATGGGTGACATTTTGCTGCTGCAGAAGTCTGAAGGAAGGTGAAAAGTTAAGAAGCAGAGCAGTGAGGCACCCAGACAGCCCTCAGCATCCTGCTTCTATTTGCATCTTGCAATATCTTCTTCCCTAAATGCTAGGGTGGAGGAGAGTAAGCAAACCTCTCCTAACAGTTCAAGCAGTAGCAAAGGAGTGATTTAACCACAGAATCAGAGAAACATTCCTGTTGGAAAAGCCCCTCAGGATCACCAAGTCCAACCGAGATCCCTACTCTACAGCATTCGCCCTAAACCATATCCCCAAGCACACATCCAAATGACTTTTAAACACACCCAGAGTGGTGACTCCACCACCTCCCTGAGCAGCTCATTCCAGTGCCTGACCACTCTTGATGGGGAAAAAAAAATTCCTGACATCCAGTCTAAACCTACCCAGTGGCAGCTTGAGGCCATTCCCTCTTGTTCTGTCACTAATCACCTGTGAGAAAAGACCAACACCAACCTCTCTATAACCTCCTTTCAGGTAGCTGTAGACAGTGATGAGGTCTCCCCTCAGCCTCCTCTTCCTCAAACTAACCATCCCCAGCTCCCTCAGTCACTCCTCACAAGGTTCATTCTCCAGGCCCTTCACAGCTTCCTTGCCCTTCTCTTCACTGGCTCCAGCACCTCCACATCCCTCTTGTAATGAAGTGCCCAAAACTGAGCACAGTACTCGAGGTGTGGCCTCACCAGAGCGAAGTCCAAGGGGACAATCCCCTCCCTGCCCTTGCTGGCCACAGCATTTCTAATACAAGCCAGGATGCAATTGGCTTTCTGTGCCACCTGGGCACACTGCTGGCTCATTTTAATGGGCATTGTCACCTCCCCATCGTTGTGTGAGTGCTGGAGGGGCTGGTTCATTTCTGCACATCTCCAGCCCTCATCCACGTTCTTGCAGCAGTGTCCTCTCTGCTGTCCTGCCTGGTATCCAGTGCAGGGTGGTTCATCAGCTGCCCTAGTCGAGAGACCAGGAGCTTGTCAGGGCATTTTGTTAAGAGATTGGCTAGGAGGAGTGGTGGTGAGCACCTAGAGGTGATGTGCTGGGCAGAGGACATGCTGAGAGACCCCTGTGGTGGAGGAGGGGGAAGCTGTGCACTAAAGCTCACAGATATCTCACCAAGAACTGTTATGCTTTCTGTCCAGAAGCTCTGAATGGAAACACCTTCTCCAAAACACTGCTTTGGACTGTGCATTTAAAGGCAGAATGATTTTGTTTGTTTGTTTCAGCTTGAAGTGTTCTCTTTGAACTGAGATTTTTGAGAGAGCTTTTCTTCTTCAAAGCTGTGATTAAAGAAAGTCATCAGCTGTAGAAGAATTTCACTTGAGGACTCTATCAGAAATAATAGTCAAAAATCCCTTTCTGAGGGAGAGAAAAAGCCCAAGGACTTTGGTGCTTCTCAAAGGCAAAGCAAGTCAGAAAAATACCAAACAGCTCTATCAGAATTATTTCCTTCTTCTTGTTCCTTTCTGTTTTCTCCCTTTTTCGGGATATCCTGTGAAAAAAAGAGAATCCAGCAGGTGCTTTTAGCCCCAAAGGTTTTGCAAACCTCCTTGATGAACAAGCTTCAGGCTTGTCATGAACCCAGAACCCAGGAAAGGTTTCCTGGCTTCAGATTTCAGTCTGATGTTGCACATGGCTCTGGCTCAGCAGATTGCTTTAGTATTGGAGCAGGTATGGGAAATCCACTTGTGCAGAGGGAAAAAAAGATGGAAAGTGTATGGGGCTGCAGCATGGAAAATCCAGCTGCAGGGCAGCCTCTCCGTCCCTGCTCCCAACCCCGGGGCTGCTGTTATGCTGCAGCTCTCACCAGCTTTGGCAGCTGAGCTGGATTGCCCTGGACCACCTTAAATGCTTCCCGTGCCAGCCGAGCACAGAAAGCTGCTGAAATGGGTCTCTGCTGTGTAGTGCTGCACTCTCTCTTAGCGATGCCCTCATGGTGACTCAGTCCCATTCCCCACTTCTTTTAACCCACAGCAGGTCAAGAGTTTAACAAAGTGACTGGGGCTGGGAGCCAAGTCCCCGGAGCTGCAATCTGCAGCCAGCATGCCAGCATCTGGAAAGCGTTTGTGACCAATAAAAAATGAATGTGCAGACTCCGCCAAGGCAGCAATCATTTGGCATCTCAAGCCCAGATCTTTACAAGATGATTCTTCTGAGTCTTGGAAAGGCTTGCCTTGGTGTTTGCTAATAAAAACAGCTCTGGGCTGGGCCAGCAGTCGGGTGAATAGTGCTGTGCGTCGCCACATGGGAGACAGCCAGCCGGGAATGGGAAGATGTTGCTGGAGTCCAACCTCTTCGGCTGGCTGGGGCTGGATGCCTCATAGAATAGAATCAACCAGGTTGGAAGAGACCTCCAAGATCATCCAGTCCAACCTAGCACCCAGCCCTAGCCAATCAACCAGACCATGGCACTAAGTGCCTCATCCAGGCTTTTCCCAAACACCCCCAGGGACGGTGACTTCACCACCTCCCTGGGCAGCCCATTCCAATGCCAATCACTCTCTCTGTGAAGAACTTCCTCCTAGCATCCAGCCTATACTTCCCCCAGCACAACTTGAGACTGTGTCCCCTTGTCCTGTTGCTGGTTGCCATCATGTCGGTGATGCTCTTGCTCAGGTTAGGGCCGGGCTCTGTGGGTGCTGCAGCTGTCATTCAAAGCGGGCTCCAACCTTGAGCTGGTGCTGCAGGACTCTTGGGGAAGGACACACAAAGGAGCAGAGGGTAAAGAAGGACATGAAGCTCTTGGTCAGTTTGACAGGAGCTGCCTTAGACTAAGCCATGGATAAAGCAGCTCCCAGCACTTAGCAGCCATCTTTGCAGCCAGTCCCTCTTAACCACGCCAGGTTGTCTCTGCAGGGTACAGCTGCATTCCTACCTTTTTGTCAGCTCCTGACTGCAAGAGAGCAGTGGGATTGTAGGGAGCTGCTCCTGGGCCTTCTTGGGTACAGTTAACAGCATAGGTCCATGTCCAGCCTTGAAGAGAAGAGGTTTGCTCTATGGTACTTTGGGAGTGGTACAGGCCTGCCAGGGGTATTCAAGAAGGGTGAGGGAGCAGCATAACATACAAATACTGCCATTGATAGTCCTTGCTAGCAGCTAGCTCCTCCTGCTGCTGTTGAACACATCTGAGAGTCTTTCCCATTGCTTTCAAGTTCTGTCCCTAAGGATGTGTTGAACTTAGCACCCTGTGCTCCTCCTTTCAGTGCTCAGTGGAGTGAGTTTGTCCATATGTATGTTCCTTCCCTCAGCTGGATTCCTTCCTTTCTGTTGCTTTATCACTGCTCCAAGGTGACCATGACTGGCAGTCATGTACAAGCCTCTGGGGCTCTTTGGACTCACCATCACATACCCTGAATTCCACTGTGAGGACACAAATGAGTAGACCTTTAGTAACTGTCTTGCAAGTTGCCAGAGTATTTTTTGCTGGTGCTAGGTGAGTGTTGTTCCTATCCTGTCACCCTGCTGTGCCATGGCTAAAGCAGTGCAAGAAAGCCCACAGCTAAACCTCAGCCTTAGCTCTGAAGATAATGAAAAGCAACTCATGGTTGGTTGTTCCCTTTAATTCTAAGTATGAGGGATTGCCACCACAGAAGAGGAAACTGGCATCTCAGCTGTGGGATTAGAGCACAGATACAATCCAGATGCCCCAGTTTCCTGCATTTGATCTTGCCTTTGAGGGGCATGCAAAGTGATGACTGGGAGGATGTCTGGAAGAGAAGAAATCCTGTAAGTGAAGGAATTTTGTTTTGTTTGTTTACATTTCCAACTGTAGACATTTGAAGTCAGGTCCTCTGGGACTGCCAGGGCTGTGCTTTGTTAACTCTGCCATTTTACTAAGTTTGGTTTCAACTCAGCACTGTTTGTTCTCACCTGGGTCTTGCCTGCAACAGGAAAATAAGATGGAGCTAGCCAGTGTCTGCCTCTGCATGGCAGTGTGCTTGTCCACATGTTCACAAAGCACAGGCTGGAGTGGCTGGCCCAGGGCAAATGAAAACAGCATCATTTGAAGAGATGCTACTGCTCTGGGTCATCCTGTAGTACTGCAAATCTCCCCTTGTGTTCCAGGTCTTGGCAGGATTAACAAAACAAAACCAACTCTCCCCCCTCAACACCTTTGAGCCTGTGTACCACATCCAAAATCCCTCCAAAGGAAACTCTGCCAAATCTACTTTATTTGCCCTGGTTTGGAAACTTGAGATTGGGCAGAGTTGGCTTTAAAAGTGGAGTGACTCTTGGCCAAACCCATGCTGAATTCAAATCTCAGCATAAAGAGAATTCCAGATACAGATTTAGTTTTGCTTTGGGACATTTCTTAAACCCCTAAAGTTATTGTCACGTAGGCCTGCAGTCTGTAGAGTCAGTCCTTGGGATATGGCTGGTTCATGCTGGCCACAGCCTCCAGTTCTTTTCCCTTCTGTTACTTTTCATGCCTTTTGTTTTGTGGTGAGAGATGCCTTATTAGCACAACTAAGAGATAATTTAGAGCTTGCAAAGTATGCCTTGTGACTACTCAGCACTTTCCATGCGGCCCTGAACACTGCCTCTGTTTCCTCTTGGTGGAGACTGGGCCCATTGCTTTGCTCCTGTTGTCCATGTCCACGAAGCAGTTTCCTCACAGCATTAAAAATGTTCCACTTCCTACAGATGTTTAGACAGGCTGGGCTGGGGCTGTGTTTGCCCTGTGCTGCTGCACTGCCTGGAAGGCCAACCAGTGATAAGAAGCTACTCAGTTAACAGAGCCCAAACCATCCTAGGAGGTAGTGGGGTGCTGGCAGGCACTTCATAGAATCATAGAATACACTGGGTTGGAAGGGACCCTCAAAGGTCATCTTGTTCAAGCCCCATCTTTCAACTGCAGCAGGTTGCTCAGGGCCCCATCAAGGTTGAACTTGAATTTCTCCAGGAATGGGATCTCCACCACCTCTCTAGGCAACCTGTTCAAGTACTTCATCACTCTCACTGTGAAGAACTTCCTCTTTATGTCCAACCTGATCCCTAATACCAGCAAGGAGGTGTAGAGACGTGGCATATCCTGGGCACCTGGGCAGTGCAGCTAAGCATTGTGTTGGATGCTGCATCTGTAGGGTGGCAGCTGAAAGGCTGGAGGTGTGGAGGCAGAGTCTAGATGGCAGTGGGGTGCAGGCTGGCTGGCAGCACACAGCTCAGGAGGCACATAGGTACTGTGCACACTGGTGAGCACCAAGCAGACCACAAGGCAACAGTGCTAGGGGAAAGAGACAGCTCTTGGGATTATCCTGGGTCTGGGAATCTTTCAGCATTTTGAGAGCTGGTGGCTTAGGATCACTACCCTCTTGCACACAGCAGGCTGCTGCCTTAGTAGTCACAGAGTACTTTGGCAGCTTATCCTTGAACACCTTCAGACAAAGGCTATGAGCTCTATCTAGGCACCCTCCAGCTGCTGCACTGCTCTCCTCTTGCCGGCCTCTCTGACACTGAAGGGTTAAATCCCTTCTTTTCCGACGTGCCTGCGGATGAGCCGGGAATATGCAGCCAGGACCTCTTTTCACGCATATGTCCCTTGCTCTAATCCAATCTTCTCCTCTGTGGGCACAGACCTGGAGGCTCTTCTGCAGCCTAGTATGGCAGGTCTGCTGCCACGGGATAAGCGGCAGTGGGTTGATTTACATAATCACATATGCAAATAAGCCAAATCAGGGCCCTTTCATTCAGCTTTGGTTTTAAGGGACTATGTCCATGAGCTGAGAGCAAAGGGATTTGCAGGGCTGGTTTTCTTCTCCAGCTCCCCTCAGAAGAGTGCTGCTGTTACCAGCTGTGTGCAGCCCAATGGGCACCACTGATCAGTTGTGCAAAACTGCCCCACAGCCCATCCCATGCAAATGCATCCTCACCCTCTAGGCCTACATCATCTGCTCCCTCTACTACAAGTATGGACTGCATCCTTATGCAGGAAATGAAAGAAACTTCACCTCTGAGGAACAAAGGAAATTCATCTCTTCATCTGCTGGAACACTTAAAAGATGTTAAGAGCAGCAATGGCTTCACACCTGTGGCATGCCAGATGAGCGCTGGAGGAGACTCCTGGAGAGGTCATTTCAATGGCTGCCCTTCAAAAGGCTACAGAGAGTAAATCAGAGCACAGCAATGTCTGTCAGCACTCAGGATGAGGACTCCAACATTTGTGCTTCTCCTTGGTTCAGTTTCTCCTAGGCCCATGTGTTACTCGTGTCCTGCGTGGATGCCAGCCAGCGTGGCAAGGGCTCCAGCGTGAGCCCTCCGAGACGAATTCTTTGATCAGTTCAGGGATCTTGTTCTAGCAGTGACCCTTTCTAAGGCTTCCCAAGGAAAACTCCAAACCAAATGAGGCTGAGGCACTACCTGCACTTGGCTTGTGAGGACAGGACAGGGACCAGCAGCATTGTACAATGTAGCCTGCCTGACAGAGTGCTCTAAGGATCTGATGAATGAATGAATGACCAAGAGATGCTCTCTTTCACCACAGTTCTTTAATCCTTTAAAAACCCCACCAAAATTAGCAAGCTGTTCAGCTCCCTCTTGCATCAGTGGGGCTAGAGGTAACCTGGATGCATTAATTAAACACTGAATAAAGAAACAATGACCTTTTGTCAATTTTAAGTGCTTTGCCTTTAGAATTGACTGTAAGGCAATGTGTATATTACTGTGCTGTTCTGCCTGAGTGATTAGCTCTTGCTTGAACACACATGGAACTTTCCAATTTGCTTTAAAGCTTTAGATGAGGGAAAATATGATCAGGTGCCCTAGCTACACGCCACAGAGTAAGAAAAAAGCCCAGACCTAAGAGATGCAGAAACTGAGTCCTGTTGGCTTTTTCTGCTATTACAAATTCTGATGGCATGAAGCATGGCACCCTGGTGCCACCCTGTTCTAGCAGGAGGTGTCCCTGCCTACGGTGGGGGGGTTGGAACTGGATGAGCTTTGAGGTCCCTTCCAACCCAAACCATTCTATGATTCTATAACAGTGGGCATTCAGAGGTAGGTAAAGCTGTGTCTGTAGCTTTAGGCAGGCTCCTCAGTGAGGGGAAAGTACTTTGATTTAAATCTGCCATGCAGCTTCATCTCTCTGAGCTTATAGCTGCAGACACTATGCTGCTCTAGGGGTGCAGTGGCCCTTGTCAGACCCTGCTAGCCAGATGTTGGCAGAGCTCTGTAAATAGCTACTGCCACCTTCACTATGCCAAGGGCAGTAACAGAGGATGAAAAAATGCCAAATGGATTGCTTTGGTGGTGTTGGGAGGCTCCCTCTGACATCTGGTTAAGTCGCCTCTGCAGTCTCTTTACCCCTGAAGCAACACGAAGTTGCCATAGATAGGATCAGAGTTGGCTCATTAGGAGTGTGTAAGCTGTTCCTGCCCAACTCTGCCTTCCTTGCACACTCCATTATTCAGCAGGTCCCCCAGTTCTTCTAAAGCAGAGGCTTGACAGCATCATCTCCACTAGCAGGACAGCTCAGAAGAGCAAGCAGCCAAAGATCTTGAGGTTCTTCTAAGAAGTAGTGCTGAAGAGCAATCCATCTGTCCGTTCCTGAGAGCACTGCTGACACAGTAATGAAGCTGTGCCCGTCTTTTGCAACTGCAAAGCTCATACTGCAGCAGTGTTGGTGTGTGGTGCTTACCCTGAGGCTTACTCCTAACATGAAGCTGAGTACACTGCTACTGCTACGCAAGCAGGCTCCTGGCAGCACTTGCTCTGAGTTCAGGCTCTGTTGCCCAAGAGAAAGGCTCTCACTACTGAGATGTGTAGAATTAGTATAGCCTTTTGCAGCACCACCATGCACTGGGTAGCACTGATGACATCAGGCAGTGCTCTGCTTGAAATGCTGCATCACAGGCAAGAAACCAGAACAATCTCTTCTTGCCTACCAGTGGATAAACTCAGGTGGCAGCACACTGCCACCACTGCCGTGCTTCAGCATGCCTGTTAGCAGCTGAGGCCAGGAGAGTAGGGGATTAAAGCAACACTCTTGGCTTTTTCCCCTTGAGAGGTGAGATTTTGGAAGCTGTGCTGAGTCTGCACATCAAGCAGAAGCTGGGTGTGCCTGACAGCCTCTCCTGTGGTCTCATGGAGAGCCTGGGTCTGGAAGCCTGGGGCTGCAGGAGCTTTTAACAGTGCCCATCCATGTAATCCGATCCTATGTTTTGCTTCTATAGTCAGTAAGGATGTTTTTCCCATCTCTTGATCCTTATCCCAACGATAAGCCTGACCTGGCCCCCAGGTGTCACCCAGCATCCAGTGTCTGACCAAGCCCAGGTTGTATGGGGTGGGAGGCACTTTGGCCAGCTCTGCTCTGGCATGCAGAAGCTATCTGCCATAGCCGAGGATCCTGCAAGTGTGAGTGTGTGTATTTATAGGGAGGCAGATGTAAACCACATTTGTCCTGTGTTTCTGGCAAACAGAGAGCGTGAAATATTTGTGACCCAAGTCATTGGCTTTCCTGCCATTGGTATAAAAATTTCCAGATGTGGTTGTTGATGCCTCACCTGGGACCAATTAAAGCAAGCAGGGATATCCAGCACCGAGTGTTTGCTGTTGGTGTGTGTGCGTGCCAGGGCGCATCTCTGTGCCGATGTCTGTGCCTTGAAGGACAGCAGAGCTTCAGTTCAGAGAACTTCTCTCCTTCGAGGGCCTTCCTTTGGTCCCTGTTGTCCTTTCTTCCTCGTATTGTCCCCATCCCACAAACCAGGAGCAGTTTGGATGTCTCTCTGACACTTTCTCTCCTCATGCTCATCCTCACGCCTTTTACACCTCCCAGCAGCAGCTTGTGGCTCGCCTTGGTCACAGTGCCCTTCCATGCAGGCACAGCGAGGCTCCTGGAGGAGAAGGTTCTTGAATGCTGTAAACCTCTAGAAAGACAGTGTGAAGTCACTAGTGACACAACAGTGGCTGACCAAAACAGGCTCCAGGACAGTGTGTGGCCTCACCACCAAGTGAGCCCTGCTCTCTGGTCTATCTCCAGTCCTCCCTTTTCTCACCTATTACTTCAGCTGTCAGTCTGCTGGGCCCATATGCCTGGAGATTTAACTCCTGGATCTCATGTTCCAGGCTGTGGCCACAAAAAGTTTGTCCTGAGCACTTTTTTCTCTCCATTTTCTTCACTCCATTAATGACTGGGAAGTTCTATCCCTCTTGCTTCTTTTCTGGTGAATTTCTCAATGGTTTTTTGCCTTCTCCATAGCCCTCTCTGAATGTTCTTCACACAATCATTGAATTGTTTCAGCTGGAAAAGACTTCTAAGATTTTTGAGTTGAATCGTTGACCTAACACCACCATGGCCATCAAACCTTGTCCCCAGGTGCCATGTCCACACACTTTTTTAACACCTCCAGAGATGGCGACTGCATATTTACCAAGCTACCTCCCTGCCTTAGTCATACGCTGCTGGAAATCAAATCCAAAGTAATCCTATCTTCTCCCCTCATTTTATTGTTGTTTTTGCAAGAGGAGTTCAAACAAACTCACCCCTCAGTGCCCTCAACATCTGGTGCTTTTCAGGAGCCTTATACTCATGGCCAGAATGAGCATGTGGAAGGAAGGCCAGGATGGGAATCCAGCAAGCTTGCAAAAACTAGGCATGGGCCCAAAGACACAGACTTTAACTGAAAGGAACCAGGAACAACATTTGCACTTTTCTGCTATCAGTTGTGGCCTTTAGCCATGATCAAAGCCATTTTCTCCAAGCCTGCTGGTGCCCACTTTGCGGCGTTGGCAGAAGATCTTCCCTGTGCAAGCATCTGTGCTAAAAAGGGGAAGAATGCAGGCTCCTGTCTGCAGCAGAATTCACTGGGCAAAAGGTTCTCTTCAACATCTTTATCGATGCCTGGATGAGGGGATCAAGTCTACTGCCAGTAAACTTGTAGATGACACCAAGGTGGAAGGGAGTTGATCTCCTGGAGGGTAGGAAGATGCTGCAGAGGGACCTGACTGGGCTGTGGCTGTGCTGAGATTCAACAGGACCAAGTGCAGGCTCCTACACTGAGGGCACAGTAACCCCATGCAGCTACAGACTGGAGAGCAGCCCGGCAGTGCTGGGTGAAAGCTGGCTGGGCATGAGCCAGCAGTGTGCCCAGATGGCAAAGAAGGCCAAGGGCATCTTGGCCTGTGTCAGGAACAGTGTGGCCAGCAGCACTAGGTCTGTCATTCTGCCCTGTACTGGCACTGGTGAGGCCTCACTTCGGGCACTGTGTGCAGCGCTGGGCCCCTCACTGCAAGAAGAATACTGAGGTGCTGGAGCAGTCCCAGAGGAGAGCGATGAGACTGGGCAGGGGGCTGGAGGGAAAGTCTGATGAGGAGAGGCTGAGGGAGCTGGGGGTGTTCAGTCTGAAGGAGACCTAGAGGGGAACTTATCACTCTCTACAACTACCTGAAGGGAAGTTGTAGTCACGTGGGGGCCAGGGTCTCCTCCCAGGCAACTTGTGACAGAACAAGAGGGCATGGCTGCACCAGGGAGGTTTAGGTTGGATATTGGGAATCACTTCTACATGGAAAGGTGGTGAGGCACTGGAATGGACTGCCCAGAGAGGTGGTGGAGTCACCATCCCTGGAGTCTTGAAGAAAAGAGTGGATGTGTCACTTGGTGGCATGGTTTGGCTAATGTCATGGTGTTAGGTTATAGGCTGCATGGACTTGATGATCTCAGAGGTCTTTCCCAGCCTCAATGATTCTGTAATTCTGCGAAAGGTCAGGAAGAAGAACTGTTGCTGGAGCGGTCATTCCTGTGTAACTTCACACCTGGCACAGCAACCATCAGGTCCCAAGTGAACTTTGCCTTCTTCTGTCTCATTTTTAGTATTCCCTGAGTGGATTGGGATATGTTTATGCTTCTTTTCAATGCAGAGGGTAATTACAAGACAGTTGTGAATGCCAGTGTCTGTTTTACACAGACATTTGTTCATTAACGAGACATTTCCAGGGTAGTTAGGTTTTAGCTCTAGACTTTCAGCTAGACTTTCATTCTGGCAACAGAGCTTCAGAGCTAGGCTGGAACTGACAGCCTTAAGAGATGCCATGTTGAAACAGGACCACAACTCGAGTGCAGATTTAGCTTTTCTGTGTCTCTGACTGCAGCTTTTCTAAAAGGGTTATTTTTGTTTTCATGGAATATAAGGAAGGGGAATTATTCAGTGTATTGTTCTACCCTGGAAAACATCTTTTATCAGTTAAAATTGTTCTGGCTTAAGTTTGGGGTTTCTTTAATGATTTCAAAAGGGACAAACACATTCAGAAAGTTAGGGCACAGCTGTCATTTGCACAGGGAAGCTTTCAGATGTCAGTGTGTATTTGAGGTGGCATTGTCTCCCCTCAAAGTTCTGGCTGGCATGGGTGTAAAGCCCTGAGGCTTTGCCCATAGATTTACACTGATACCACCAACCCTTGGCATAGGGAACTTACTGCAGATGGACAAACTCCACTGTGATACTGTAGGTATCAGTTAGCTCATATTGAGCCTCCATCTTTCCTTCTGTGTTGCAAGCCAACAAGAAAATGAATGCAGTGCTGTAATGTTCCCCCATCTGCTCTGTTTCCTCGCACACATTCCAGCTGCCCTGGGCTTTATACCAAGCTGTGCCACGGTGTGTGCTGCATTCAGCTAGTCCTGGAGAGGAAGGGTAAAGATAAACTGTGGCAGTGAGTTTAGCAATGCATCAGCCAGGTTATCTCAGACTCCTGCATGGTGCCAGAATTTCCCGGAGCTGACTCTTTGATGCTTGGCATCTTTATCTTTAACCCTAGGAAGACCAGAGTGGTTATTTTCACCCTTCCATGTGCTTTCTGCCACAGCCTCTCAAAGGAGGGGGTGGGACAACAGTGCCCAAAGGGCAAGTGTGGGAGGAATGAGGGTGGGCAGCTGGAAGCCAGGGGGATGGGATGCCGGCTGCTCTTGGTACTTCAAGCACAGTGATGGCCCCAGGGCAATGCAGGAAGACTGGGGTTAGAGGGAAGCTGTGGGGCAAGGATAAATGGAAGGCAGAAGTGGAGGAAGAAGATTTGTGGCATGGTACTAGAGCAGGGAATTGGAGCACTAAAATATTGGTGGCACAATGAAGTATCTAGCAAGGTTTGTTTGCAGCAAGACCAAGCTGAATATTCTGCTGCAGAAGTGATTGCCTGCTTTGCAGTGGATTTTCTGCCAAGTCCCTTCCTCTTCTGGCTCCCAAGCCTGGGGGTCTTGCTCAAGTCCTGTGGCTTCCAACCAGTTTCCTGGCCGCTGCAGACTAAGGTGGTGCCAGTACTTCTAAAAACAGCCTGTGCTCCCTCCTCCTCCTCCTCCTCTTCACTTTGGTGAATTCCTGCCTCGTCCCTTTCAAGCAGTGCTTATTCAGCCTTCCCTGCCTTTCTCGCCTGCTCTGGAGCATACCGAGTCTGACCCGAGGAGTGGAGTAGGTAATGCAGGAGGGGCAACTGTAGGATGTATTAAGCCTCGCCTGCTATTACGAGACAGGTCTGACTGCTTTGAGCTGCTTTCTACATTCGGCACTTGCTTGTTTGTCCCAGCGGTGCTTAAACGACCTCATTTCAAGCTCTGAGGGGTTTTCTCCCATCCGAAGGGAAACTCGCGTTGTTGAGCATCTGCCCCAGTCCCTCTGTCCTTCGGTCAGTGCTGGGCTGTGCTTTACACTGTGAGGGCTGAGGGACCAAGCCTCCCCCGGGTACACGGCAGCCGCTGGCAGCTGCTGGTGCGGAGGGCGTTAGGGAAAGGGCACCTTGGCTGGTGCTGCTCCGCTGCAGCAGGGCCGTGGGTGGCTCTGCCCTGCCATGAGCAGAGCTGCTGCAGGACCTCCACGCCGGCAGGAGGGAAGGGCTCACCTCTGCCCACAGGCGCTGGCAGGGCTGCGGCTGCTGCGTGCCCGCCCGGAGGTGGGTGACGCGCAGGAGCCGAGCCCAGGGGCAGACTGCCCCGAGAGCTGGTGCTGTGGGGCCGCTGTGAGCTCTCCCAGCGAGGGGGCTGAGCGTGGGCCGGGGGGCGGCCGGGGGGCGAGGAGCAGAGGCGGCAGCGCCCAGGGCGAGCGGTGTCCGCCTCGTCTGGTGTGTCAGCCCTGATTAGATTCGGCTGGCGCTGGGGCCAAGGCCTCCGCGGCGAGGGGTGGGGTCTGGCTCGGAGGGGCAGAGCCAGGCCCTGCTTCTTTATGTGCTGCTGAAAAGTGCCCTTTGTTGCGGGGTCCGCAGGCTTTGTCCTCTGCTGGAAGCGGTGCCCCTTTCCCCGGGCGTCAGCCGCCGGCAGAGGTGAGCAACCAACCCCCTCCCTTCGTGTCGGATGGGAGCTCTGCCTTGCGCCTCTGCGCTGCTGTCACTCTGACCCCCGGGGGGACCAGGCGAGAATTTCTCGTGCTAGTTTGGAGTTGTTAATTTAAAACTGCATCTGGCGAGGTTCCAGCAAGGTGTTAAGCTACTTTCACTCGGGATTCCCCCCCGACAAGTCCCTCCCATGTTTCTGCAGCCCTTTTTGAAAGGGTTAGAAGAGCAACTGGAAGATGGAGCTGGAACTAAATCTACTGTTCCAGGGCAGAAATGTCCCCCTCAGCTTGGGACATCTACCGTCGGGGATTTCTCATAGTGGCTTCTGTGTTAAGGACTTGTTTAGATATTAGTAATTTTGCGTCAGGAGTAAGCAGCCCTTAGCTGACTTTACAGACCCTTGTGCTCAGGGATGGGTAATTGTCCCATACCTGTAAGTTGCATACCAAAATATTCCCGTGTCACTGCACAGACCACCACAAATGTGGGTTGGAAGGCAAAAGGTAGATGTTCCAGGGAGTGATTTCCAGACCATGGGTCCCAAGTTGCCTCTCTGCTGTGGGGTAGAGCTGGACTGAACGTGCCACGGTGTCCAAGGTCAGTGGTACTTCTGGCCTGCTTCCAGCTGTGGAAGGCTTGGGTTCCGCAGTGGTCCTTGTGCTTCTGCAGCCCCTGCGCTCTAACTCGTTACCTGACCGGCGTGTGGACTGCTTCGGGGGGTGTGCTGCTCAGAAACACCACAGATCATCTGCTTATGTGCCAGCACAGATGCTGCTGTGTGAGTAGGAGCTTTGTTTTCAAAGCTGTGTGGAGCACAAGCCCCTCCAGACCACTTCCCAACATAACCAAACGCTGGGTCTCAGCAAACCTTTCCTGAATCTGCCCAGGATGGCAATCCACACCCACCAGGCCAGCACCAGAAGAGCTCCAGCAGCCTCTGGAAAGAAGTCAGGAGGGTGACGTGGTTTTGCCCGTTGCACCTGCAACACATCAGTCTCTATGCTGTGCTCTTTAAAGGGTTTTCAGACATCATTTTAGCTTGGCCAGGGCCAGGCAGCAGGAGGGCAGTGGAGCCATTTTCAGTATCAGGAGCAGTAGGACGAGGGAGGTTCTTCTTCCCCTGTACTCAACACTGCTCAGGCCACACCTTGAGTGCTGTGTCCAGTTCTGGGCTCTTCAATTCAAGAGAGATGTTGAGGTGCTGGAAGGTGTCCAGAGAAGGGCAACAAAGCTGGTGAGAGGCCTGGAACACAAACCCTATGAGGAGAGGCTGAGGGAGCTGGGGTTGTTTAGCTTGGAGAAGAGGAGGCCCAGGAAGGACCTGATTGCTCTCTACAACTACCTGAAGGGAGGTTGTAGCCAGGTGGGAGTTGGTCTCTTCTCCCAGACAAGCAGCAACAGAACAAGGGGACAGAGCCTCAAGTTGTGCCAGGGGAGGTCTAGGCTGGATGTTAGGAGGAAGTTGTTGGCAGAGAGAGTGATTGGCATTGGAATGGGCTGCCCAGGGAGGTGGTGGAGTCACCATCCCTGGGGGTGTTCAGGAAAAGCCTGGATGAGGCACTTAGTGCCATGGTCTGGTTGACTGGATAGGGCTGGGTGCTAGGTTGGACTGGATGAGCTTGGAGGTCTCTTCCAACCTGGTTGATTCTATGATTCTCTGATGCTATGCCAACTGGTTTTGTGATATTTATGTGAGTTTTAATAGCTTTGGCTAAAATAATTTCCCAGTGCAGTAGCTGGGGTGCTGGCTACCTGTCTTTAGGCAATGGATCTTTGGGAACTTGGGAGTGATGGTTGAGCTGAAGATTTCTTCTCTGCAGACCAATCTTACTGTCCTGGGCACGCACAAAGGTTTGGCACCGCAGGGGTTAAATAGCTTGAGAAGGGTGGAGGATTCTTCAGCCAAACCCAAACTGATTGCACCTGGTTTGCTCAACCTGCCTGTAAATGACACCGTGGTCCTCCCACCCCCACCCCGGCGAATGCCACAGGGGCTGCCAAGGCATACGTGCAGGCTGAGCTGTGCGCGCAGGTGTGGGGCCTGCAGCGCTAGGCAGGGTAGGAGGCTCCTGGCCCCTCCGGGGGAGCAGCCGTGCCAGTCACACACACACGGAAGCCTTGTCAGCTGTAATTGCCATAAGCCACTGAAATGACAGAGAGCCACAGGAAAAAGTCCTCTTTCTGAGAGCCTGCAGCCTCCTGTTAAACACACCTGTTGGTACTGACAGGGCAAGGTAGGGTCTGCTCTTCTGGAGCTGGAAGAGTCCAGGTGCTGGTGCAATGTGGTCCGTGGCAAGGCCTGCTCCTGTCTCTGCTCAGCTGTAGCCTTGGCACTATGCAACCTGCATCATCAAATTGTACAATTGTTTCCGTTGGAAAAGACCTTCGAGGTCTTCGAGTCCAACCATCAACCCAACACCAGCATGGGCATTAAGCTGTGTCCCTAAGTGCCACCTCCATACATTTTTTTGAAGGCATCCAGGGATGGTGGCTCCACCCCCTCCCTGGGTAGCCTCTTTCAATGCCTGAGCACTCTTTCAGTAAAGAATTATTCCTAGTATCCAATCTGAACCTCCTCTGGTGCAACCTGAGGCCATTTCCTCTCATCACTTGATACTAGGGAGAAGAGACCAACCCCTGCTCACTCCAACCTCCTTTCAGGGAGCTGTAGAGAGCAATGAGGTCTCCCTTCAACCTCCTTTTCTCCAGACCAAGCAATCCCAACTCCCTCAGCTGCTTCTCACCAGTCTTGTTTTCCAGACCCTTCATCAGCTTTGTTGCCCTTCTTTGGACCTGCTCCAGCCCCTCGATGTCCTTCCTGTAGTGAGGAGCTCAAAACTGACCCCAGTATTCAAGGTGCAGCCTCACCAGTGCTGAGCACAGGGGCACAATCACTGTGCTGGTCCTGCTGGCCACACCACTGCTGATCCAGCCCAGGATGCCTTTGGCCTTCTTGGCCACCTGAACACATTTCAGATGGCTGTCAGCCATCACTCCCAGGTCCCTTTCTGACAAGAAGCTTTCCAAGCCACCCTGCCCCAAGTCTCTAGCCTTGCATGGGGTTGTTGTGACCCAATTGCAGGACCCAGCCCTTGTTAAGGCCTTGTTAAGCCTCACACAACTGACCTTTGACCATCATTCCAGCCTGTCCAGGTCTCTCTTTAGAGCCTTCCTAGCTGTAGAGGAATGGGAAGTGAGTGGGTTGCTCATGGATGTGAGCGCTGCTTTGCTGTCCTTGGGTCATAATAAAGGCTTTGGGGGCATAGACTCAGGACATGGAATTTGGTCTTTGTGAATTTAAAGGAATTTAGACTTTCATGGAATTGCTAGGGAGGCCATGAATTCCCTATAGGAAATAGGCTGGAAGTGGTGGCTATGATTCTCTGATTCTATGAAGTGTGTTCTGGAAAATTATGCTTCTTTTAGTGTGGATGCCTTGTGCAGCTCTGAAAATCATAGAATCATAGAATCAGCCAGGTTGGAAGAGAGCTCCAAGATCATCCAGTCCAACCTAGCACCCAGCCCTAGCCAATCACCCAGACCATGGCAGTGAGTGCCCCAGCCAGGCTTGGCTTCAACACCTCCAGGGGCAGCAACTCCACCACCTCCCTGGGCAGCCCATTCCAATGCCAATCACTCTCTCTGACAACAACTTCCTCCTAACATCCAGCCTAGACCTGCCCTGGCACAGTGATCACTCTCATGCAATAGAGAGGATGAAATCAGTCACATTCATTCTCTTCTCCATCACCCTGAGTCCACTGAGTCCAGGCAGAGCCAGTCCTTCCATTTCCAGTCCTTGCACACAAAGCTGATTGTCACAGGTTCATCCTTGCTCTGCAGCAGTCCATACTTTTTTACATGCCACCTCAGATACTGTTTGTTTCTTGTGTCTCTGGCATTGAGCCCTCACACAAACCTGTGGGTGTAAACAGTCCCATTCTGCTGCTTTCAGTCAAGTTCTACCCATCTCCAGCGTGGGGCATTTGGCCCAGAGCTCCCAGAGGCTGACCTGCATGTGGGTTTGCTTTGGCCTCCTACAAAGGCTCTGGGGTGAGTGGTAAGGGCTGGAGAGATGCCATGTTGTGGCACAGCTGGCATGTGCAGTCACAAATAATAATTAATTGGCTCTTTAAGAAGACTCTTTTTTTTTTTCTTTTCTGTCTGTCTGTCTTAAGCTCCTTTTAATTAACTTCAGTCATGTCCCAACACATCATCTTGGCTGAATCACAGGCCTCACTCTGCCAGTTTTCCACATTCCTGAAATACACAGGCCGCCAGTGTTGCGAATGCAGCTGGGAGGCAGTGGCTCAGAGGAAGTCAGGCAGCTCTCCTGGAACTCAGCAACTTTCAGGAACTGCTGAGACACAGAGAGGCTGAGCAGAAGAGGCTCTTTGCTTCAAACCTCCATGCTGCCCAGTTCCCAAGAGCATGGCTGCCTTGCACTTTACCACTGACCGAAGGAGCAGCAATTGGAGCAGGCACCTGTGTACAAGCATCTTTGTTCCTGCAGAAAGCACCTTTATTTGGGTTACAGTGCTGGGGGCATGCAGCCTTTCCTCCCCCCATTCAAGAGCTTGTTTCTTTGTCACACTTCTTACTGCAAAGGGTTGGCTTTCAAGATCCTGGGGCATGTTAACAAGATACTCAGGCATACTTAGTTGCCAAACAAAGTCTGTGCAGCAGCAGGACAAACTTTTGTGTCTCTTCCCTAGAAAGCTTCGAGCCTGGGCTAAGGACTGTTCCTTCTTTAGGGGGAGCTCAGGGTTCAGGAGTGCCACTGGTGCACTGTAGCCTGGCTGTGCTCTCAGTGCTGGTGGAAACAATGCCAAAGTTTCATTGTCCCAAAGCCAGATGGACACTTGTCTCTTGTGCTCTGTGTGTCGAGCATTTGGTAACTCAGAATCACTTTCAGCACTCTGTTTAATGTTGATTTAGTGAAGAGAAAGGAGGTCTTGTTGGAATGTCTTGGTACTCATTTAGAGAGTACAGCTTTGTTAAAATCATAGAATGGTTTAGGTTGGAAGGGACCTCAAGGATCATCCAGTTCCAACCCCCTGCCATAGGTAGGGACACCTCTCACTAGAACAGGTTGCTCAAGGCCTCATCCAACCTGGCCTTGAAAGATCTTTGATCTTTGATCACATTCTGTGCTTCTGTGCTCCACAACCTCCCTGGGCAACCTGTGCCAGTGTCTCACCACCCTCACTGTAAAGAACCCTTTCCTGACATCTAGTTTGAATCTCCCCTCTGCCAGTTTAAACTCCTTACCACTTGTCCTGTCATTACATTAAGACCTTGTCAATATTCCCTCCCCAACCTTTCTGTAGGTCCTCTTCAGATACTGGAAGGCCACTACAAGGTCTCCTAAAAGCCTTCTGTTCTCCAGGCTGAAGAGCCCCAACTCTTGTAGCCTGTCCTCATAGCGGAGCTGCTGCAGCCCTCTGAGCATCTTCATGGCCTCCTCTGAACTTGCTCCAACTGTTCCATGTCCTCCTTGTGTTGGGGGTTCCAGAACTGTACACAGGACTCCAGGTGGGGTCTGAGGAGAGCAGAGCCAAGGAGCAGAATCCCCTCCCTTGCCCTGCTGCCCACACTGCTCTTGCTACAGCCCAGCACTGCAGGCTCATGTTGAGCTTTTCATCACCCCAGGCCCCCAGGTCTTGTTCCTCAGGGCTGCTCTCAGCCATTCCCCACCCAGCATGGAGTTGTGCTTGGGACTGTGCTGACCCAGGGGCAGGACCTTATACCTGACCTTGTTGAATGTTGTGAGGTTGGCCTGGGCACAGCTCTGCAGCCTGTCCAGATCCCTCTGGATGGATCCCTGCCCTCTAGCAAGTTGAAAATGGAGTTGTCCAGCTAGGGGAAAAATTGTGTTAGTATTCAGTGTGTAGCAGCTGAAGCTCAGTAGATCTAGGTGAGAAGGAGAGCACAGCGTCACAATAGTGAGGATCTTCATCCATCTGAATACTGTGCCACTGTAGTCTTCATCTCTAACCAACTGATGCGAGCAACCAGCGAGCAACTGATGGCAGTTACCTGGACCTCAGCAAGGCCTTTGGCACTGTCCTCCACCACATCCTGGTCTCCAAGCTGGTGACACATGGGTTTGATGGGTGAACCACTGGATAGATAAAGAACTGGCTTGATGGCTGCACCCAAAGAGTGGCTGTCAATGGCTCCATGTCCAAGTGGAGGCCAGTGACAAGCGGAGTCCCTCAGGGATCAGTCCTGGGAACAGTCTTGTTCAACATCTTTGTGGGTGCCAAGGACAGAGGCATTGAGTGCAGCCTCAGCGAGTTTGCTGACCACACCAAGCTGTGTGGTGCAGCAGACAGGCTGGAGGGAAGGGATCCATCCAGAAGGACCTGGACAGGCTGCAGAGGTGGGCACAAGCCAAGCTCAGGAGGTTCAACAAGACCAAGGGCAAGGTCCTGCAGCTGGGTCCAGGCAACCCCAAGCACAAATCCGGGCTGGGCAGTGCCAGGCTGGAGAGCAGCCCTGAGGAGAGGCACTTGGGGGTGCTGCAGGACGAGAAGCTCAACAGGAGCCTGCAGTGTGCACTTGCAGCCCAGAAAGCCAAGCAGAGCCTGGGCTGCAGCAGCAGAAGTGTGGCCAGCAGGGCCAGGGAGGGGATTCTGCCCCTCTGCTCTGCTCTGCTGAGACCCCACCTGAAGTACTGCATCCAGCTCTGGAGCCCCTGGGACAAGAGGGATGTGGAGATGCTGAAGCATGTCCAGAGCAGGGCCAGGAGGATGCTCAGAGGGCTGCAGCAGCTCTGCTGTGAGGACAGTGAAAGATTTTGGGCTGTTGAGTCTGGAGAAGAGGAGGCTCCCAGGTGACCTTCTTGTGGCCTTCCAGTATCTGAAGGGGGCTACAAAAAAGCTGGGGAGGGACTTTTGAGGCTGTCAGGGAGTGATAGGAGTGGGGGGAATGGAAGCTGGAGGTGGGGAGAGTCAGGCTGGAGGTGAGGAGGAAGTTGATGAGCATGAGAGTGGTGAGAGGCTGGAATGGGTTGCCCAGGGAGGTGGTTGAGGCCCCATGGCTGGAGGTGTTTCAGGCCAGGCTGGATGAGGCTGTGGGCAGCCTGCTCTAGGGTAGGGTGTCCCTGCCCATGGCAGGGGGGTTGGGACTGGCTGATCTTTGGGGTCCCTTCCAGCCCTGACTGTGTGACTCTGTGCCTTGAGGAGCCAGTTCTGGCAGTCTGGCAGTTTTCTCCTGAAGAAAGAACCTTTTTTTTTTTGCTCTTTAAGAAGGCTTTTTTTCAGCATAGTTCTGTGCTCCACAGTCAAAAATAGAGTGTGGCAGTTTACCTTCTGCCTTGAGTGAAGCAGGAAACAGGGCGCTGTGACAGCAGCTTCAGGTGGTGTGCCCCCAGCCTGCAGGTGAGGAGCCACGAGTCCTTCCTCAGCACTTCTCATGCTTCCATAGCAGCTCCAGGAATGGCTGCTCAGAGATCCTTGCTGTGCCACAGCCAGTGGTGGCACACTGGATTGTTCTGGCAGTGAATTTGGAAGAGGTGTGAGGAAAAGATGTATGATAGCTGAGAAGAAGCAAAGAGGAAAATGTGCCTCAGCATTCTGGGAAAAGGATAGGAAAACCAGGAAAGGTGCTTACAAACAAGCAGCAGGTTGGAGCACTGGGGCAGTGCCTGGATTGCTGGGGGCTGTACAGCAGCTCTGAAGACACAGGCACATTGCAAATGGGTAAGAAACAGAAGCAGCAATTGATAATGAGCTGGAGAGTGAAACAAAGCTACCACTGACGGAGAATGCCTCGGTGCTCACGTGGGGGGCAAACTGATTCTCCCTGCAGCAGGTATGTGACACTTGGCTGTGTGTACAGGCTCTGACCTAGCTGACCAGCCACTGAGATGATGTAGAAGTTGCTGATCTTGGGGAGAGAACTTGTTAGAAGTCAAGTAGCAAAGTTCTTCACTGAGAGAGTCATTGGCTACTGGAATGGGCTGCCCAGGGAGGTGGTGGAGTCGCCGTCCCTGGAGCTGTTCAAGGCAGGACTGGACGTGGCACTTGGTGCCATGGTCTAGCCTTGAGCTCTGTGGTAATGGGTTGGACTTGATGATCTGTGAGGTCTCTTCCAACCTTGGTGATACTGTGAGACTGTGAGACTGTGATATGCAAACAGGGAAAGAGAGAGAGAGATTGCTTCAGGAGCTGTTAGGGGGGACACTGCTCTGTGCTGCCTGGTCAGGAATTAGGTGTCTGCTGAGGCACAAAGGGTTTGGGTCTTTCCTGTCCCAGCCCTAAGGAAAGAGCAAGCATGGTGCAGTGGGTGAGTAAAGGAATGCATTTTCTCACATGCTTTAGTTGTAACTGCTTGGTTTTAAGGAGCCTCTTACACTGCTTCCCAGCACCCCAGGATGAATGCTGCCATGGATCTGGATGGTACCAGACCTGAGGCAATGCTCACTGCAGGAGCACAGAAAACTGCATCTTGGAGTGGGCTGGAGTCTCAAAGGTGTACCTTGCAGTAGACTGACATGCTGAAAGTGCTTGGCTGCAAGAAGAGTGATTAAGAAAAACCCTGTCAAGGATGTTATGAGGTAGTTTTCCTGAAATTGTTCCTCTTGTGAGTAGTAAACTCTGCTCTGTACAGCACTTACTGGGCACCTGTCCCAGGAGAAGTGCTTGAGCAGCAAAATTCAAGAGTGCTGCCAGAGTGAGAGGGCTAAACTTGGCCTCGAGCCACCGACAGCCTGCTGGATTCACTGAGTGAGGGGCAGCAGACAAAAAGGAAAACCGAGTCACTGCTTGTTAGAAATGAGGAAAACAACTACCAGGACCTGCTCGGAAAGCCCCAGTGGTTGGTAGGATGCCTGTTCTCTGAGCAGGGGCAAGGCTTCGGAGGAGCGCTCGGGAGTGTGCTTAAACAAATGAGATGGTGATGTAATGTTTGCAGCTCTGAAGCGCTTTCAAGGGATCGCTTTTGCCTAGGTAAACTAAGAGCCCTCAGCTGCCCGTAGGTCAGACAGTCGTAAGGATCTGGTGGCAAATACTGACAAGAAAAAAATATGTGCATGTTTTTAGCAGCTTCCACACATCCCTGGTTTTATTCCCTCCCTTCCCTGTTTCCCAGCAAACACATTTCAGCAGCTTTACAGAATCACAGAATTTCAGAGATTGGAAGGCACCTCCAGAGATCATCGAGTCCAAGCTCCCTGCCCAGGCAGCATCACCCAGGGTGGTTCACACAGGAACACATCCAGACAGGTTTTGAAAGTCTCCAGAGCAGGAGAGTCCACAACCTGCCTGGGCAGCCTGCTCCAGGGCTCTGTCACCCTCACTGTAAAGAAGTTTCTCCTCGCATTGATGCCAAGCCACCTCTGTTCCAGTTTGCAGCTATTGCTCCTTGTTTTGTTGGGGTTTATTTCGAGTAAGCTGTGATCTGTGTAAGATAGGATGGTCCTGCTCCAGCAGCGAGGTTGGACTCGATGATCTCTTTGGGTCCCTTCCAAGCCCTAACATCCTGTGATCCTATGATCCTCAGTAGCAGTGCCTTTTGCAAGCAAAGGAGTTACTGCAGCTCTCTTTCACACCAGGTGGAGACTGCACACCTCTCACTGCTGCAGGAAGAGAAAAGGATCCTTGTGAAAAAACAGTTAAGGATTGCACAGTTTGAAAAGTAACAAACACCCCCACCCAACCCCCCAAGAAAACAGCTCAGATAGCAGCACTTGAGCTCTGGTCTGCTGAACACAGAACACAGCACTCCAACTGTGTGTCTGCTGACAGACTGCAGAGATGGGCACAAGCCAACCTCATGAGGTTCAACAAGACCAAGGGCAAGGTCCTGCAGCTGGGTCCAGGCAATCCCAGGCACAAATCCAGGCAGGGCAGTGAGTGGCTGGAGAGCAGCTCTGAGGAGAAGCACTTGGGGGTGCTGCTGGACGAGAAGCTCAACAGGAGCCAGCAGTGTGTGCACTTGCAGCCCAGAAAGCCAGGCAGAGCCTGGGCTGCAGCAGCAGAAGTGTGGCCAGCAGGGCCAGGGAGGTGATTCTCCCTCTCTGCGCTGCTCTGCTCTGCTCTGCTCTGCTCTGCTGAGACCCCACCTGGAGCACTGCATCCAGTTCTGGAGCCCCTGGGACAAGAGGGATGTGGAGATGCTGGAGAGTGTCCAGAGCAGGGCCAGGAGGATGCTCAGAGGGCTGCAACAGCTCTGCTGTGAGCACAGACTGAAAGA
>WAAF01003197.1:0-11141 GCA_013400475.1 Tricholaema leucomelas
ATATCAAGATCAGTGTGATAAGAACACAGTAACAAATGAAACTATGGTGATCATAGAAAAAGGGCAACCCTAATGATCACATCATCATAAATTAAAGTCTGATGATGATTTTGATGATGATGATGATGATGATGATGATGATGATGGTGATGATGATGACGATGATGATGATGACGATGATGATGATAGAAACATTACAATGTGAGGGTGGTGAGACACTGGCACAGGTTGCCCAGGGAGGTTGTGGATGCTTCCTCCCNAGAAACATTACAACGTGAGGGTGGTAAGACACTGGCACAGGTTGCCCAGGGAGGTTGTGGATGCTTCCTCCCTGGAGGTGTTTAAGGCCAGGCTGGATGAGGCCTTGAGCAGCCTGCTCTAGTGGGAGGTGTCCCTGCCTATGGCAGGGGGTTGGAGCTGGATGATCCTTGAGGTCCCTTCCAACCTAAACCATTCTATGATGGTAATGCAACGATATAAACTGGCATGAAAACAGGATGGTGATGGTGCTAATATTCAAATTCAAAGGTTAATTAGCAGGAGAATAATTGAAACAGAAGAGCAATGATGACAACATTCAAGTGAGAATGACAATAGCAATGTAACAACAAAAGTCCAGGTGATGGTGGTCAACAGCCAGATTAAAATCCAACTAATAACTAACTCAATGCACTGGTGGTGATCATATTAAGATCTAAACACTCTGCATTCATTAACTGTTCTAAATATTAACTCTTATTACTATTACTTTTAACAACTTTACCCATTAATGTGACAATTAATGATACCTCTTCACTGTAACTACTCAAGATTAGATCACTGCAATGTGGTAGTGATGATGATAATGATGGCAATACAAATGCTAACACCAAGACTATGTCTTCCTGCCATACTACAGGAATACAACAAGAGTAATGCTGTTGGGATATCAGAATAACGACACAGATTGCAGCTCATAATCAGAAATGGAATCAAATGAGCAGGAATGAAAGGGAGACGTGGAAGGGACTGAAAACCAGGACCAGTATCCGTAATAAGGAACTACAGCAAGCAGTGAAGTGGACACAGGAAAGTGGACACAGGAAAGTGGACACAGAAATGTGGACACAGGAAAGTGGACACAGGAAAGTGGACACAGAAATGTGGACACAGAAATGTGGACACAGAAATGTGGGCACAGAAATGAGGACACAGAAATGTGGGCACAGGAAAGTGGACACAGGAAAGAGGACACAGGAAAGTGGACACAGAAATGCGGACACAGAAATGTGGACACAGAAACGAGGACACAGAAAAGTGGGCACAGAAATGAGGACACAGAAAAGTGGACACAGGAAAGTGGACACAGGAAAATGGACACAGGAAAGTGGACATAGAAATGTGGACACAGGAAAGTGGACACAGGAAAATGGACACAGGAAAGTGGACATAGAAATGTGGACACAGGAAAGTGGACACAGGAAAATGGACACAGGAAAGTGGACATAGAAATGTGGACACAGGAAAGTGGACACAGGAAAATGGACACAGGAAAGTGGACATAGAAATGTGGACACAGGAAAGTGGACACAGGAAAATGGACACAGGAAAGTGGACATAGAAATGTGGACACAGGAAAGTGGACACAGGAAAATGGACACAGGAAAGTGGACATAGAAATGTGGACACAGGAAAGTGGACACAGGAAAATGGACACAGGAAAGTGGACATAGAAATGTGGACACAGGAAAGTGGACACAGGAAAATGGACACAGGAAAGTGGACACAGAAATGTGGGCACAGGAAAGTGGACACAGGAAAGTGGACATTGAAATGTGGACACAGAAATGTGGACACAGAAATGTGGACACAGGAAAGTGGACACAGGAAAATGGACACAGGAAAGTGGACACAGAAATGTGGACATAGAAATGTGGACACAGGAAAGGGGGCACAGGAATGTGGACACAGGAAAGTGGACACAGGAAAGTGGACACAGGAAAGTGGACACAGGAAAGTGGAAATAAAAAAGTGGAAGTAGAGAGGTGGAAATAATAAAGTGGGAGTAGAAAAGTGGAAATAATAAAGTGGAAGTAGAAAGGGGGAATAATAAAGTGGAAGTAGAGAGGTGGAAATAAAAAAGTGGAAGTAGAGAGGTGGAAATAATAAAATGGGAGTAGAAAAGTGGAAATAATGAAGTGGAAGTAGGGAAGTGGAAATAATAAAGTGGAAATAATAAAGTGGAAGTAGAAAGGTGGAAATAATAAAGTGGAAGTAGAAAAGTGGAGGTAGAACAGTGAAAGTAATGAAGTGGAAATAATAAAGTGGATGTAGAAAAGTGGAAGTAGAGAAGTGGAAGTAGAAAGGTGGAAGTAATAATGTGGAAATAATAAAGTGGAAGTAGAAAGGTGGAAAAATTAAAGTGGAAGTAGAAAAGTGGGAGTAGAGAAGTGGAAGTAGAAAAGAGGAAGTAGTAAAGAGGAAGTAGAAGAATGGAAATAATAAAGTGGAGGTAGAAAAGTGGAAGTAGAGAAGTGGAAGTAGAAAGGTGGAAATAAGTGGAAATAATGAGAAAAGTGGAAAAATTAAAGTGGAGGTAGAAAAGTGGAAGTAGAGAAGTGGAAATAATGAAGTGGAGGTAGAAAAGTGGAAGTAGAAAGGTGGAAATAATAAAGTGGGAGTAGAGAAGTGGAAATAGAAAGGTGGAAGCAGAAAAGTGGAAGCAGAAAAGTGGAAAAAGGAAGAAATAAAAAAGTGGAACTAAAACTGTGGTAACAATAAAGTGGAACTAAATAATAAAGTGGAACTAAGAAGGTGTTAATAAGGCAACACCAACAGCAACAGCAACAATAAGGAAGCAAGAGGCCCCTCGGAAGCATCTCGAATAGCTCTCAAAGTTTATTTGATGGTGCTTGCCAAGAGACACAGGTTAGTAATGGTTACATCATGCTGCTCCTCTACTCCGCATCGCTCCTTCAGCGTCCACACAGCAGCACACAGCAGCCCCCAGCGGGCGCTCATCCGCCCCTTCGAGCCCAGCCCCCTGGACACCTTCCAAAACAAGCTTGGGGTTTTTTATGCTAAAGCCCCAAAATAAATCACCCAGAGACCACGGGAGAAAAAAAATAAACCAACAACGAACTCAAACCCAAACCAGCAACAAACCTCCAAGGTTTTGGTTTGGGGTTTTGGGGTGGTGGTTTGGGGTTTTGTGCATCCACCTTATAAATGCTCTTAAAAAATAAAGCCCCGAGTTAAGTGCACAGCCCCTAGGGAGCACTGCTTGGAGGTGACCTTGGTTTCAAGATGAGGAGGAGGAGGGGGGGGGATGTCCTGTTTTAAGGCATTTCCAAGCCCCAGCCAAAGCAGACAGAGGTTTTGGTGGTGATTGTTTTCTTTTGTTGAGTTGGTTTTTTGGGGGGGGTGGAGGATTTGTTTGTTTGCAGTGACCTTGGCTTCATTTCAGTGGCACCAAACAAAATTAGCAGCTTCCTTCTGTGCATGCCCCTCTCTCCCTCTGGAGCTGGAGCACTCATCTCTTGGCTCCAACCAGCCCCCCCCCACAGTGCACCTTGAGGGGCTTGGTATGTCCCTCTCAACCTCCCCCCCCACCTCCACCTCCACCCCAGCCTGCAGTCATAGAATCATGGAATGGTTTGGGGCAGGAAAGGACCTCCAAAGCTCATCCAACCCAACCCTCTCTGCACTCAGCAAGGACATCTTCACCTAGAGCAGGTTACCCAGAACTCTGCTGAGCCTCACCTTAAATGTCTCCAGGGATGGGGACTCAACCACCTCCCTGGGCAACCTGTTTAGGTTGGACACGAGGAACAATTTGATCCAATCATAGAAGGCTCTGGGTTGGAAGGGACCTCCAAAGCTCATCCAACCCAACCCTCTCTGCACTCAGCAAGGACATCTTCACCTAGAGCAGGTTGCCCAGAACTCTGCTGAGCCTTCACCTTGAGTATCTCCAGGGATGGGGACTCAACCACCTCCCTGGGCAACCTGTTGCAGTGCTCCAGCACCCTCACGGTGCAGAACCTGTTCCTCCCACCCAGTCTAAACCTGCTCTGCTCTGTTTTCAAACCATTGCCCCTCAATCCTATCACTGCAGGCAAGCAGTCCCTCTGCAGCCTTCCTGTAGCCCCCACCCATGCTCAAAATCCAGCAGGGTCCATCCCCTCCACAGCATCTGTCACAGCACTTCCCCCACACACACCCCAGGACCCATGATTTATGTACAGGAGCCACTTAAAATGTGGTTATTGGCACACAGAGAGCCACATATAGCCACAGGGTCCCCATCCCTCAGAGGGCACAGCCCCCTGAGAAATGTTTCACCCCTGGATTCAGTGAGGAATGTCCCTGGAGGAGGCACAGGTGTGGGGGGTGAGTGGGGGTGGGGATTGCTTTTTAATTCAAGTGACTAAAGAGAACCCCAAAATCTTCCCCTTTTGTTCCAGCTATGCTCAGAGCTCACCCTGAGGAATGGCATTTTGACTTTTCAAGGCTTAAAACTCAGTGCCCAAACCCCAATGTTTGTTGAGGTACCCTGATAGGAATGTAGGGGGGGAACTGAAAAGTGATGGATGTTGATTAGTGTTTGATCCCTGCTGGGGCCCTTCACAGAAATCCACAGCCCAATGTTTAGTCTGGAGAAGAGGAGGCTGAGAGGAGACCTCATTGCTCTCTACAGCTCCCTGAAAGGAGGTTGCAGTGAGGTTGGGCTCTTCTCCCTTGTATCAGGTGATGGAACAAGAGGGAACAGCTTCAAATTGTGCCAGGGGAGGGTTAGGTTGGAGATGAGGAAACAAATTCTTTGCTGAAAGAGTGGTCAGGGACTGGACCAGGCTGCCCAGGGAGGTGGTGGAGTCCCAATCCCTGCAGGTGTCCAAGAAACCTGGGGCCATGGCACTTGGGGACAGGGTTTAAGGACCATGGTGGTCTTAGGTTGATGGTTGGACCTTGGTGATCTTAGAGATCTTTTCCAACCCAAACAATTCTATGGTTCTATAAAGCTGGTTTTAAACAGAGCATCTCAGGGTGGGACAGGGACAGCTGTGTCCTCAGGGTGGAAAGGGACAGCGTCAGTAACTTCTTCCCCTGGAGAAGAAACCTGGGTGGAGTGGACCATTTCTTTCCTAGCTGCAGTCCTGTTTGTCCTTACAATCAAAGAATGGTTTGGGTTGGAAAGAGGCTTTCAAGTCACCTAAGTCCAACCCTCCTTGCAGTGAGCAGGGACATCTTCACCTGGAGCTCCTGCTTCCAGGAGGATTTGGTGTTCGGACACAACTGGCAGCTACAAACACACAGACACAGACACTCACTCGCTCAGAAACACACCTGCTGGCTTTTGGAACTGGCACCACAGGATTGGCTTTGCAAGGAGGAAGAAAACCCTCAAAACCCTCCCTCCCCCCCTCCTTAAACACTCCTGGCCCCAAGCCCCATTCCCATGTCCATCCAAGTTCTTGCTGCTGGGCTGAAAGTTGTCCAGAGGAGCTTTGATCAAAGGCAGGAAGACCTTGCACTGCACCAGGCACTGCAAGACACACACGAGATGGTGAAGTCCAAGGTAAAAAACAACTCCAATTACTCTTCATGGGAGAGGCTCTAAATCCCCAGAGCCTCTGGGGCATCCTCGTGGCAGACAGAAGGCAAATCCGTGCCTGGAGGCTGGAAGATGAAGGTGGGTCACGGAAGGACACATCCAATCGAAGTGAAAAGGGCCCCAGTCCCTTTTGACAGCAGTGGAAGGAGGGAAGCACTCCCAAGCATCTCCAAGATGTGCTGCAAGTTCTCACTGGTGCATGGGAGGGCAACACTTGGTACACAGAAGCTCTTGGGAAGAGCAGCCAGGGGCAAGCAGGTGGTTAGGACAGGTCTGGATAAACACAAAGCGTGGAAATGAGGTTTCACAGCTGCTTCTGCACGTGTCCAAGAGGAGGAGAGCCAACAGAGAAATCAGCATTTCCCCCACAGCCCCTCTGAGTCCAGCAAACAGTCACAGGACAACCAAAGAGCAATGCTTTTCTGCCTGCTCAGAGCAGACCTTGGGCTCTCTTCCAGTGCATGGCATCCCTGATTTGAACAGAGCACGAAGGAGGAAAGCACTTGAGATCCTTACACACATAAATTAGAGGGAGAGGAAGCGAGGAGAGGAGGGAGAGGGGAGTGAACACAGAGCCAGGAGAAGGGCTTGGCAGAGCCAGGCTCCAAAGCAGGGTGGCAATTCCCACTGCTGGCCACCTCCCTGCTTCAGCCAGCACTGCAGGGCGGGGTGGGGGGAGCTCTGAGGCCAGATGTGAGGTGGGAAGGCAGAGACTCCACGAAGGCCACACAAGCTCTCCACCACCAGCATCCTTTCGCCCGTGGGAGTGTGAACAACAATCCAAGAGCACAAATAAGGAGAGGGAGAAACAACCCCCACACCTTCCCCCCCCCCAGTAAAAAAAGGAAGAAGCTTCAAGTATGAGTTAAGATTTACAATGCAGGTGCAACAGGGGAAGTTCTTCTGCCACTTCTTGGAGACTTGGTTCAAGGTTTTAGTTCTTGGTTGCTGCTGTTTGATTAGAGTCTGACTTGGACAAACTGCAACCCAACAAAAGGTTTTAGTTCTTGGGTGATGCTGTTTGATTAGAGTCTGACTGACCTGGACAAACTGCAGCCCAACCAAAGGTTTAGTTCTTGGTTGTTTCTATTTGATCAGAGTCTGACAGACCTGGATTCAACTGCAACCCAACAAAAGGTTTAGTTCTTGGTTGTTGCTATTTGATCAGAGTTTGACTGATCTGGACAAAATGCAACCCAACAAAAGGTTTTAGTTCTTGGTTGCTGCTGTTTTACTGACCTGGACAAACTGCAACCCAACAAAAGGTTTTAGTTCTTGGTTGCTGCTGTTTGATCAGTCTGAGTGACCTGGATTAAACTGCAACCCAACAAATAACCCACAAGAAAAGGTGGTTTGTGGTTTTCTTTTGTTTGTTTGTTTTCCTCCCCTCCCTTTCATCCTCCCTCCCCTCATTTTCCCTCCCTCTACCCCCTCCCCCCCCAAAAAAAAAACAATATAAAAAGCAATAAGTTTACAAAAATAGAAAATAATTACAGCAATAGGCAGGAGGGAGGGGAGGAGAAGGAAGGGTCCCTGGGGGGGTTCTATTTGGCTGAGCAGTGTAATATCCTGGGGTTGTTTAAAGCGTCCTCCACCAGGTGCAGTTCTTGGCGGTCCACAACCACGTCCCTTATGCAGCCAATGAAGCCTGTGCTGTAGGCCTTGGGCAGCTTGTGAGCCACACTCAGCTTCTCCAGTCCCCCTGCAAGACAGACAACACAGGGAGTCAAGTGGGAGAATCAAAGAATGGTTTAGGTTGGAAGAGAGCTCCAAGCTCAGCCAGCCCAACCAAGCACCCAGCCCTGCCCAGTCAACCAGACCATGGCACTAAGTGCCCCAGCCAGGCTTGGCTTCAACACCTCCAGGCACAGCCACTCCACCACCTCCCTGGGCAGCCCATTCCAATGCCAATCACTCTCTCTGCCAACAACTTCCTCCTAACATCCAGCCTGAACCTGCCTGGGCACAGCTTGAGGCTGTGTCCCCTTCTTCTGTCCCTGGCTGCCTGGCAGCAGAGCCCAACCCCACCTGGCTACAGCCTCCCTGCAGGGAGCTGCAGACAGCAATGAGCTCTGCCCTGAGCCTCCTCTGCTGCAGGCTGCACACCCCCAGCTCCCTCAGCCTCTCTCAGCTTCTCCTCTGAGCCCCTCATGAAGGGGTTGCAGAGGCTGCTCCCCTTGCCATGCCAACTTACCTAGCCACAGGGCCCCATCTGTGTCTAGCTGTGTGGCACCAAGTGGAGAAGAGCCAGCAATGGGAGCCTCATTGCCAACTTGAAGGGAACCTTCTCTTTGTACCCTGCTCCCAAGAGAAGAAACAGGAGATGATTAGAAGTGCTCTACAGCCAACTGGGCACCGTCAGCTTGCCTGCACCTGGAGAGGAGTGAGGTGCAGAGATTTAGGCAGCACAGAAGCACAGGATCAAGCAGGTTGGAAGAGACCTGCAAGATGTGGCACACAGCTCTTGGGTTTGCTTCTCACATGTAGGTGCTGAAGGAGGAGGTCTGCTATGAATCATATATAGAATCATACAAAATCAAGCAGGTTGGAAGAGAGCTCCAAGCTCATCCAGCCCAACCTAGCACCCAGCCCTGGCCAACCAACCAGACCATGGCACTAAGTGCCCCAGCCAGGCTTGGCTTCAACACCTCCAGGCACAGCCACTCCACCACCTCCCTGGGCAGCCCATTCCAATGCCAATCACTCTCTCTGCCAACAACTTCCTCCTAACATCCAGCCTGAACCTGCCCTGGCACAGCTTGAGGCTGTGTCCTCTTCTTCTGTTGCTGGGTGGCTGGCAGCAGAGCCCAACCCCACCTGGCTACAGCCTCCCTTCAGGCAGTTGTAGCACAGAGTGGTCCTTGGTCCAACACCTCCCCGAGGGATGCCACACACATCCCTTGTGCATCCCACAGCTTCCCCTCAGCCCCTGCAGCCCCAGCAGCAGCAATCCCTGGCATTCCTGGCTGTGTGATCTGCTCACCACTCCCACCACCAATAAAAAGGACAGCTTGAGCTCAACATGAAGAGAATGTCAAACCCTCAGGCAGCTCAAATCAAAGGCCTTGGGCCCTTCCTAGGGCCTGTCCCTTTGACATTTCCAGGCGTGTCACAACATGTGTCCCTCCAACTGCCCACATGCCTCTCCTCTATTCTTATCCAAGAGGAAGGGTGACCTGTGGGGACCACAGGGCAGGGAGCCACAGGCTGTGACTCAGAGAATGGTTTTGAGTTGGAAGAGACCTACAAGATCATCTGAGGATTGAGCTTAACCATAGGCAGGGACATCTCCCAGCAGCTCAGGTTGCTCAAGGTCTCATCCGGCCTGGTTCTGAACACCTCCAGGGAGGTTGTGGAGCACAGAAGCACCCAATGTGATCTTTGATCACATTGGGTGCTTCTGTGCTCCACAACCTCCCTGGGAAACCTGTGCCAGTGTCTCAGCACCCTCAACCTGTGCCAGTGTCTCACCACCCTCACTGCAAAGAATTTCTTCCTCATCTCCAGCCTAAATCTGTCCTCTTCCAGCTTCAATCCATTCCCTCCCAGCCCTTGTAAAAACTCCCTTCCCCAGCTTCCACAACCTAAAAGGTGCTACAAGGGAGGCTGCTCTAAGGTCTCCCCCAGAACCTGCTCTTCTCAGGGATTCAAGCTCCCTGCTTCACATCTTGGACACCTACCAGCACATCCATAGCCCTCTTGTCCCAGGGGCTCCAGAAATGGATGCAGTACTCCAGGTGTGGTCTCAGCAGTGCAGAGCAGAGGGGCAGGATCACTTCCCTTGCCCTGTTGCCCACACTGCTCTTGCTGCAGCCCAGGCTCTGGTTGCTCTCTGGGCTGCCAGAGCACACTGCTGACTCATAATGAGCTTCTCATCCACCAGCAACCCCACATCTCTCTCTGCTGCTCCATCAGGTCCATGTCCTTCCTATAATGAGTGCTCCAGAACTGGATGCAGTACTCCAGGTGAGGTCTCACCAGAGCAGAGTGGCAGAATCCCCTCTCTGACTCTGCTGGCCACAGAGCTTTTGATGCAGCCCAGGATATGATTTGCCTTCTGTGCTGCAAGCTTCCACTGCCTGCTCATGTCCAACTTCTCATCCCTCAGCACCCCCAAATCCCTTTCCACAGTGCTGCTCTCTAACACCTCCTCCCCCAGCCTGTAGTAGCAGTGCGGATTGTTGCGCCCCAGGTGCAGGACCCTGCGCTTGCTCTTGTTGAACTCCCTGAGGTTCACCTGGGCCAAGGCATACCTGTATGCTTTGATGTGTATCCACTGGTTGGTGTTGACTGGGACTGTGGACCTGAGGACAACTGGCTTGGAGCCCAGGTCGTAGGTCATCTGCACGAAGCCATCCACGATGGCCAAGGCGATGTAGTCGGAGCGCTCCAGCCCCTTTCCGCTCCACAGGATCAGCCCCTGGGTGGCTTCAGTTTTGATGCTCAGCTCGAAGTGGTTTGACTGCAAAGCCTTCTCACTGCACCAGGAGACAGAGCAAGAGTTAAAAGCTACAGAAAGCAGCAGCAGGCAGCCAGGCAGCTCCCTGGACCGACCTGCTCTGCTCCCAGCCAAGCAGCTGACCTGCCGCTGAGCTCTGGCATCCAGCTCTGCGTGGGCACTGCCCCTGCCTGCTGCACCTGAGGGGTCACAGCCTTTGCTCAGCAGCCCAAGCCTGCTCAGAAGGCTTGGGGCATGGAGTTAGTTGATGGGAAGCTCTAAACTGGGCCACAGTGTCAAAGAAATGGACCTCTGGAGGTCCCCAACCCAACTCCCACTCAGGGTATGACTGGATGAGGGCACTGCCCCTGCCTGCTGCACCTGAGGGGTCACAGCCTTTGCTCAGCAGCCCAGGCCTGCTCAGAAGGCTTGGGGCATGTAGTTGATGGGAAGCTCTAAACTGGGCCACATGGTCAAAGAAATGGACCTCTGGGGGTCCCTAATCCAGCTCCCACTCAGAGTACAACCATTCCTGGATGAGGGCAGCTGAGCCTCTGCCCAGCTGAGCTTGGGAACACCAAGACTGGAGCTCCTCTATCTCCTGCTGACAGCCAGGGCTGTGCAGTTAGAACCACAGAATGCAGTGGGTTGGAAGGGACCATTGAAGGTCACCTTGTCCAACCCCCCTGCAATGAGCAGGGACATCTTTAACTAGATTACATTGCACAAGGCCCCATCAAGCTTGGCCTCGACTGTCCCCAGGGATGGACTCTCCACCACCTCCCTGGGCAACCTAGTCCAGTGTTTCATTATGCTCACTGTGAAGAGCCTCATCCTAAATCCGACTTAAATCTCCCCTGCTCCAGTTCTCCTGGGAATGCTTTCCCCAGCATCCAGCTTGAACCCCCAAAGACACAGTCTGGAGCTGCTGCCTGCTGCTTTTGCCCAGGGTTCAGACACATCAGCCCCTGCAAGATGTGGCACACAGCTCTTGGGTTTGCTTCTCACACGTACGTGCTGAAGGAGGAGGTCTGCTGTGAATCATATACAGAATCATACAGAATCAACCAGGCTGGAAGATACCTCCAAGCTCATCCAGCCCAACCTAGC
>WAAF01003197.1:12305-29153 GCA_013400475.1 Tricholaema leucomelas
CCTGGGTGGCTTCAGTTTTGATGCTCAGCTCGAAGTGGTTTGACTGCAAAGCCTTCTCACTGCACCAGGAGACAGAGCAAGAGTTAAAAGCTACAGAAAGCAGCAGCAGGCAGCCAGGCAGCTCCCTGGACCGACCTGCTCTGCTCCCAGCCAAGCAGCTGACCTGCCGCTGAGCTCTGGCATCCAGCTCTGCGTGGGCACTGCCCCTGCCTGCTGCACCTGAGGGGTCACAGCCTTTGCTCAGCAGCCCAAGCCTGCTCAGAAGGCTTGGGGCATGGAGTTAGTTGATGGGAAGCTCTAAACTGGGCCACATGGTCAAAGAAATGGACCTCTGGGGGTCCCTAATCCAGCTCCCACTCAGAGTACAACCATTCCTGGATGAGGGCAGCTGAGCCTCTGCCCAGCTGAGCTTGGGAACACCAAGACTGGAGCTCCTCTATCTCCTGCTGACAGCCAGGGCTGTGCAGTTAGAACCACAGAATGCAGTGGGTTGGAAGGGACCATTGAAGGTCACCTTGTCCAACCCCCCTGCAATGAGCAGGGACATCTTTAACTAGATTACATTGCACAAGGCCCCATCAAGCTTGGCCTCGACTGTCCCCAGGGATGGACTCTCCACCACCTCCCTGGGCAACCTAGTCCAGTGTTTCATTATGCTCACTGTGAAGAGCCTCATCCTAAATCCGACTTAAATCTCCCCTGCTCCAGTTCTCCTGGGAATGCTTTCCCCAGCATCCAGCTTGAACCCCCAAAGACACAGTCTGGAGCTGCTGCCTGCTGCTTTTGCCCAGGGTTCAGACACAGCAGCCCCTGCAAGATGTGGCACACAGCTCTTGGGTTTGCTTCTCACACGTACGTGCTGAAGGAGGAGGTCTNGTCTAGCTGGCTGGAAGCTGCCCACAGAGTAACAAAGGCTTTTCTTTCTCATGGATGTGGTGTCCTTTCCCAAGGGAGGGACACAGGAAGGACAGGATTTGCCCAGCTTAGCTTGGTCCCTTTTGGAACTGGCCAAAGGGGCTTGCCAAGAGGTGATGCTGCCACGTGGATTCACCATCCACTCTCCTGGGATGCCCTGAGCCACACTGCTGATGTGCACACACAGATCAGACAGCACAGGCAACACAGACAGCTTTTTATTCCCAAGGGACACTGTGCACAAAGGGCTGGAGGAGGGCTGAGGTCACTCAGCCTCTCCTCCCCCTCACCCAGGGCTGTTTTGCTGTCAAGTTCCCCCCATCCCAAGGAGCAAAGGAGCAGAGCTGGAGCTGCTCCTACACTGCAGCTTCTTTGGTGTTTGCTCTCCTCACCTGCAGAGCTGCATCCCTCACAAGTAAAAAGCCACAGGTATGGACAGACAGAAGACACCACAGACAGAGACATGCTGAGGCAGCAAGAGCAGAGCACCAGACACGAGAGCAGAGAGCTTGGCACAGACTCACCTGGGCTCCAGGGCAGCATCCAGAGCTTCAGGACTTAGATGCAGGAAGAAAGGGGAGCATGCCATAAGCACAGGGCAGCAGAGGAGTCCCTTCCCTCCCAGCCCTGCTCAGCAGTGACAGCTCCGAGCTCTACACAACACCAAAGCTGAGCCAACCACCCAAAACAAGCAGGAAACCTCAGGCCACTGGGGCTGAGCTTCCTCAGCCTAGTCAGGTGAGTTTACAAGTTGTGGCTTCATAGATTCATGGAATGGATTGGGTTGGAAGGGACCTCGAAGCTCATCCAGCTCCAACCCCCTGCCATAGGCAGGGACACCTCCTGCTAGCCCAGCTTGCTCAAGGCCTCATCCAACCTGGCCTTCATCTCCAGGGAGGGAGCACCCACAAACTCCCTGGGCAACCTCTTCTAAGGTTTAGCCAAGGTGAGCATAGACTGGGAAGGGCTGGAAGGGACCTCTGGAGATCACCTCATCCCAGCAGCTCCCATCCTGGTGGTTCAGGAGCTCTGCAATGTTCTCCAAGATCATACTTTACAGGTGGGGAGACACTGGCACAGGTTGCCATGGTAAGTCATGGATGCCCCCTCCCTAGAGGTGCTCATGGCCAGGGTGGATCAGGCTTTGAGCAACTTGGGGCTAGTGGAAGGTTTCCCTGCCCACGGCAGCAGGGCTGGAACTGGATGATCTTTAAGGACCCTTCCAGCCCACACCATTCAAAGAATCTATGACCCATGAACATCAGTGTTCCATGCTGCCCTGCTGGGATGTGTGTGCCAGGAAGCCACAGTGGGCAGCACTGCTGGGGGAAAGAACATTTTGGCCCATGGCTCTGCAGGAGCACCCTGGGCAGCCCTGAGTGGGCAGATCTCAGGCTGGCTCTTTTGAGGAGCACCTCAAAGTTGCCATCTAGGCAGACACATTAAGGCTTCTGAGTCAGCCTTGGGGCACTTGGGAAGCAGGAGATGCACAGAGAAGGGGAAATCCAGGGCTCCAGCTGTCCTGCTGGCACTGCCCACAAGTGTTGGGTGCTGCAAGCCTGGCATCGCAGCCAGCTCTGGCTTGGTGTCTGCATAAGAATGCAGACCCAAAAAGAGATGGGGTGGGCATGTCACAGCCAGCAGAGCCCAGAGGAGCACTTGGAGGGTTAGTCCTGCCCAGGGCACACCCCAGTGCCTGCCTGCAGGCAGGAGAAGCTACTTTTTATGGACAACCCAATGGGAGCTCCATCCCTGGCAGGGCCGGGGAGAGCTGCTGCCAAATGCCAGCAGAGGAGCTGGGGAGGGTTGCTGAGCTCCTCTGCAGGATGGGACATGCAGAGCCAAAATAGGCTGGCTCAGGCAGGGAGGAGGCAGGAGGGAGGGCACAAAGGTGGCAGGTTTCTGCTCAGCTGCAGGGGTCATGTCTGTGCAGAGGGACAGCAGAGGGACAGCTGGGCATGGCCACTGCCACAGGGCACTGCCTGGCTCTGGAGGATGCTTGGCTCCTAGCAAGGCCTTTCCAGAATGCCAGAGCAAGCCCTAAACTGTTGTGAGCATGCAGCTGATGGGCTCTGTGGCTGCTGCTTAGGTGCTGGACATGCATGCATGCACCCAGCTCAGCCTCCTGAGCTTCTGCCTGAGCCTAGCTCGTAGAAAATGAGGTGAAATGAGGGTGGGACAGGGAGGTGGCACCCCCAAATCTCCTCCAGAGTGAGGAACTCAGCTGCAGAAACCTGTGCTTCTCCTCCACTCCTGCCACTCACCAAGGCAGACAGACAGCAAATCAAGATTGCTCTAGGGAAGAAGTCCTTCTCCCCATCCACCTGCCCAGGTCCTCCCTTCTGCTCCCTTGGCTGCACTGCACATCACTGGCTGGAGAACATTCTCCTGGCACCCAGCCTGGCCTCTTCAATGCCACACTCTCACTGCAGGAACCAGGGCAGAATTAGCAGCCCCTTGGTTCCATCACCAAAGCTTTTGCCACTGACAGAAGAGCTGTGTCAAAGGAACTTCCTCCCTTTATGCCCAACTGCTCCAAGTCAGGTCAAGATGCAGAATGCTGCTCGGACAACATCTGATTGCAGCAGAGCTGCTCCTGCTGCACCTTGCCTGGGTTAGGTTCCCTATGCAGATGGTAGAGCTGCAATCAGAAAATGCCAGCATGGTGGGGGTTAGAAGGGGACCCCACCCAGTCCAAATCCCCCTGCCAAAGCAGGAGCACCCACAGCAGCCTGCCCAGCACCACAATTGCCAGGCAGGTTTGGAATCTCTCCAAAGAAGGAGATTCCACAACCCCTCTGGGCAGCCTGCTCCAGGGTTCCAGCACCCTCACAGTGAAAAAGTTTCTCCTCCTTTTCAGGTGGAACCTCCTGGATTGCAGTTTGTGCCCATTGGCCCTTGTCCCATTGCTGGGTACCACTGAAAGGAGTCTGGTCCCAGCTTCTTGCCCTCACCCTTTAGCTGTTGCTGAACATTGCTCAGATCCTCTCTGGGGCTGCTCTTCTCCAGGCTCACCAGCCTCAGGCCTCTCAGCCTTTACTCCTCACAGAGCTGCTCCAGCAGCTTTGTAGCCCCTGCTGGACTCTCTCCAGCAGTTCCCTGTCTCTCCTGAACTGGGGAGTCCAGAACTGGGCACAATATTCCACGTGTGGCTTCAGGACAGAGGGGCAGGAGAACCTTGACCTGCTGCAACACTCTTCTTAATGCACCCCAAGGTTCTCCTCACCCTGTAATGGGACATCTGCCCGTGGAAAGTGTCCCTGTTCCTCCTCCCACCCCTGCAGAGGACTGGTGGTTGGGGTGTCAATGGGAGATGAGGTGGGGGGCAGATGTGTGTGGGGGGAGCTGGGCAGTGGAGCTCTGTACTTACGCAGGGATCTCATTGGTCAGGTGGCTTGAAAACAAAGAAACAAGGACACTGAGAAGAGACAGACAGACAGACAGCAGCAAACAGCTCAACACAGACACCCTGAGGGGTAAGAGGCAGATGGGCAGAGCCCTGTGCCAGTGCCATGGAGCTGGGAATGAACCACAGCAGGTGGATCCTTTGTTCACACAGGAGCACAACACTGAGGAGAGGTCCTGAGCCGGAGCACGGTGGACCAAGAGTGTCCTGTGGCAGAAATCCTCCAGCTCTGGGCTGGGTATCAGCTGCTGTGGAGCTCTGCTTATCTTGAGAGAGAAGCCCCAAAGATCAGTACAGCCACAAACACCACAGGGCCTAGAAACATATCCCTAGCCCACGAGTTGAGTGTTCAGCAGATGCCAGAAGTGCCCAGCCAGGCCCTCTCAGCAGTGATGCACAGGCAGCCAGGGACACAAAGGAACTGGCAGACAGACAGGAATTAAACCACAGGCAGAGCTGCCTCTCTCCTCAGTGCAGCTCACCACACATTCCTGGGCATGTGGACAAAGAAAGGCACCCACCAGGAGCAAAGAAGGCCACATTAACCATCTTCATTGGGTATGCTCAGACCAGCTTCATTCCACTCCCAAACCAGACTCTGCTAACCCAGGAGGTAGCCCACACACTGCAGACTGAGAGCATCCAGGCCTGAAGTTGGCCTGGCACTGCTAATCTGGGGAAGATTCTCTGCCAACAGCAGCTTCAGGGGTAGGCAGCTTCAGTTTGGCTTGCCTCTTTTGCAGGACTGCACTTGGACTTCTTTGATCCAAGCTTGGACCTTGCTCTTGCCTTAACTGCTTGTTCTGGAGCTCAGTTCAGCCCTAACAAATTGTATGGACCTTGCTCCACTCTAACTCCTCATATGGACCTTGCTCCAGCCCTAACTCCTTGTTCTGGAGCTCCCTCCAGCACTAACTCCTTGTCTGGAACTTGCTCCACCCTAACTCCTTGTTCTGGAGCTCAGTTCAGCCCTAACTCCTTGTCTGGAGCTTGCTCCAACCTAACTCCTTCTCTGGACCTTGCTCCAGCCCTAACTCCTTGCTTTGGAGTTTGGTCCAGCCCTAGCTCCTCGTGTGGCCCCCGGGTGAGCTCAGCAGCCAGGTTACCTCTTAGTCACAGCATTGTGGTACTCCATGTAGGTCCTGCCATCAAAAGCAATGGCCTCTGCATCTCCAGCAGCCTTCTCGATGATCACTGGAGGTGGAAGGAGAAAAAGAAGAGCTGTCAGGCAACACAGCATGGCATGGCCAGCTTTGGAGACTAGGCACTGCCCCTTCACACTGCCCAGGTGACCAGGGGACAGGGCCAGCACTGTGACACTTCTAAGCAAGCCCCTGGGAAGCTTTGCTGTGGCTTTTAGAACCCAGGAGCTTGGACCAGTTCTTTGTTTGGCAGGCAGCTGTCAGGAAATCTGCAGCCTTGGTGGTTTCCTGGCTGAAGGTGGGGAGGAGCCTGGGCTAGGTGGTGGCCTAAGGTAGTAGGGAAGAAACCCTGTGCCAGGTAGCCCTCCAGGTCAATCTGCCACAGCACCAAACCACATTTCTCTGCCCCAGGCCACCTCAGCGTGAGCCAGGGTGAGAGTGCCGTGATGGGAGGTGATAACAGGGCTGGGTGAGCCACCCCTGGGCATCAGCACTGCAGGGTCCCACTGCATTTCTGAGCCATGGCACAGCCCTGACCTCACAGCTGCCTGTAAAATGCCACAGTTTGCTTCTCCTGGGTCCCTCCCAGCAGCCACAACGAGGGCAAGACCTCAGGCTCGGCAGGAGCCCTGTGCTGCCAGCAACCAGACGTGGGAGCAGCTAACAGGTGAGGGTCCTTGTCCAGCCTGCCTTGCAGCCTCACCTTTCTCACAGTGAGCCCCAGAGAAGCCCCTCTGGCAGGCACATTGGTAGCTCTCCAGGCGGGGGCTGCAGCTGCCCCCGTGCTGGCAGGGGCTGGGCTTCTGGGTGCAGGGGTGGCCTCGGAACGGGGAGATCTCGATGGCGCTGCGGATGTTCTGCTCCCTCAGCACAGGCACCCCCTTGATGGAGAGCTGCCAGGTACAAGCGAGAGGAAGCACACAATTAAGAGACCCTGGAGAGCATCCGACCCTTAACCCAGCGCTGCCGGAGCAGCAGCGAGCCCACGCTCCCCAGCGCCGCGCAGCCCACGCTCCCCAGCGCCGCGCAGCCCACGCTCCCCAGCGCCGCGCAGCCCACGCTCCCCAGCGCCGCGCAGCCCACGCTCCCCAGCGCCGCGCAGCCCACGCTCCCCAGCGCCTCGCAGCCCACGCTCCCCAGAGCCGCGCAGCCCACGCTCCCCAGCGCCGCGCAGCCCACGCTCCCCAGAGCCGCGCAGCCCACGCTCCCCAGAGCCGCACAGCCCACGCTCCCCAGCGCCGCTTCTGAGCCGCTCTGAAAGCCCTCAGGGGTGGGCATCCACCGCTGCCCTGCGCAGCCTGCGACAGGCCTTGGCAACCCTTTTGGGGGAGGACTTGGACGCTCCTCGTGGCCAAGGAGCCAATCCTCGCAGCCAAGGGAGATGCTCCTCACACCCAAGGAATTGATCCTCACACCCAAGGAGTTGATCCTCACACCCAAGGAATTGATCCTCACACCCAAGGAGTTGATCCTCACGCCCAAGGGGTTGATCCTCACGCCCAAGGGAGAGGCTCCTTGTGCCCAAGGAATTGATCCTCGTGGCCAAGGGAGAGGCTCCTCGTGCCCAAGGAGTTGATCCCCACACCCCAGGGAGAGGCTCCTCGCCCCTAAGGAGTTGATCTTGCGGTCAAGGGAGAGGCTCCTCGCGCCCAAGGAGTTGATCCTCACGCCCAAGGGAGACACTCCTCATGGCCAAGGAGCTGATCCTCGCACCCAAGGAAACGCTCCTCACGCCCAAGGAGCTGTGCCTCAGGGTCAACCTAAGCCTCCCCTGGTGCAGCTCGAGGCTGTTTCCTCTTGTCTTATCACTTGTCCCTTTCAGGGAGCTGTAGAGTGAGAAGGCCTCCTCCTCTCAGCCTCCTTTGATCCAGGCAGAACCCCCCCCAGCTCTCTCAGCTGCTCCTCCCCAGGCCTGTTCTCCAGACCCTTTCCCAGCTTTGTTACCCTTCTCTGGACCTGCTTCAGCCTCTCAATGTTCTTCTTGGGGTGAGGGGCCCAAAACTGAACCCAATCCACAAGGTGTGACCTCACCAACTGAAGTCAGTATTGAATGTGTGGCCTTGCCAGTGCTGAGTGAAGGGCACAACCCCTGCCCTGTGCATGGATAGAGCCCTGGGTCAGGGCTTGACAAGGTTCAAGGAAAGCAACCTGAGGAAGCCCAAAAGTTGACCTTCAGCACCCTACCTCTCTGCAGGGCAGGTAGGAGAACAGAGGCCACTCTCCCTGCTGGGAAGGAGGAGATGGGAATCCGTCCCTAAGCCCCACATGCTCCTGAGATGCATCCCCACCTGCCCCTGCCACTTTTCATCTGTGTGCCCCTCCCATGTGCACAGACCCACATGGAGCCTACTCCCAGGCTCATCCTTGCTCTTCTCACAGAATCAAACACACAGTGGGGGTTGGAAGGGCCCTCTGGAGGTCATCCAGTCCAAGCCTCCTGCTAAAGCAGGGTCCCACAGAACAGCTTTCCCAGGATGTCAATGTCCAGGTGAGGTTGGAATCTCTCCACAGACAACTCCACAGGCTCTCTGGGCAGCCTGCTCCAGTGCAGCTGGCACAGCTCCCAGACAGACACCTGCCCCCCAGCTGCCCAGTAGGTCCTTACCCTCTGCACAGCTCCAGTGAAGCTGGTGGAGATGGCAGCTGCTCGAGCCAGCTTGCTGAAATCAGGGGCACCCCCCACATAAAATGGCTCCTTCAGGTTCAGGAAGGTGTGAGGCACCTGGTGGGGAAGAGGGGATGAGGTGAGATGGAGCAGTTGTCACAGTGTCCCTAAGCTGCAAGCTGGGCACCTGGCCAGCGCCACAGGGACTGAAGGAGGCTGTGAGCAGGCACCCATGGCATCACAGAGCATCAGGTCCCACTGCTGATCCAGTGCTGCCAGGGCACCACTGAACCATGGCCCTCAGCACCACGGCCCTCAGCACCACAGCTACACAGCTCTGAAAGCCCTCCAGGGGCTTCCACCACAGGCCTGGGCAGCCTGGGCCAGGCCTCAGCAACCCTTTGGGGAAAGAAATTGTTCCTCGTGCACAACCTCAAACTGCCCTGGTGCAAACTTGAGGCCATTTCCTCTTGGCTTCTTGCTTATTGCTTGGGAGAAGACACCAACTCCCACCTCACTCCAACCTCCTTCCAGGGAGTTGTGGAGAGTGAGGAGGTTTCTCCTCAGCCTCTGATTTCCTGGAGGAAGCAGAATGGTCCATGCAGAATATCAGGGATGGAGACTTCACCACTGTCCTAGGCAACCTGGACCAGCCCTTGACAATCCATTTGGGGAAGAAATTGTTCCTCAAGTCCAACCTAAAACTGCTTTGGTGCAACTTGAGGCCATTTCCTCTTGCTCTGACACTTTACTACTCAGGAGAAGAGTCCAACCCCCACCTGGCTCCAGACTCCTTTCAGGCAGCTGTCATGAGCAATGAGGTCTCCCTTCAGCCTCTTTTTTTCCCTCCAGGCTGAACACCCTCAATTCCCTCAGCTGCTCCTCACCAGCCCTGTTCTCCAGACCCTTCACCAACTTCATTGCCCTTCTCTGGACCCTCTCCAGCCCCTCAAAAGTCATTCTTGGAGTGAGGCTCAAAGCAGAGCCCAGAATTCAGCTCAGGTTCCTCCATCTGCCACAGGTTCCCTCCTCTCACGTGGCCCTTGCTCCAATTCCAGGGCACTAAAACCTCCCTGGTGAGTCTTCAGCCAAAGGTTTCCCTTGGGCACACAACAGGACTGATGAACCTCCCTCAGCTTCTGGGATGGACCCAGAGGCACAGCAGGGAGGCAAAGATGCAGTTATGTGAATGACTAACTAATGCTTTGTGGAGTTAACACAAGGAACATGACCAGATTAATTGAGATGCTTCCAAAACAAAATGGAACAACTGGCTGGGAAATTAATGGTGGGGACAGGGAGACAACAAACAAACTAAAGAAATGAGTTGTCTCTAAGCTACAGAGATCCTAAAGCTGCTGGGGCAGATGGGAAGTGAAACACTGCGAGCTGAATGGCAAAGAGGAGAGAAGGATGTGCCCATGGCAGGTGAGATGGAGGTGCAGTGGGTCATACTTATCTGTACCTTACGGGATTTCTGGGATCCAGACAGCAGGGGAGGGGGAAAATACAAGTGGAAAGCAAAGAGAAAGGGAGAGAGAAAGAGAAAAGGGAGATCAGTGCTAACATCACAACATGCAGAGCTTCAAGGCCACCACTGCTCCAACCAGTGCCCAGAGGAGCTGGGCAAAGGGAGGTGCAGAAGGCACAGGAAGGGCTGCTGCCACCCTGCCAGCTGAGGGCAACCTTGTCAGAGAATCAGAGAATGGTTTGGGTTGGTAAAGCTCTCTAAGAGCATCCAGTCCAACCATCAACCCAACACCAACGTGGTCATCAAACCCTGTCCCCAAGTGCCATGGCCACACCTTGTTATAACACCCCCAGGAATGGGGACTCCACCACCTCCCTGCGCAGCCTATTCCAATCCCTGACCACTCCTGCAGCAAAGAAATTGTTCCTAATCTCCAACCTAACCCTCCCCTGGTGCAATTTCAGTCCAGTTCCTCTCTTTGCTTGGAGAGAAGCTTGGAAAGATGAGTGAGGGGAGGAAGAAATCCTTTCTCCTGCAGGAAAGCTGCATAACCCTGCTGCTGCACCTCTAAGTGGATCTGCAGGATGAACTCAGCAGCAGCTGGGGCTTTTCCTGCAGCAGCTTCCCAGCTGGAATGGTGGCTGAGAGGAAGACCAGTGGCCCTGCCATGAAACCCCAGGGAGCTGTGGTTTGTGCAGAGACAGAAGCACAGAGGGGACAGGGCACAGGGAGGAGCCAGCTTGGAAGCAGAGGAGAGAAGGCACTGATGGATTCAAGCAGCAGCAGTGCAACAGGACTTTGGCCACCCCATGAGCCCCTCCCAGCTCAGCTGCCTGTGCAGCCAGCACTATGGAAGGCTCTGGAGCATCAGCAGCCTTCCCCACTCCTGCTCCACCCTTAAAGCCATACACCACGAAAGGCCACAGGCCAAGGAACATCAGCAAGCACAGGCTGAAGCCCACATGGACCAAGCACAAGCTGAGAGCCTGCCTGGTGTGCTTGCCCCAAGAACAGGGACAGCTGAGGACCTGCAAAACCAGGGGAGCTGTGAGGAGTGAGGGGAGTCAAACACAGCCCTGAAACCAAGAATCAGGGCATGTGTGCCAACAGCAAAGGTGCTGCAGCAATGTGTGTGGTGGGGGACAAGAAGGAAGAGCTGGAAGAGGGGTGCAGGTGATGTCTTACAGCACCAGGGCCGAGACGTGGGGCAGCAATGAGGGGCAGGCAGGCTCTGTTCTCTGGCAGCCTTTTCTCCCCAGGCCTTCCCCACTCCTCCTCCACCCTTAAAAGTCATACACCACGAAAGGCCACAGGCCAAGGAACATCTCAGCTCATGCCACACATGAGAGGAGCAGGGCTGGGAGCCCAGAGAGCTCTCCCTGGCACATCAACCTACCGGGGACTCTCCCATCACCCTCTCGCCATTGTTGATCCTCATGACCCCCTTGCGGCCGTTCCTCTCCAGCAGGACACTGGTCCAGGTGTTGAGGGGAACTGGCTCCTTGCTCCTGAGGTGGGAAGAGAGGAGACACAGGAGTGACAGCTCTACCATCATCACCTTGCAGACACTCTAAATTCCCCCCTACCTGGCTGCCCAGGCTGTGCCAGCTTCACCAGTTTCGATTGTCCAGGCCACCACAGCTTCACCAGTTTGGATTGCCCAGGCCACCACAGCTTCAATCAGTTTGGATTGCCCAGGCCACCACAGCTTCAATCAGTTTGGATTGCCCAGGCCACCAGTTTCAATCAGTTTGGACTGCCCAGGCCACCACAGCTTCAATCAGTTTGGACTGCCCAGGCCACCACAGCTTCAATCAGTTTGGATTGCCCAGGCCACCACAGCTTCAATCAGTTTGGATTGCCCAGGCCACCACAGCTTCAATCAGTTTGAGTTGCCCAGATCATCACAGCCTCAACCAGTTTAAGTTTCCCAAGCCACCACAGCTTCAACCACTTTAGGTTGCCCAGACCATGGCAGTTTGATCACTTTGGGTTGCCCAGGCCAGCACAGCAGCTTCCCAGACAGCCTGGCATTAGCCTGGGAAAGGGGCACAATCCCCAGGCAGTTCCTGTCCCACAGAGGGGCAACCAACCAAGTACCATTACTGCTAAGTGCTGAGGCCATGAAGCCCTCCTCCTCATGGTTTTCTGGAGGGAGGAGCTCCAAGCCAGTGCTGGCCACCAAAAGCCACCAGTGCCCCTCATGCCACCTTGCCCAACCAGCTCCCCAGCCCAGCCTACCTGAGCACTGCTGCCCCTTTGCCCAGGTCGTATCTGTACTCCAGGTAGCCATCGTGCAAGGCCAAGGAGACAAAGTCCCCTTTGCCATCTGTCTTCTGCCCGTTGTAGAAGATCATGCCACTGGGGTTCTTGGCCAGGAACACAACCTCCATGGACATTTTATCCCTGAAGAGAGAAGGGTTCTGGATACCTTCCAACCCAGCTGCTCTCTCCCTCACGCCCCACTGTGTGCTGAGCCCTTGGAAGTCCTGCCAGGGGTGGCAGAGAGATGCCACCACTGGTAGAGCACCTTGCCAGATAAGAGAGGCATCTGCCACATTCAGGATACTGCCCAGTGGAAGATGTGTAGGGACAGGCAGTGTGTGACAGGTGGAGAGCAGAGCAGGAGCTCTCTGTCCCACATCAGCCACCCAGATGGTGCCCCTCTGCCATGCCCAGGCACTTACTGCAGGTCAGGGACAAAGGTCTGCAGCCCGTTCAGCTCCAGGTAGGAGAAGCCATTGAACTCTGGGAGGAAGGGCATGGTGTGGTCCTGTTCTGTCACTAGGCACAAACAAGGGAAGGGTGAGGAAGAGAAGGGCAGAGCAGCTCCAGCCAATGCCCCAGAACACAGCAGGCAATGCCAGGCTGAAGAAATCAACACCTCCTTCCCCAGCCCCTGCTCCTCTGCCAGCTCCCATCTCACCTAGCTCGCAGAAGTCTCCTTCCCGGCCCATGGGACAGGCACAGAGGGCACCTCCTTCTGGTAGCACCAGGCAGGTGGCAGAGACATGGCAGGGTGAAGGCTCACAGGGATTCCTCTCATCAGCACACGTTGGACCTGCAGCAGAGGAGGCAACCTGTCATGGCAGCATCTCAACCCAACAGCCAGCAGGCAAACAGCTCTGATGGCTCCTGATGGCTGCCAACCCTTTTCTCCTGCCTCAGGCTGGGTTGCCATGACCTAAGAAGCTGATGCCAGGCTACACCCCTAAAGTGCAAGCAAACCCCAATCTGTGTGTGAGAAGCAACAGATCTTGGCCTTTGTCTTAAGGGCATACAGACAGGACAGTGATAGACTTCACTGGCAGCACCTTCCCCATCCCTAGAGGTGTTTGAACTGTGTGGGTGAGGTGCTTAGATGTGGCCTAACAGCTGTGTAGAGGCAGAGGTTGGGTTAGGGTTGGAATCTATGATCTTCAGGTGTGCAGTTCTGGAACCCCCAACACCAGCAGGACATGAAACTGTTGGAGCCAGTCCAGAGAAGGCCACCAAGATGCTCAGAGGGCTGCAGCAGCTCTGCTAATGAGGACAAGTTGAGAGAGTTGGGGCTCTGCAGCCCGGAGAAGAGAAGGCTTGGAGGAGANCCCTGGAGGTGTTCAGGACCAGGCTGGATGAGGCCTTGAGCAACCTGTTCTAATGGGAATTGTCCCTGCCTATGGCAGGAAGGGTTGGAACTGGCTGAGCTTTGAGTTCCCTTCCAACCTCAACCATTCTATGATCAGGATGAGGGCACCCCAAGAGCGCTCTCCCCACTACCCCCTTCCCCCGTACCGGTGTAGGTGTGGAGGCACTCGCAGTGGAACATCTCAGCCTCTTTGACGTGGCAGATGCCACCGTGGTGACAAGGGTTGGGGTGGCAGGGGTCGTTGCCACACTCCCCCACCCCACTGCCATAGAGCACATCGCTGCCCTTCTCCCGCAGGTCATACATCTGGTTGTTGACGTCCAGCAGGCGGATGCAGCCCTTCAGGCCGCCGGTGGCCGCAGTGCGATCAGCCACCCTGCAGGGGACAGAGGGTAAAAGAGAGGGGTAGGGGGAAGAGGATTTGATCCTTTGTTAGTTTGAGATAAATTGGAATGTTTTAATGAGAGAAAATGAGGTTGTAGGCTGTGAAAAGGAAACACTGCTGATGGCTGCTTCACTCATAGGCTTGCTGAGATGCAGAGAAGCAAGAACACAGACACAGGTGAGGTAGTGCTGGGGTGTGAGGGTCTCTGTCTCTCAGAGTCTGTGTTTCTCCCTGGGCTGCTCCTGTGTAACTAATCCTTCTGCTTCTGTAAAGGGTTAAGCCTCCTGGGAGGTGGTCTTGAACCTGACCCCAGGTCCTCCTGAATCCTCCCTAGGGGTGACTCTTGAACCTGNCCGTTGTACCTAACCCTCTGCTTCTTTAAAAGGTTAAGCCTCCTGGGAGGTGGTCTTGAACCTGACCCCAGGTCCTCCTGAATCCTCCCTAGGGGTGACTCTTGAACCTGACCCCAGGTCCTCCTGAATCCTCCCTAGGGGTGACTCTTGAACCTGTCCCCAGGTCCTCCTGACTCCACCCTAGAGGTGGATCTTGAACCTGATCCCAGGTCTTTACCAACCAAACCAATTCTATGGCTTAATGACCATGAAGGCCTTAGGTTGACAGTTGGACTCCAGGATCTTAGAGGTCTTTACCAACCAAACCAATTCTATGGCTCTATGGTTCAATGACCATGAGGACCTTGGGTTGACAGCTGCATTCCATGATCTTAGAGGTCTTTACCAACCAAACCAATTCTATGGCTTAATGACCATGAAGGCCTTAGGTTGACAGTTGGACTCCAGGATCTTAGAGGTCTTTTCTAACCAAACCCATTCAGTGACTCAACCATGAGCAGGCTGCATGCACCATGGCTGCTCTGCTCACAGCAGCAGCTGTTATGCCCTCTCCCCAGCAGCCTCACTCACACAGCCATCTGGTCCTCTGGTGCTCCCCCAATGAAGAGGTCTGTGTCCAGGTTGAGGCCGTCGGTGCCAGTGGGGCTCTCCCCGCTGACGTGGGGCTCCCCATCCACGGACAGCAGCCCGCTGCGGCGGTTGCGGTTCACCACCAGCTGGTGCCACCTGCCAGGCTCCACACGCACCTTGCTGGTGATGATGCCCGTGCCAGAGCCAGTGTTAAACCTGCAGAAGGAGGAGAGGAAGGGTTGTGTTCGTGTCACCCCGCAGCAAGGTGATCAGATGAAGACGCTCAGAGGGCTGCAGCAGCTCTGCTATGAGGACAGCCTACAGGAGTTGGGGCTCTGCAGCCTGGAGAAGAGAAGGCTTGGAGGAGACCTTGGAGTGGCCTTGCAGGATCTGAAGAGGGCTACAGGAAGGTTGAGGAGGGACTACTGACATGGTCTTGGAACGACAGGAGGAGGAGGAATGGGGTTAAACTGACAGAGGGGAGATTGAAACTGGATATTAAGAAGTTCTTTGCAGTGAGGGTGGTGAGACACTGGCACAGGTTGCCCAAGGAGGCTGTGGAGCACGGAATCACAGAAGGTGATCAAAGATCCCTGCTTAGGCTGCCCAGGAGAGTGGTGGAGTCCTCATTCCTGGAGGGGTTTCAAAGCTGCATAGATGTGGTGCTGAGGGCCATGGTTTAGTGGCGCCCTGACGCTGCTGGGGTAATGCTTGGAGCCGACAATCTCCCAGGACTCTTCCAACCAAAACAACTCTGATTGCACTCTGCACCACACAGACATGGGGGAGGGGGACAGAGGGAAGGAAGGGAGGGCACTCACCTTAGCTCCACGAAGCCACCAACCAGTGCCAGGGAAATGAAGTCCTTGCCACGGTTCTGGCCATTGTAGAGCAGCAGCCCACTGAGCTCCACCGTCCGGAACTCCATGGCGATGCGCACCGTGTGGTAAGCCTTCATCATCTTGAAGGCCAGGTAGGACTTGCCACCAAAGCTGGGGATGAAGTACCTGATAGCTGCAAGGGCCAGGGGAGAGGAGGGAGAGGAAGAGAGGATGAACTGGAAGAGGGAATAGGACAAGGAGCTGCCGTGTGCCTGCAGACTCATGCCCCTGCTCCTGTGCTATTAGCCCCTGGCACTGCCTCCCAGACACTCCTACTGCTTGCAACCAACTCCTCTCTTGGTGGCATGTCCCCAGAAGGCTGCTCCCAGGCTTCAGGGATCTGTGGTACTGCTCCCCCAGTGCTTAACTTCAGTGATGTCCCTGTCAGCTCCTCCTGTGCTGCATGTCTCCAAAGGGCTGCTCCCAGGCTCTAGGCACCTGTGACACTCCAACCACCTCCTCCTGTGCTGCATGACCCAAAGGGCTGCTCCCAGGCTTTAGGGACCTGTGGTATTGCTTCCCCAGTGCTTAGCTTCAGTGATGTCCCTGTCAGCTCCTCCATGGTGAGGGCCTAGGTTGGTCCTCTCCTTGCCCAGCTGTCACCCCCCCTGTGCTGTCAGCTGGGCTCTGCTGCAGACACAGCTCCTGCTAACTCAGCTGCTCTGCTCCTTTGATAATTTTTATCTGGCCTCCCAGAGTCCCACGTGACAGATTCACAATCATCACTCCTGGCTCTCATTTATTGCAGACTGAGACTTTCCAAGCAATCTGCAAGGCCATGTCCTGTTAAAATGAACAAGGTTGGACACCCACATGGAGCAGGAGCTTTGAGGGCTTCAGCTTGCAGAGCTTTAGGGACAAAGATTTTCAGGAATAAGCACTGACAACAACCCAGAGCCCCCAGTGTGACACCAAACCACCCATGGGAGCTCACAGGATCTTAGAATCCCAGCGTGGTGGGGTTGGAAAGGATCTCTGGGCATCATCCAGGGCAGTTCCTCTACTAAAGCAGGGGCACACACAGCAGTTTGCCCAGGGTCACAATATCCAAGCGGGACTGGAAGCTCACCAGAGAAGGAGACTCTGCAGCCTCTCTGGGCAGCCTGCTCCAGGGCTTTGCAACCCTCACACAAAAGAAGTTTATCCTGAGTTCTGGCTTGTACCTATTGCCCCTTGTCCTCTCTCTGGGCCACCACTGAGAGGAGCCCAGCCCCATGCTCATCAATCACAGAATCAACCTGGTTGGAAAACACCTTCGAGATCATCCAGTCCAACCTAGAATCTAACACCTTCTAATCAACTAACCCATGGCACTGAGTGCCTCAACCAGCCTCCTTTAAACTAACCCATGGCACTGAGTGCCTCAACCAGCCTCCTTTAACCTAACCCATGGCACTCAGTGCCTCAGCCAGCCTCCTTTAAACTAACCCATGGCACTCAGTGCCTCAGCCAGCCTNTCCTCTTCAACACCTCCAGGGACAGGGACTCCATC
>WAAF01003198.1:1468-95525 GCA_013400475.1 Tricholaema leucomelas
GGCTGGAGAGCGGCCAGGCAGAGAGGGACCTGGGGGTGCTGGCAGATAGTAGCTGAAGATGAGGCAGCAGTGTGCCCAGGTGGGCGGGAGAGCCGATGGCATCCTGGCCTGGATCAGGAGCAGTGTGGCCAGTAGAAGGAGGGAGGTTATTCTGCCCCTGTACTCAACACTGGTCAGGCCACACCTTGAGTACTGTCTCCAGTTCTGGGCTCCTCAATTCAAGAGAGATGTTGAGGTGCTGGAATGTGTCCAGAGAAGGGCAACGAAGCTGGGGAAAGGCCTGGAACACAAACCCTGTGAGGAGAGGCTGAGGGAGCTGGGGGTGTGCAGCCTGTAAAAGAGGAGGCTCAGGGCTGACCTCATTGCTGTCTACAACTACCTGAAGGGAGGCTGTAGCCAGGTGGGGTTGGGCTCTTCTCCCAGGCAACCAGCAAAAGAAGAAGGGGACACAGTCTCAAGTTGTGCTTGGAAAAGTATAGGCTGGATGTTAAGAGGAAGCTCTTCACAGAGAGAGTGATTGGCATTGGAATGGGCTGCCCTGGAGGGTGGTGGAGCCACCGTCCCAGGAGGTGTTCAGGAAAAGACTGGATGAGGCACTTAGTGCCATGGTCTAGATGACTGGATAGGGCTGGGTGCTAGGTTGGACTGGATGATTTTGGAGGTCTCTTCCAACGTGTTTGATTCTATGATTCTTATGATTCAATTGGACTGCTCCAGCCCGCAAACGTCCACCCTGCTTTGCCCAGGTGGCTGCTGACCACCTGATGACATCCTGAGAGCCATGGAAGACCTCTCTCGTGTCCGTGGGCCTTCCCAGGTGGCATGCTCAATCTGGACTGAAGAAGCAGCACAGCCCCATCGCATCATTACTACCTGAAGTCCACCACCTGGCTTTTGCTCTATATATTTCCCCATTTATGCTTTTGGAGTGCAAATACTGAGATGTTTGACCAGTGAGTACCCCAACTCTCCTTACTCATGTTTGTAGAAGTTTATGCTTGACCTTTCAGTGGCAGTTTGTGCTGCCAGTCTCTCTAGTTAGAAACCTTTCTAAACACTTTTCCTAAATCATTTACTTTGACTCTATGTACATTCTGCAAAACGGTTTTACCAACTGCATCATAGAATCTATCTGTGTTAATTGTGAAGAAGTTGGGGGAAGTTTTCTTTGTATAATTAATAAAGTAGTTAATAATTTTTTTGCATTGGCCTCATTACAGTTCACTCCTAACCCAGATCCAAACCCCTCCTTAACAAGTTGTAAGGCAACTATTGGAGTTTGAGCAGAACTGAAGTGAAAAGAACAGGTTGAGAAACTGAACAGACTTAGGTCATTCTGATAAGGAGGCACAGCTGCAGAGGGGTGGCCTTGGGAGGCTGGCAGAGAAGCTGCTATCTGTAGCTGAGCTGTGCGAGGAGAGCAGGCTGGTCAGCCCTGGGAACAAGCAATGTTGTGGCTAAGCTGCTGCAAAGGGGGATTAAAGGAGATAGTTGGTCAGGTTTGCCTCTATGCATGTGGACAGCCCATTTCTGCCTATGTAAGCCTATCAAAAGTACAGGCCCCTGTACCGAACTCCACTGTATAGGTATCACATTTAGCTTCAATAAACAGGTTGACCTTTATGCATCACATTAGTGTAAGCCTGGTGTCTCTCCCTCTTCCACACGGCCTAGAGGAGAGGCCAACTCAACAGGCACCAGTTGTGCTTTGCTGTTTAGTATGTTTGAGTCTCATATCAGAAATGTTTCCTAAATATTAGCATGTCCTTCGTGCTTAAAAAGAGTAAGTCCCTACATAATAATGAAGCTTGCAAGACTGTACCTTCCTCCATCACTGCTTCCTTCTTCTCTTCATCTTCTGCAAGATCCACTTGCTGCACAAACTGGTAGATGAATGGACAGCTTTGCTGAATATAATGTGACAGTATCTGTTTTGCAAGTCAGACTAGTAGACAGTTATCAAAGATAATAGCTTGTTTGAGCTTCTCAAGAAAAGAAAAAATCAAAGATAATAGCTTGTTTGAGCTTCTTAAGAAAAGAAACACTTCCTAAAAAGCAACTGATAAGCATAATAGTTTCCCTTAACTTTTGCACTCAGAGCCTCTAAGATGTCTGTTGTACTAATTGCACTTCCAACAGGCTCATTTACTTCTAAAATTCTCAGAGATTTCAAATGCTTCTTTGGTTACTCCCTGAAGAAGCATTTCTATCCATCCAAAATTTTCCAAGGGTGCTGCCCAAGCCTCTACTAAAAATGAAACATCACGTGACCAAGTAATCACATTCTCTTCTGTAAGTTTCTTAAACATGTATCTCAGATGTCTAATGAAAAAAAGATGAGTGATGGTTTGGGTGTTAGCCTCCCCTCCCCTTTGGAAATCACCCAGGCTAGACTCAGCAGCTCTGGAAATCGAATGAAGCTTTATATTACAGCTTAACAGAATATACGAGCAGATAGTTACAATCTATACAGCTACAGACAGAAATATACAAGTTAAAAGGTAATACAGAAGCACAACAGCCCTCCCAGAAACCTGAGTCCCCAGGAGGCGCTCTCAACTACTCTTCCACCTTCCTCCTACCTCTCAACCTTACCCCAGATCTTGCCTTATGTTCAAGGTAGTATGGAGGGTCGGCCAGGGAAGTTAGGAAGCAGGTGGATTAGTCACACAGATGGCAGGTTAGGTTAGAGAGAGAAGTGCAGCCCACAAAGCCTAGACAGAGTCTGTCTTATCTATGTTTGTGTTCTTGTTTTCATACATCTCAGCAATTTACTTCTCAAGAATTTAAGTCAGGGAGCAAAGCACACCTAGGCCACAGAATCATAGAATGGTTTAGGTTGGAAGGGACCTCAAGGATCATCCAGCTCCAACCCCCTGCCATAGGCAGGGACACCTCCCACTAGAGCAGGTTGCTCAAGGCCTCATCCAGCCTGGCCTTAAACACCTCCAGGGAGGAAGCATCCACAACCTCCCTGGGCAACCTGTGCCAGTGTCTCACCACCCTCACTGTAAAGAACTTCCTCCTAACATCCAGTCTAAATCTCCCCTCTTCCAGTTTAAACCCATTTCCCCTCATCCTGACATTCTATTCAGCAAGCCTATGGGTGAAGTAGTCATCACCACTGTTTCCTTTTCACAGCTTGTGATCTAATTCTTCTCACCAAAACATTCTAGCTAGCTTCAAACTAGCACAAGAAGTTTGAGCATGCAGTCTGTAGGATTACTCCTACAAGTATCCACTATGGAACTTAGGAAATAGAGAGAGTGCTGCGTGGGGCACTGATGCAGCTACCTGTCAGCTGCTGCGGGAGACGTGGTCAGAGCTCACACAGATCAGTGTGATCAAAAGCAATGCCACATGGACTCCAGGCTATTCAATATGAATTATACCAGAGACATTTATTGATCATTTTGGCTCTCATTATATAGTCTCAGAGCACAGAGCACACACACATCAGCATAATTAGGCAAGAACAACCCAGTCTTTTACATAACCACACCTTGTTTTCCTCATTGATGAGATGCCCACTTATCTGTCCTTTCCCAGATAATGTAGCCAGCAGCATTTGCCTGTTATTATCCTTCTTCATTTCATTCCCACAGGGCACAGCATGATGTAGCCTGGCTACAGGGTAGTTCATGAAAGGTCCCCTCTTTACAGATGAATCTCAGTACTAACTGTGAAATTTTACAAGGCTCAGGCAGATCCTCTGCAGTGCCCACCCATCCAAATACATTTTTTGGCAACCTTTATACTCAGAAGGGACTCAGTTGGCCAAGGTTCAGTTAGATGAAATAATTGCAAGAAAACACAAAACCTTGCTAACTAGCTCAAACCATTCATATGTTACAAGTAAAATTATCTCCTCTTGGTTTATCCTATGGAAAGTGGGAGAGGTTGGCCCAGGGTTAAAAGCTGCAAAAAAGCAGCAGAGAGGATTAGACAAGCTCAGTATCAAATTCCTGGCTATCTAATACAGCAGTCCCAATTAATTTAAATATTTTAAACCACGATTTTAAAGTAATATGAAATATTTATAGGCTGTAATTACAAATGAGAGTGAAAAACAGAGTTGGTTATTTTAGACAAAAGTATCAACAGACTGAACTGGGGAGCAAACACCTCCGCTGGGCTTGTGTGTCTTGTTATAAATATTTATATTGAAAACCCAAGAGCCTTTCCCACGTAACTCCTAGGAACAGACTTTTTCCCAGGTGTATCCTACTACAGGGATTGGGAATTACTTTAATGTGTAAGTAGCTCACCAGAAGGTGCTGTGCTAGAAATCTAAATATGGTTACAATCTCTCTGCAGGGCATGAGAAAAGAAAAGATTCTAGGAGGACTTGGAGGTATCACCTCCTGGCAGTCTAATCACTAAGACAGCTTGTGGGTCTCATGTGCACTCTTAGCCATCAGCACTAAGCTGTTGTCACGGGGCTGGCAGCAAAGACAACATGGGGAGCGGTGGCTGGCCTGATGACACTGTGCTCCTCTCAGCCCCACCATGGATAGGGATGGGAAAGACCTTGCTTAGTTAAGGTCAACATACATCAGGGAAGAAGAGGAGGGCAATATTGCTCTCTTCACCTCTCAGCTGTGGAATACAGGTATTATTAAACACAGAATTACCATGTAGGAACCACTGATACAAATTGTCTAAAGAGAATCTACAGTTCAGCGTAACTGAGCAAGAAAACCATGGTGTAAGCTCAATCTTTAATGTTTGCTGGATGCAGCTTAGACAATTAGAAGTGAACATCAACACCATGAGTTTTCAAAATGAAAAAGCATCGTTTAGAGAAGCTGAGATCAAACTCCAAACATCACCGGATACCTCTGATAACTCACTTGTGAAATGGACATCTGCTGCTGTTGCATGAAGCTGAAGCAATGCTACTGAGACCCTGCTGGAGGGCCAGCAATTCAAAACTGTGTGCCAAAAGGCCTGTACCATAAAGGTGGAAGCAGTGGACAAACTCTCATCAGCAACAACAAGTAGCTGTCCAAATATTGCATGATAGGCACCATTATAAGAACACGGAAGAGCAGAATGTCTTTAGTGGAGGTATAAATAATGCAGACAGGCACAAATGCATAGGCTATGTGAGCTGAGATACACAACCTTTCAGGGCAAAATAGGAGTTATTTGCAAAGGGGCAGAGGACTATGGATTATAAACTAAGTGTTGAAAAGCTGATACTCCATAAATATTGTAAGAGTAGTTTATCTGCAGGAGGATTCAAAGACCAAAGAGAATTTCACATGCTTAGATGAATGTATTCCTGTTCTGCAGCTCAACTGTGGCTTCCCTCAGTGTACAAATGGAAAGCAGAAACTTGATTTATTTATCAATAAATCCACAGCGTAATTGAACATACAGGGGGAAAAAAATAGTGCCTGAGGATAGTTGAAGCAATATGAAAGTACCCCCCAACGTTTGCTGAATCTGCCACTTTTGTCCCTGCAAATTTCAGTGTGTTAGGACACCACTGCGTGGGGAATGGGTTCTCTCAGTGCGGGGGAGGAATCTGCATCAGACACTCTTGCTCTCCTCTCTTACTGCCTTTACATACCATCTGAGCCAGGAATCTGCATCAGACACTCTCTTGCTCTCCTCTCTTGCTGCTTTTACATACCATCTGAGCTCCTTCAGAGGGATTCTCTGGTTTGAAACATAGACTGTGCAATGCTGGAGAAGGACGTGGAAATGCCAGCCACAATGTTCAGAGAGACCCCTTTGTGTGCTCCCTTCAGCTTCAAACAAGTTCTTGCTCATGAATCTCATAGAGTTCCTTCCTGGACTCTCTGCAAGAAGAAAGACAAGGAAAAAATATTAATCAAACAACAGAACAACAGGAGCTTCCCAGCTTTTCTGGGAGATAAAGATACAGAGAGAGACCTTAGAGGGCAGAAGAGATGTTTCTGCTGCCCCCACCTTCAGCATCTCAGCCCTATCTTTCTTTAAGATTTGTTTGCTTCTGTTCAAACACAGCTGAATCTGAAATCTGCAATCATCAGTCAGCAAAAAGATACTGACTTGTTTTACTTACCTGCTGTCGTGGCTTGAGGGGTTCCAGGTTATCCCAGACTAAAAAAACTACAGAGACCAAGATCCGTCACAGGGGACGGACAGGTTGCCCCTGGATATCATAATTATGTTATTCAGTCTCATAAATCCTGCAAACACTTTAAAAGTAAGCAGCAAGGTCAATTTGTTCTCTTTTCTGCCTGCCTTTTCAGCTCTCCAGAGGGATCCTTATCTGGTAACTTGGTAACTACGTAGGAATACCTTATAGGCTGTGGCCTTCAAGGCCATGGGCCACAGTGAATCCAGCCTACTTGGGGCTTAATTGGGAGACAGTGGGACATGGGAGAAAATCAGAGTCTGGAGGGAGGTTGTAGCCAGGTGGGGTTGGTCTCTTGTCTCAGGCAACCAGCAACAGAAAAAGAGGACACAGCCTCAAGTTGTGCCAGAGGAGGTCTAGGCTGGATGTTAGGAGGAAGTTGTTGGCAGAGAGAGTGATTGGCATTGGAATGGGCTGCCCAGGAGGTGGTGGAGTCGCTGTCCCTGGAGGTGTTCAAGAAAAGCCTGGATGGCTTTGCTATGGTCTGGTTGATTGGCTAGGGCAGGGTGCTAGGTTGGACTGGATGATCTTGGAGGTCTCTTCCAACCTGTTTGATTCTGTGATTTTATGATTTTTTGGTCATTTTGGTTTGCTTGTGGGGAAGGTTCTAGAGGAATTCCTATGTATTAGGTGTTAGGGATTTATGTATGCCATGTCTTTTCCTGCACAGTAGAGTAACTATGTTTGGCATGTTACAAGCAGTGCTACTGTTAGTACATTTTACAAGATTTGCTTTCTTACAAGTACATCTCACGTCTCATTTACTGCGGATGTTATCACCTTCAGCTCTTCCAGGCTTCTGATGCCTTTTTGGTATGTGGAGATTTGGCTTCTCCTGCCTATATGTAGTTCTTATTTCACTCGAGTGAATGTGACCTTGTTGAATTGGGATCATTTCCCTGGTTTACTAGAAGCACTAGCTCTAATCATGGTGCTGTAATATTTCCAATCCCTTCCAAAAGTGTGTCATTCACAAATGTTACAATCTTTAATTTATTCTTTCCAGTTCTGGCTTCTTTAAAATTAGGCTGAGAAGTCCATGGTTTCTTGAGAGTTGCTTTTTTTCCATTTTCTCGAAAGCAGGTACTATGTTTGCCCTCTTCCAGTTTTCTGGGACTTGACATATCCTCCACAGGTTCTGAGAGATGAGAAGTAATAATTAGGAAATTGCACTGGTTAATTGCTTAACTGCTGTAGGGGAACAGGTTTTGCTGTCAAGAATATATGCAACGTAGCTAAGTCTCTCATTCTTTCTCCATTCTAGCACATACTCCGTTACCTGGTTAGAACAAATTGTGGGAAGGATCAACTTACAATTAACCCTTTTTGAGTTAAGACTCTGAGACAGCGTTTCAAGAGTGAGCAAAATTGCTATTGCGTCCTCTTTGCTCCTTTCCCCTTCCAGACGGGCGGGGGAAAATCCCTCAGAGCTTCTGAGATGAAAGCAGCAGCAGCAGCAGCAATAAGGAAAGCGAGAGAATAGCAAAAGCTGTTATGAGAACCTGATCTCTTCTTTATTTATCTCTTAATGTTGTCTGCTAGACTTCCCTCTTTGTTCTAATTAATTGGCAAACCACTGCTGAAGCCATTCATTTCTCAAAATCTATTTATTTTGCCTCACATCACTCATTTGCACAGCACCACTGTTGTGTACAAAGCTTACTCTTTAATGGAGTTCAGAACACCCTTTGACAGCATGCATGTCTCTTCAGTCCAAAGAACACCATACACCATATACACAAGTCTCTAACTTAAATGAGTCTTATTGGGTTTTACCCTGCTTGATTACTCTTTATATGCTTGCTTTAAGTCATGCAATTTTTACTCCTTATTTTGACTATTTTAATTACTTGTTTTCACAACATATTTACAAGGATGTTCTGCAGCTCTTTGCAGAACAGTTTGCATTACCTAACTGAAGTGGATTTATTTTTACAAGAAGACATTCAGATGAAGGCAGCCTTTTTAATTCTCAGGTGTGTTTTTAAGTAAAAGTGAGTCAAAATCAGTAACTCCACATTTTAGCATTTGAGACATTGGAGAAAATGTTGGCAACGTTTCAGCCTGTCTGGATGTGAACATACCCTGTAAGAAGGTCCGGTTTATAGGCTATCTTGGCTGCTGCCATGCAAAGCCCAGCAGGAGGACACAGCTGCAAGAAGGTGCATATTTCTGGAGGTCAATTAAAGCTGTCTATTGGCTAATCTGAACCTCCACCCAGGTTTGGTCTTCAGTCCTAGCTTACAGACACAACAAGGGGAAAACACAGATGTGAAAGAAAAGGGTTTGAGTAAGCATCATGTGCAATAAGGCTGAAATCTGTAACCTTGGCAGAGGTAGAGATCAATACTGAGCAACTCAGAGCTGGTGCAGTCAGTCTTGGGAACTCGTGGAGGCAGCAACCAGACCGATCTGTCTTGATCAAGATGAAATAACAATGAAGATGGACCCATGCTGGCTTAAACAGACTGCAGAGCCTCCAGCAGATCCTGGCATTCATTCAAGCAGTAGAAGTCAGCTGCCATGCTATCAATACTCAAACTAGCTAGGAAAAGCTATGGTAATGTGTCTGCTCACAGGGCAGGCCTGTTTCAAGACAGAGGTCTCAGGCTAGGTCTGTGCTGCAGCCCACACAGCCACAGACTGAAAGCACTGACTCGGCAAAGTGCAGTGGAGCAAAGTCCATCACAGGCTGCAGCTGCCACGCGAGAAGCTCCCGCGGCCCTGATGCCCCCAACTATGCTGGTAACAGCACCGGCATCAAGGAGTCTGGAGGGTGTATGAGCTCTGGGAATGTTCTACCTACCCTTGCTAGCCAAGGAGAAGGCACCTTCTGCACTTCGACTTGTTGATTGTTTCCCTGCGGACAGTGAAACAGGCCAGGGCACAGGAGTTCTGCAGAGAGCAGTCAGAAGGAGTAAGAAAGATGAAGCTGTGTTTTATCTCTTATCATTGTTATTTAAGTGGCCAGTTAAGCCAATGTTTATAAGTGATAGACAGGAATAACACCTACCTGATCTGAAAGTCTCAGTGACTTTCACATACACTGCAGATAAGCAGTATCTTGTTTGGTCATAGATGCACATATTAACAGTGCTGCTATTGCTGGTGTCTAAGAGGGCAGCTGCCCCCATCTGCACATCCAACAGATACACAGATGCTTCTGGTACCTCTGCTTGCTAGATAAAGCCAGCCTGTAATATCAGCAACCTCCAAGCTAGCTTTATCTAACTAGCATGGACACTAGTAACATGTGAGGGGCGGGCAGGTGTCAGGAGCTGCCCTCACAGATACACTGTCAGATGCTCTGCTGAAGGTGGAGATGGCTGCTGCCAAGCATTTTAAATGCAGAAAGAAAGCCAAGTTATTTGTCTCATTTTGTTTGCAGTAATAGAGGACTGCTGAACGGCATGTAAGTGCACTACAATAAAATCAATAGAGAATATTAAAAACAGAAATAAAGATCAGCCAACCTAAGGAAACTACTAACTTGAATTAAAGGGTCTAACAGGCAGGCTCAGGAAAACCAACCCAGCAAACCAAAAGAGGACAGTTCCCAGTTCCCAGGTTTGATTAGGTAAATCCTGAGGCTTTCACCGGAACAAACTGCTCTTGACATGATGGTTTCTCTGGTATCTTTAAAATAAATTTTGCTCAACAAGTACTTGAAAATGTTTCATCATCAAGGACCTGAAAAATCACAGAATCACAGATTGATAGGGTTTGGAAGAGACCTCTGCTGATTCCAGCCCCCGCTGCTAAAGCAGAGTCACCTTCAAGAGGTTGCACAGGGTGGTGTCCAGGTGGGATATGAATGATTCCAGAGATAGAGGCTCCACCACTTCTCTAGGCAGCCTGTTCTAGTGCTCCAACACCCTCAGAGTAAAGAAGTTCCTTCTCATGTTGTGGTGGAAGGTCTAAATTATACCTAAAATATATATCCAAGACATGTCCTAAACATCTACCTGAATACCTTGCTACCCCACCCCCCCACACATGCACTTCTTCCCTGGTGGAAGAAGTGGGACAGCAGACAAAAACCTTGGCACCTCTCAGTCTACCATAGAGACCTCATATTTGGCCGTAGTTTGCAGCCTGGTTTGCCTTTGGTAAACACAGGTCATGGATGCTAGGCATGTGCATCTCCCTCTTTTTGGTGAAATAACCAATGATTGGTTCCAGGGATGTTTTTATCTGTTGCTATTGGTCAAAGGCACTCATCAGAATGCATAAAACCCCTTCCCAACTTGTTTGCTGCTGCTGCTGCTGCCTTTGTTTTGTCCACTACCTGTTTGCCTTGCACTGTGTGTAGCTGGGGACTCGCTTCCCTCACGAAAGGAAGACCTGACCCTACCTGTCTTCCACACTGAGCCAAGAGACTGGAATGGCTTACCCTGCACTGGGATACAGCTGTCCATTTGAGCTCAGCCCAGCTCGAGCCCATTTGACTTTGGCCAAGTCTAGGCAACAACCTAGCAATGATCTAGCAACAAGTTGCAACATCAGGGCCAGCTGTCTGCTGCTCCAGTCTGAGGGAACGACTCCTTTACTGTGCACCGCAGCCAATCAGACTGCTCCAGCCCATGGATCCTGCTTTGCCCAGGCGGCTGGCCACTCTGATGGCCTCCTGAGAGCCATGGAGGATTTGCCTTGTGTCCGTGGGTATTCTCAATGTGCTCAGTCTGAGCTAGGCAAGTAGCAAAGCTCCACTGCACCATCACTACATGGAAGGCCACCACATGGCTGGGACTATATTTTACCTCATTTATGCTATGGAAGGTCACCACATGGCTGGGACTATATTTTACCTTGTTTATGCTTCTACAGATACTTTTGGATTACAAATATTGAGACTGACCAGTGAGTAAACTAAATCTCTTGGCTGAGGTTTGTGAAAGTTTATGTTTAACCTTTAAGTGGCAGTTTGTGCTACAAGACTCTCCAGTTGTGTAAATTTCCTAAAGCCTTTCCTAAGACCATTTAAATGTAACCCGACTGTATAGATTCATGCTGCAAAAATTAGTTTTACCAACTTGTAATGGTTTGAGTGTTCCCTGCCCCCCCCCCCCAACTTTGGAAATCACCTAGGCTAGACTGAGCAGCTCTGGAAATTGAATGAAGCTTTATATTTACAGCTTAGCACAATATACGAGCATATAGTTACAATCTATACAGCTACAGACAGAAATATACAAGTTAAAAGGTAATACAGAAACACAACAGCCCTCCCAGAAACCTGAGTCCCTAGGAGGCCTCTCAATCACCCTTCCACCTTCCTCCCACCTCCCTCTACCTTACCCTATATCTTGCCTTATGTTTAAGGTGAGTTGGGATGGTCGGCCAGGGGGGTTAGGAAGCAAGTGAATTTAGTCACACAGATGGCAGGTTAGGTTAGAGAGAGAGATGTGGCCCAAAGCCCAGACAGCAACTGTGTTATCTATGGTTTTGTTCTTGTTCTTACATATCTCAGCAAGCCTATGAGGGAAGTAGACATCACCGTTGTTTCCCTTTCACAGCCTGTAATCTAATTCTTCTCACCAATACATTCTAGCTAGCTTCAAACTAGCACACAACTGCATACCAGAATATGTGTTCCTGGTAAATAAGTTTGGGGACGTTTTCTTTATGTATTTAATACACTATTTAATATTTTTTATATCAGCCTCATTACAGTTCCCTTCTAACCCAGATTCAAACCTCTCCTTAACACGTTAGCCTGGAGAAGAAGAGGCTCAGGAGGGATCTCACTGCTGTCTACAACTACCTGAAGGGAGATTGTAGCCAGGTGGGGGTTGGTCTCTTCTCCCAGGCAACCAGCAACAGAACAAGGGGACACAGTCTCAAGTTGTGCCGGGGGAAGTATAGGCTGGATGTTAGGAGGAAGTTCTTCACCGAGAGAGTGATTGGCATTGGAATGGGCTGCCCAGGGAGGTGGTGGAGTGGCTGCCCAGGGAGGTGGTGGAGTCACTGCCCCTGGAGGTGTTCAAGAACAGACTAGATGAGGCACTTAGTGCCATGGTCTAGAAGACTGGATAGGACTGGGTGCTAGGTTGGACTGGATGACCTTGGAGGTCTCTTCCAACGTGGTTGATTCTATGATTCTATATTTAGAAGGAACTTCCTGTGTTCAAGTTTGTGCCCATTACCTTGTCCTCCTGACACCCATTGACACGCAGAGAATAAAAACCTTATAGCCCAGGAAGTTGTAAAGCAGGTACGTGTATTAAACACGCAGGTGCACGGGGGATCTCTCTAGCAAACAACGTGCACACCCCGGATCCCAACCTCATGGTTTATATGTTGTTACTTATTACATATTTGTGAGAGATCCAGGGAAAGTTTATGCCTATACAAAGTACTTCCAAGAGGTGTTTTACATCTGCTCACCCACGGTCCTTATCTTTTACGCACATAGGTGCTACTCTGGTGGTGTTCTCTGGGGTCCTAGGGATGAAGGAGACAGCCTTCCTTGCGCTGCCCTCTTGGTTGCAATATGTGCTGAGCTGCATAGCTTATTATTGAGACCAAACTGCTAAGTCAGTTCTAGCCAGTTCCAGGGTCTCTGTAAGCATCTTCACTTCCTTATCTTGATGTCTCTGGCTCTCAGGGTCTCTGTGAGAGTTGTTGTTTCCTTATCTCAATGCCTCCAGGTGGGCAGATATTTCACAGCTCGTCCTTCCTTGGTTTTTGGTACGCAGATACGTAGAGTTAGATGACTGCAAAAACATTTCTACTTCTAAACCGCATCACCATCCTGTAAGTACTGATAGATATTCAGAAGATGCCCTCCAGTCTTCCCTTCTCCAGGCTGATGCTCAAGTGAATAGCAGTGTGCTCAGGTGGCCAAGAGAGCCAATGGCATCCTGGCCTGGATCAGAGCAGTGTGGCCAGTAGGACGAGGGAGGTTATTCTTCCCTGTGCTCAACACTGGTCAGGCCACACCTTGAGTACTGTGTCCAGTTCTGGGCTCCTCAATTCAAGAGAGATGTTGAGGTGAATTCAAGAGAGGTGTTGAGGTGCTGAAAGGTGTCCAGAGAAAGGCCACAAAGATGGTGGGGGGCCTGGAGCACAGCCCTGTGAGGAGAGGCTGAGGGAGCTGGGGGTGTGAAGCCTGGAGAAGAGGAGGCTCAGGGCAGAGCTCGTTGCTGTCTACGACTACCTGAAGGGAGGCTGTAGCCAGGTGGGGGTTGGCCTCTTCTCCCAGGCAAGCAGCAACAGGACAAGGGGACACAGTCTCAAGCTGTGCCAGGGCAGGTCTAGGCTGGATGTTAGGAGGAAGTTGTTGGCAGAGAGAGTGATTGGCATTGGAATGGGCTGCCCAGGAGGTGGTGGAGTCGCCGTCCCTGGAGGTGTTCAAAAAAAAGCCTGGATGGGGCACTTAGTGCCATGGTCTGGTTGATTGGACCAGGCTGGGTGCTAGGTTGGACTGGATGATCTTGCAGGTCTCTTCCAACCTGTTTGATTCTATGATTCTGATTCCAGAAGCTGGTTCACATACACTGTTACTGCAGGACTGCAAGCCAAACAAAGCACCTAACAAGTCATCAAGTCACTCTGTGCCTTCTGAAATCAACATGAGTTTTGCTATTGGCCTTAAAATCCTGGGCAGAAATTCTTGCTCCATGCAGAGGAATGCTGGCTTTCTGAGAATTGACAGATGCTCTCCTTTCAGGTGTAAGCAATAGAGGGCTGCTATTCTGAGTTAACATGTCTGAAAGGTTTCTCTGTGGGAAAGATACTCAAAACCCGAGACAAAGTTTAATTGGCAAAGTTCAAGTCTGACTAGAAAAGTGGTTATGTGGATCGCTGACCCGGGTTAGTCCAGTCTGTGAATGATTTATATGATAATGTACCAAGAAATTTGTTTTTCAAAGAAAAAAAAAATGGTTTTCTTGTCAGTCTACCTTCTCTTTGGTTGAACTGGACTGTAAAGGAGCTGGCAAAGATAGCTGCCCATTAGCGGAGATTGGGGCAGCAACGTGCCCTCGTGGCCAAGAAGGCCAGTGGGGTCCTGGGATGCATTAAGAGGAGTCTGGCCAGCAGATCCAGGGAGGTTCTACTCCTCCTCTACTCTGCCCTGGTGAGACCTCACATGGAGTATTGTGTTCAGTTTTGGGCTCCCTAGTTCAGAAGGGACAGGGATCTACTCAAAAGAGTCCAAGAGAGGGCTACAAAGATGATGAAGGGGCTGGAGCACTGTCCTGTGAGGAAAGGATGAAGGACCTGGGACTGCTTAGTCTGGAGAATACAAAACTGAGAGGGGATTAAATCAATGTTTATAAATATCTGAGGGCTGGGGATCAAGAGGGAGGGGACAAACTCCTCTCAGTTGCACCCTGTGAAAGGACAAGGAGCAATGGGTATAAACTACAGCACAGGAAGTTCCACCTCAACATGAGGAAGAACTTCTTGACTGTAAGGGTCATGGAGCACTGAAACAGGCTGCCCAGAGAGGGTGTGGAGTCTCCTTTTCTGGAGACTTTCAAAACCTGTCTGTATGCATTCCTGTGTGACCTGCAGTAGATTCTGTAGTCTTGCTCTGGCAGGGGGCAGATGATCTATGGAGGCCCCTTCCAACCCCTAACATCCTGTGATCCGGTGATTACAGCAGAAGGCAACACTATACTTTGCTGATTATCCTCTTGGAAATCACCTGATCTCCTCCAGTTCTTTGTAAGGTCTGAGCTCAACCATCTACCTCAGCTCTGGCTGCAGTATTTCAGGCTGCTGTCATTGCAACAGTGGATTAGAGACATCACCTGCCTTGTCTCTAACCAAAGCCTGTATAGAACTGCAAGGACGATATAAGGATAAAAACTTGTAAGCAGGTTGAAATATTTAACCTGAAACTATTTAGTCCATGAAGATTGCTTTGTGTGAAAATCTGACCCCTTAAAAGTTGCTGGGATCTTCTTTAAGTTAGAAATGTTGAATGATCATTGTTCAGTGGTGACTGGGTTTTAACTGTCATTTCCTTCCTCTTTCCTTCATTTTTTTCCCTGATACCAAATGTCTTAAAATGAGTGATCCAAGGGTTCCATTCTTTACTTTTTAATTTTGCTGTTTCTGTCTTATTACATTTTCTCACTCTGCTGCTTTCCAGACTTTTTTTTCTCTCTCTCCAGTAAAGAACAGGAAAAAACAAACAAGCAAACAAAAAAACCTCTGTTGGTCTCTTGGCTTGGTAACTGGAAGTTCCAAAAAGGTTTTTTATCTGCACATTCCAGTTCCACTGATCCCAAATAACTGTCCAGGTCACTGAATTGTAAGTGCTTCACATTCCTACTCATAACTGCTAGGCCCAAAGAAAACAGCAAGTAATAAAAAAGAACCATGTTCATTGCTCCTACTAAGAGTGGCCTGCACAGCACAGAAAGAGGGGTAGGAGGAGAGATCTAACGGGAAAAAAATGAAAGTCAGCTTCAAAGGGTTTCTGTGAAGGCTGTAAATTAATATTTGCATAAAAGAGAGAAAAGATTTCAATATGAATGCAGAGTTGTGTATTTTAAAGGAGATGTGTAGTCCATATTGTACTTCAGCTGAAAATTCTGTGCCACAGAAAGCAGTCATTATTCTGGCTTTGCATACTGTAAACCTGGTCACTGTCATTCTTCCTTTGCCTCCACATGCCTCAATGCCACTTTTTCTACAATCGTGGGGAGATTGCCTTGGCTCTCACTCAGCTGGCTCAGCTAATGCAATTCACAGGCCTTCAAATGTAAGCTTGTAAACTATTTAGTTCTTTTTCTCTATTACAGCTTGTCTATTAGCAGCTCATTCAATGGAGGAGGCAGAAGAAGCTAGTGAGACCTCTTTGGGTATTGTTCAGCACTGACCCCGGCTTTCTCAGAGTGGTAGCCAATACTCACTAAGCAGTGTTTGTCAGTACGTCTTGTTTTGCTGGATAATGGCATATTGTGATAGCAACTCTCTGCATTAGTAGCAGGCAACAATGAGCTGGCTGGCAAAGTTTCCTTTGTGGCTTGGTAAGGTCACAGGAATGACGTGCAGAAATCCAAGAGAAAGCTCGTTAGGATGTCTGGTGCAGTGCTGGAAATCCTGTGCCACCTTGAGAGACCTTTGTCAGCACTTCCTTGGTACATTGTTCAGGAGCCTCATCACTGCTGTATCTTCTGCACTGAGATGGACTTGGGGAAAGTGGATGGTTCACCCCTCAAGATACGCTACATGATTTCCAGGCTGTCCCTCTACTGCTTATGGCCTGTACTTCATGGAAGGTGTGCTTTGTCGAGATACCAGGCTAATTAAATCCCAGCACAGGTGTGCCCAGAGACTGCCCACGCTGCAGACCGTACCTGTAGCTATAGCAGAGCTGTATATTGCTGTATATAGCTGTAGCCACTATAGCATTACTCCTGCAGCTATATGGTAGAGGGCTGAGCTGTACATTGCAAGGAAAAATGTGATACTGGAAAGGCAGAATCCTGCTTTGCCACTCTTGTTCCATTTGTGCCGTGCTCGGATAACACGTTGCCATGGCAGGCAATCAACCTGCCACACCTTCTGCTTTCCTGAATGATTAAATGACATCTGTAGTACTTTGTTACCTGATGGCTGAGATTTCTTGAACTTTCCTTGGTGTTCTGTATGGAAATACCAGGCGAGTTGGTAGCTTAAACAAAACTTAACAAAGAGGATGGTGCTTGACACAGATCTCTCCACCAACAAAATCCTACCCCCCTTCCTTAGAAGCAAATCATTTATAGAAGCATCATGGTTTAGGCTTTGTTTTTCGCCCTGCCAAGTGTCGCAGATCTTATGTTATCTCTCAGACAAACTGGCAGAGCTGCAGCGTAGAGAAACCAGGTTTCAAAGCGAGTGATTTATGAAACGTGAACTTTGCTGTGCACGCAGAGAGACTCCCCCGTGTGGTGCGACTGCTTTGGCCGGTGCCACCGACGGCGGCTCAACCAGCCGGGCTGCGGAGCTGGGCAGGCTGACATGTAGGCAGTTAACATAATTAAATGTGGCCCAGCGAAGACTCCCATGTTCAGAAGTGGCCATCAGCTTGCAATTAATGTTGACTGCTAGAGAATAATGTTGTTCTGTTGTGTTTCTGCTGTAGAATAAAAGTGTAATATTTTACTAACTGTGATGCTTTGGGAAGAATTATGAGGCTTCATATTTCTTTACAGCAAATCAGTCTTTTGACTTTATTCTCAGTTTTCTTCTTCCTCAACAATGTGCCTTAAGATGACACCTTTAGTAGCTGCTAAAATCTATTTGGACATCATTAGCCAGTTTAAAAACTGGAAGCGTAAGTTCATGTTGATTAACAGAGCAGCACAAGGTTCTAAACACATTTTAATTGTCCTCCTCTTTAGATCATTTATGATAAGCATTCACCTTTCTGGCTCAGTTCTGAAAGCCTTGCTCTCAGTTTGGAACAGAATGCTTTTGCCCAATACCTCCATAAAAAAAATAGTTAATTAAAGTTTACTCTACTGTGTATTGTATATCTTAAATATATATATTTTTGAGCGTGGGCCAGAGGAGGAAATTCTGTTCTTCCAGATTAAAGGGCTTGACCTTGCCCCAAAGTGTAGTGGCTCAAATCTACCTGTCAGCTGGATGAAGAGACGTTAGATTGACAACAGCGTAGACAAAGGCATCATTTGGCCCAAAGCGTTAATCATTCTCTGGAACTTGGCATCCTTTTCTCCCACTCTCCTCCTGAAATCAACATAAAACAGATGCTGAAATTCTGAAATGTTTTAAACCCTCCAATGCCATAGCTGTGAGCACAGTGCATTGGAACCACCAGACCTTGATGGCACAAAGATATGCATCATGAACATGAAATCTGGGTAGAAAAGATAAGGGCACAGTGTTGCAACACTTCCAGAGTAGCAAAACACAGTAGAAAGTAACGACTGTAGGGTTTTTTTTTTGTGGCATTTAGTCACATTCCTCCTTGCAATGGCAAAACTTTGCCTTGGATTCAAGTAGGTGTTGTTCCAAGACAGTGAACGCCCAGTCATTTACATCAGAGGAGTTGTGCCCAGCTACAGTGGATCTATATTTGATGACAATTGAAAAGATGAATGAAAATCATTTCAATTGCATTAGGGATGTGAGCTGGCAGGGGTTTGGACTGCTGCTTATTGAACTTTTTCAACAGCAACTTTACACTTCTAAGAAGCCCTTTTTAGACCAGGCATCAAGAGGAGACAGGATGAACTCCAGCAATAAACTGTTTGAAGACAAACAGTGGATGCTTATGCCACTGTTCTTTGTTTGGAGAGTAACGGTATGGGAAGTAGAGAAAACGAAGGATACTTTGTGGGTGTGCTGTACTGACAAACCTCAACGGCCTAGATAGGTTGTTGTCTAGCTATTTCCATCAGTGCTTATATATTGATCTGACTAGCACTCATGTCTGTGGGGTCACTGCAGGTATCTGATTTTATCCCTTTCTTTGGAAGGTTTATTAATATTGACACTTCTTCATTTAATTGGGGTACTGGCTATGGAATCCCTTTTTAATGGAATCATATCAGCTAATGTACTCCCTGTCCACACTGAAATCCAGAGCACTTCACACAAGCCTATGTTTGAGTCACTGATAATAAGAAAAAAACCCTAAACCCCACAGATCTGTGAAACCAGAGAGCAATGTCAAAGACAGAAGGACGCTGCAGTCTGCAGCCTGCATGTCTCTGTTGCAGCACATGGAGCCCAAAATAAAATTAAGAGTTACTTTCCCCTGTAACACATAAATATTGTTCTCCCCCTCCAAACACACCTCAGAGGCTGCATTCATTTCTGGATGTAAATACATCTGAACATGCTGATGTAAATGATTACCAACTAAAAAGGGTAGCCAGAACATACAAGTTTGCAGATCATCTTATACCTGCACTCAAAAAAAGTGAATCTATGAAGGCATATGGATTTGGCAAATGGTCCCCTTTAAATTCCTCTTCTGTCCTTAAACAGATTTGGAGACTGGTTCTACCATTTATAGAACAGATTTATATCTTTTTTTTTTTCTCTTTTAAAGTGCTCTCCTGGGATTGCCTTGGAAAGTGTTTTTTTGCAGTCTACTTGATTTGGCTTCATTGTGGAGCAATTTTGGAGGCCTGGCTTTGGACACCATTTGCAGTGGGTTTATATTAGAAGGTCACGTCTTGTCAGAGAGCCATTATTGCCTCTCCCCCTTGGGACTATTGCACTCCTGTGACTTTACCCTTCAGAAGAAAGTTCTGACACATCTTTTTGACATCCACGCAGGGAGGCAGAGGCATGTTGCGCTCACTCCTTTGTCAGAAAGCAGTGCTGAACTGGAAGAAGGGTAAAGGAATGGCAGTTCAATTAATTTATTCTTTGTCACTGTTTTACTTATGGGGAAAAACAGTATCTGGTATTTTGGCTGTAATGCATGAGGCCTTTAAAAGAGTAGATTTCACAGTGGCTTTCTGGAGTCCTCTGCAAGACAAGGGATCTGGAAGTTGAGGTATTAGGGACAAGATGATTGCTCCTATTAACTGTTTCTATGTCTAAGTCCAGCACACTTGCACGCGTGCTGTTCTTTACAGGAGCATATATTCATCCTGAATTCATTCTGCCTGCATGCTCTTGAGTCAACTTTACTGTGTTGAAAAAACTAACAATTGCAGTTACCTCACTGGTAAGCTGCATGATAGTGCATCAAGGCTGGATAGAGCCTGCATCAGGAATGGTGTGGCCAGCAGGAGCAGGGAGGTCATTCTGCTCCTGTACTCTGCACTGGTTAGACCACACCTTGAGTACTGTGTTCAGTTCTGGGCCCCCCAGTTTAGAAGGGACATTGAGATGCTTGAGCGTATCTAGAGAAGGGCAACGAGGCTGGTGAGAGGCCTCGAGCACAGCCCTATGAGGAGAGGCTGAGGGAGCTGGGATTGTTTAGCCTGGAGAAGAGGAGGCTCAGGGCAGACCTTATTGCTGTCTACAGCTACCTGAGGGGTGGTTGTAGCCAGGAGGAGGTTGCTGTCTTCTCTCAGGTGGCCAGTGCCAGAATGAGAGGACACAGCCTCAGGCTGCGCCGGGGGAAGTTTAGACTCAAGGTGAGGAGAAAGTTCTTCACTGAGAGAGTCATTGGACACTGGAATGGGCTGCCCAGGGAGGTGGTGGAGTCGCCGTCCCTGGAGCTGTTCAAGGCAAGGTTGGACGTGGCACTTGGTGCCATGGTCTAGCCTTGAGCTCTGTGGTAAAGGGTTGGACTTGATGATCTGTGAGGTCTCTTCCAACCTTGGTGATACTGTGAGACTGTGATACTGTGATACTGTGATACTGTGAGCCTTCCCAGTCAAAAGGATTTTTGCTTTTCTGCAACTGCTGTTCCCAAGACTTAACTGAACTCAAATATTATTGAAACTGCTAAACATTTTTTTTCACTAACAATGACACTTCATCATTCTGCTGTCTCATTAGTTTCCACCTTAAATCCTGCATGTTCCTAGTGAGCTACTTACATGGTAACAGAAAAGCAGGACACTAAGCTGGGTCTCGTATGCTCATTCCTCAGCTCCAGTCATTAGCATGCTTGGCCTGCTCACTGCTACACCGATAATAGATTTTTTTTTTTCTTCTTTTCTTTTAACAAGAGAGGATTTGTGAATTAAATACACAGTTACAGCCCTAGCAAGGTCATACCACAGGACTCTGAACTACAGTTCCTTTTGAAAGAGAGAAACTCACTGATCAGTCTGACCCTCCACCTTGCTGGTTACTAACACACAGTTTGACAGGACACAGTCATTTGGAGGCCATTTCAGGAGACAAGAGAGCTGTTTGACTTGAAGATTAAGATGAAACTTTCAAGGAGGCATTTCAGCGTGTGGCCAAGCCTTTCTTCTGAATGATTTAGCCTAAGGGTTCCTTAAGGTGGAGGCCACTTCCATAGACCACCAGAAGAACTCAGCGCAAAACCCTTTAGGACACTGCCCAGCCAGGACATCTCGGAGTGTCGCTCAAGCACTCAGATACCCTCGTTCATATAATGCTGATAGTGCTACAGATGTGTGGCCTAATAACACCTGCAGTCTCTCTGACCTGCAGTGCCTTTACCTAGAATCTGCATCAACACTTTTCATGGCTTTTGCTTTACCTGCCTCTCTGGGTTATTCTGGTTTTGCATCTTCATAAATCAAACAGCAGAGCTCGTTGCTGGGATTATATTGAACTAAAACCCTCTCTCTTTTTTTTTTCTTTTCCCGCTTTTCTTGCCCTCTGCCTCTGTTTTTCAGCAGATTTTCAGGTGCCTTGCTAGGACTTTCCAAGCCTCACAGCATACTCTTACAAGAATGCATCTGTCCTGAGGCTGTAAGTAACTCCAATAATATAATGTATGAAATTCCAAGTTCAGCATCCTTTTATTCCTGTCTATGCAAAGCTAGGCAAGATCTAGGGCTGCTGAATTAACCTGGAAGTTTATATCTCACATTATTTGCAGTCAGAACAGTAGCTGCTTCTTGCTACTTCACACTGATTTATCCTTTGAGGGATAGATCCTCACCTGGTATTTTCCTCACAGGTTAACCATTCCAGTGAGGCTGGTTGGATATTAATCAGTGAAAATCAGTGAAAACACATCCTTTTCTCTCTAAATACAGAAAAATGGTAACTTCCTATATCTGATTTTTTTTTGTCTTTGATTTTTATTCCCCCAATCTTTTATACAGTCATTATAGATGTTAAGAAGCCTGGTTTGGAAATGATTAATGTTATTAATATTTTTTAATTCAATAAACCCTCTCATCTTTGAACTCCTTACAATATTTTTCTGCTTTCTTCAGCTTTCCATTAATTCAAACATATGACAAATGCGAGTCTTCATTTCAGTTTTCTATTATTTCTCACATCTGATCAAATAAATTAACAGACTTTCATTTCTTTCCCAGGAGTGATGCCCATATGCTGATGAAGGCAGCATGAAAATACTACCTGTTCAAACAGGAAGGGCGGAAGATAAAAGTTAGCTTTTATTCACTGTGCATGCAAACCAGAGATGCTGATCCTATTCCTTCCACCTTGGCAGCGCCCCCTATGTTACCGGTAAGCATTGCAAGATTTGCAGCACACCCATCAATCTGGTTTAACTGCGCTCTGTTATGATGTCCCTTTGCAATCTCTTCATATTGTAGCAGTTATTTTAATCACAGCGGAGTACTTCAGTCATTGGGAAAGAACCAGCTGTCCTGTCTGATGTCCATGCTCCCCAGTCACATGGCACCAGCCCGGCAGAGCAGCATGCTGCTAATGCAGTTTTCTCTGTTTGGATAGTTAAAGATATGTCTCCAGGCCAATTTGTACTTGTGTATTGTTGATAGACAGCGTGCCGCAGGCAAAGAGATACTGCAGGAAATGGATTCTCATTTAACCGTGTTTAATTTTGTTCTCTGGATCACCATCGTACATCTTTCCCTTTCTCTGCCCACCCAAATTGCTAATGTGAAACAAAGCTACTTCCGCCACTGCAGCTCCTAAACTGATGTGTGATGATGCACTGATTGATTTGCCACTCCAGGAAAAGTGGGTCATTGGACACGTTGTACCACAGCACGCTGAACCCAGCTGGCCGTGCCAACACCAGAGTTTTACAGATTGGTTTGGAGAAGTTCAGACCTGGCGGCACTACTGTGAACAGTTCTGAGGTTAGAGGGGATCACTGCCATTCCAGAATCTCCCTTAGCAGATTACAGAGGTCTGGAGTCATCTCTGCTCCTTGGGAGACAGCATTCTACTTATGTGTTTTATATCTTATTTGCTCTGAGGAGGGGAAAATGTAGAATTCCTCCAATTCCAAGATGGATTTTTCATTTTCCAGAACAGGAAACTCTAAACTAATGCAAAAACATATTTTAAATATAAGATGGTAGAATTAACAGCTTTTGCAAAGGATCCTAGATCAGTGAACCAGCTCTTTCAAAAAGACCCACCACTTTCATTCTTTTTCTGTGAGATTGCAATAGCATTTAATAATAATAACAACAACAACAATCATCATAATCATCATCATCATCCAACAACAACAGCTCCTCTCAGGTAATGAGACCTGTTGAATCTCACTTCAAGATTGCCCTTTACAATACTGGGGAGACATCCTCTGAAGAGATAAGTCTCATTACTGGAGGTAAACCTCATTGGCTACTGGAATGGGCTCCCCAGGGAGGTGGTGGAGTCGCCGTCCCTGGAGCTGTTCAAGGCAGGATTGGACGTGGCACTTGGTGCCATGGTCTAGCCTTGAGCTCTGTGGTAAAGGGTTGGACTTGATGATCTATGAGGTCTCTTCCAACCTTGGTAATACTGTGAGACTGTGATACTGTGATAACCTGTCTACTCATCTGCTGCACTGCATCAGTAAAGTTAGGATTCAGTTGCTGAAAAGGAAATACTTAGCATTTTTTTCTGGAGCAGCCCAAGAAGTACCTGAGCAGGTGACACTGCAGAATCCAAAAGGTCAGGGCAGGGGGTGGGGGGGATTTGTGTTTTGGTTTTCACAGGAGCAAAAAGTTCAGGGAAATATCTTAGAATTTTATCTCAGTTTTTGTGAGAGTGGAAACCAATCTCCAAAGCCCATCTGTTTTGGGAAATGACTTAATGAACAATAAGTTGGACAGGAACTTTCTTCAGGGCCTGTACAATTCTTGGTTTGTTTTAGATAACTCCTTATGCAAGTTCCTTCTCCAGTCTTTGCACAACTGGAAGGGTGGTACCCTGAAAGGCAAAGAACATCTAATCAAGTCCTTAAGTCCTCACACTAATAAAATCCCTATTGGGATAAAGGGTTCTGCCTAGTCAGGACCACACTTTTAGCTTCCAACTGTAATTTTTGTCAAGCACAACCTGGGATGTGGAGAGAAAGTCAAGGAAAATCCCATGAAAATGCAGTGCCTCCTAATTAGGGACCCTTTGGCTGCAGCCTAATCCACTGATTTGGCACCTTGTGCTGTGTAGGGCAAACCTGGCTGGACACAAAGCCACTACCTCCTCCAGAAAAGTCAGAGTGAGGCCGTGGTTAAGTACCCAACCCCCAAGGGCTCAGGTCAGGTGATCTCCAAACTGAGAGAAAATCACTGCCATTCCACTGAACATTGGGTGTTCGGTGGATTGTCTTCTGAATTTTCCTGCTCTGTTCCTCCTCCTGCCGCCAATTTCCTCCAGAAGCACCACAGATGTGAAAGGTTTGCAGGTAAGCAAAGAGGAGATGGTCACAGCAAATGACAGAGCCAGAGCTGAGCACAGCATGCGCTGGTAAACCCCTGCCAATCCCTTTCCCTGCTGAAACAGAGTCCCCATAATGGAAATAATTACCAAAGAAACAGACAAAAACTACTTCTGAATGAAATTTAAGCTTCAGCAGACCACAGCACCACCAGGAAATGCCAAGTACAAGCAACCATCCTTTCATCCTGAATTCACACCATTTTTTGCTTGTTTCCTATGCAAAGTTATCAATTACTCAGAAAGCTCTGCTGGGGTGGGGGGCTGTGGATCTAGGTTTGGATGCAGAGTGCCTTGGGACAGTCTTCACCGCACTGTGCAAAAATAGCAGACAATTACTTCATTTGGAGGGGGCTCTCTGGAAATACATAACATAGTGCAAAGTACCGGGGTGGGGGGGAACCCAGCCATTTTGTGGGGCACCTCTGGCAGCACCCAGGGTGGTGTGCACTACTAGGAGGGAGGAAGGCTAAGGGATTTGTTGCAGGGGGGAGGGAAGGGAGAGGAGCATCTGGCAATATTCAGTACAACACCGAGGGAAAAAAAGGCTGGAAGATTTTGTGAGGGACATATAACAATACCCAGAGTGATGTGCAGTCCTGGGGGAGAAAACAAGCCCTATGATTTTGGTGAGAATTCTCAGCAGTACCCAGCGCAGCGTTGAGCTGTAAGATTTCGTGGAGGACCGCTGGCAATACGCAGAGTGATGCTTGGTACTGGAGGGAACAGAGGACGCTGGATGGTTTCGGGGGGACACAGGGACACCTCTGCAACCCACATTGCGGAGGGAGGTCAAGGGCGCTCACCACCAAGCCCCGGCCCCCTGCAGCAGGCACCGCGGGCAGCATCAACACCACGCGTAACTTCAAGCAGACAGGGCGTGCAGGGGAGAGCAAACCCTGACCCTGCCAGCGGCAGATCGCTTCGGCCGGGGGACACGATGCCCCTCAGACCCTCGCCACCCTCCACCCACACACAGTGCAAGGAGACCGCTCGGGACGCGGTGTGGCGCCGGGCAGCGGCGAGGCTGCGCGCACACGAAGCGTGTGTGTGTCTGTGTGTGTCTGTGTGGGGAGGGGGGTGGGGTGGGAGGGGGGCGGGGGGGGCTGCGGCGCACGCGCGCGCGCCCCCGCCCCCTCCGCCGCGGCCGCTTTAAGGGCGGCGGGGGCGCGCCGCTGGGGCGTCCGGCGCGTCGCCGCCTCGCTTAGCCTCGCCGCCGCGCCGCGCTCCCTCTCCCTCGCCCCGCTTTAAAGTCTCCGCCAGGATCCGGGCTCGCCCGCCACTTCCTGTACGGCAGGATGGAGCGCGCCGGGGCCCCGGCTGACCGCCGCCCGCCCGCCCGTGCGCGGAGGCGGCTTTGAGCGCCCCGTCCGCGGCATGCCGCCCGCCTCGCCGCCGCTGCCCGCCTGAGCCGCGCTGTCCCGCGCCGTGCTGCGCGGGGGGTCCCCGCGCCCCGCCGGCGCGCCCGCTCTGTCTTCCCCTTGCACCCCGGCTCCGCGGTTTTTTTCCCCCGTTGTGAGGAGGCGAGCCGGAGCCTACCCGCTTTCTCCCGCAGGAAGAAGGGCGCGGGGAGAAACTTATTTTCAACAAGTTTGGTTTTTTTCCCCTTTTTTTTTTCCCCTCTGGTTGTTTTTGGGTTTTGAATTTTCCTTTTTTTCCTTTTTTTTTTCCTTTTTTTTTTTTTTTCCTTCCCTCCCCCTCTCCTGCGCGTTAGTTATTTTAGCCCCTATTGCCCTTTCGATGTGCGGCTTTGGACATGCGGAGGCTACTGCAACCGTGTTGGTGGATCTTTTTCTTGAAAATCACCAGCTCCGTGCTCCATGATGTGGTGTGCTTTCCCGGTGAGTGAGCGCGGCAGGCGGGGGGCTTCCTGCTGCCTCCGCCACACGTGTCTGCGACCACCGTGGGGTGCCGCCGGGGCACCGTGTGAGGGTGAATAATGCGCCGGGAACCGTGGCGGCCCCTTTGCGCGGGTGGCCTCAACCCTGGGTTTCCCCTAGCTCCGTAGCACTCTCCCGGCTGCGGGCAGCGCTGCCCGCGAGTGGGGCTGTTGGCGGTGTATGGGCTCGGCTCCGCGCTCCCGGCTCGGTGTCCGCTCTCTCCGGTGCATTGCAGCCCCCGACGGCATGAGGCGGGCGGAGGGGGCTCTTGTGTGCTGCCCTTGCTTCGTGGGGCTGCCTTTGTGCTGAGGGAATGCCGCTCGCTGCCCCGCGGGGAGTGTGACTCTGTGCTCCGATTTCTTGCTTGCACCCCTCTGTCCTCCGCCAAAAACTTAGTTGTGCGCGGGTCTTTGCCCTAGCCACCCCACTCGTGTCCGCGGTGGGTGTCTCGCCGTGCCGGCGCACTGACCTTGGTAGGGCGGGAGGGGCGCAAGGGCTGAGCTCCCGCTCTGCATCCGCGTCTGGCTCCCCGCAGCCACCCCCACGCCCGTTGGAGAGGGATTCTGAGGGCGCGGGGTACCCGGCGGCCGCCTTGCTTCCCACTCGCCCGTGCACCCCGTGGCTTGTATCTGTGCATCGCTGCTCGCCGCCCCCTTTCCCCTTCACCCGGAAATCCGTGGGCTACCTAAAACGGGGCTGGATGGGCGCTCGGCCTGCTCCGTGCCCTGCGGTGGAACCCCGCGTCCCCGTCTTCCCGGCCTCCCGCCCCGGGAGCGCCCCTGGCCCGGGGGAGCTCGAGGTGCCCGCGCGGGGCTCCGGCTCCCGCCGCCTCCGCAGTGCCGAGGGCCAGCCGATAGGGGCGCTGTCGGGCCGCCGGCGCCCCCGCGGGGCCGCGCGCCCACTGCTCCGCCGGCGCGCAGCGCGAGCCCGGCCCGCGCGCAGTCCCCGCGAGCCGCCCCCGGGACGCCGCTAGCGCCTCTCGTCGCGCGCACCCCCCACCGCCTGTGCCGCTGACGGCGGCCGTCCGGGAGCGGCCGGCTCCGCTGAACGCTCGAAAGCGCCCTGTTAATTACTTCCGACGGCGCTTCCCCGCTCTTGGCAGCGGTGGGTTGGTTGTGGTGTGAGGGGCCGTGGGCAGGGCGAGCCCCTCGTCCCCCTGCGAGGACCTGAAGGCCCCGCGACGACTCCTGTCCCTTCTGTGAGTTCCTGGTGCAGCCGCGTTGTTGGCTGCCTCCAGGTGTGTGAGTGCGAAAAGAAATAATTAAATGTTGGAGGCGTTATTTCTGGAAGTTCTTCATGGGAACTTCCCTTTCCGCTTCATTTTCCTTCTCTTTTCCTACAACACTCCTTTTTCCTAACCCGAAACGTAGCTATCTGGACAGCCCTATTACATCTCAGTCCTTGTAGCAGCTTCTCATATGGTAAAATTACATGAAGCACAAAAAAAAAGTTGGAGGCAGGGTAATACCTCTGCAGCTCTTGAAGAAACATTTATCATCTTTATATTGATTTCTTCTCAATTTCAGCCCTCAAAGTGAAGCCTTTCTCTCTGCTCCAGGTATATATTGTGCAGTAATTACATCTGGAAGGCAGGCTCCAGGAATGCTTCAGGAAAACAAGCTGTGGTGCAGGTGTAATATGACAGTGTTGTATGACTTGCTGATTTAGATCAGTGTGTTCGAAGCGGATAGTATTTGCATTATGGTTTGAATATAAAGACAAATGCAAGCAGAGAGTAGGAGGTCTGTGGACGTTTGCTGCGTGTAGGTGAAGCCTCTAATGCTCGAAGCCATAAACCAGCCGTGGAATACTTGGGAACGTTTCAGGGCTGTTCGTAGCTAAAGATTTGCTTGGGGAGAGAACTATTTTCCAGAAGGCTTTCATGCATTCAGTTTTGTATAGAGCTACCATGTTAAATCTCAGTGACTCGCTTGCTCTTTTGTGCTGTCTGAGGTAAAGTGGTAATAGCTGTGTGCGTGCGAGCAAAGGGGTGGTAAGCGAAACGCCGTGATGAGCGGCGACGCTCCAGACTCTGATCCGGCGCATCAGAGATGCCCGAGGCAGGAAAGCTGCAGGGAAGATCTCGGTGGACTATAACAGGACATTGGTGCTGACAACATCCAATGGCAAATCATCGGAATTTGTGTTGGCGGGGAATCCCGGCCAGATATTAACCGTTTAGTACCTACCACAAGATGCTACATTACCTTTTTCTAGCGTGTTTAGTTGGGTTTTTTTTGAGGATTAGAGAATCGAAGTATTTGCTACTTTGTGTTAATTTATAGTTGTGCTGCTTCCCTCTGCTTCATAAGTAGCTGTTTTTAAAAGCGAGGCCGCAATTTATTTTCTCCTCTGCAAATGGCTTTTTGAAGAAACAAAAAGGCTACTTTTTTCCCCCTTCTTTGTTCAGGAACAATAAATGAACCACGCAGTGCTCCTTTGTTAGGAGGATTGTGGTGGGTTTTCATTGTTTAAGTAGGTATTTCTGTTGCTATTACTTAGCTTGCAACAAAAAGAAGTAGTCGTCCTTGCACAAAAAGAGCAAAACGTTACCCAGATCTTTCTCAAGCGTTAAGTTTAGTGCATTTCTCTGTGGGCTTGTCACTGGTAATTGCATTGCTTAATAAATCAAATTAAGACAAGGTAAGAGAGGTTGTTTCCATGGGGTCTGCTTGCTCATTAATTTAAATTCACAGGACCAAAAATCAGTGAGACACAAATATTACCTCCACTGTGGTATCCTTACTACCTAATTTCCAACGCTTTGCCAAGGAAATGTGTGGTTTTGCCGTAGAAAAAAATACACTTATTTTTGTCATTCCTCACTGTTGCTGTGACAAGCCGGCGGAAGGAGTGACAGTTGTTAGCATTCTCTTAGGCTGGATGCATAGATGGGAGTAATTTTCTTGAGTCTAGATTAACTCTTTGGTAATGGCTCAAATTGTTGCTGACCTGGTAACTGCCTGTAAATGGATTTTGAATTTTGAGTCTTTATGGTTTTGAGTTGAGAGTTAATTTTGCATATAACTGTCTTCTGCTTGGAGGAAAGCAAATAGATGGGAGCTTTTCCCTATGAACTAACGAAATGCTACTTCAGACTTGTTTTTTTGAGAGCAATAGAGGGGACTGGCTTTGTTTGTTAAAGATTTTTAAAGAAGGCACGTTGTGCACGTGGAGAAATACGGAATGTACAGGAGAGGGCCCTCCAAGACTTTATTTGGTCCTGTGGCTTTTATGAAGATGACACTTCTTACATTTTAATTATCCCTTCGTTTCAGTGCCTTTTAAAAATATGCCTTACGTTACAGGAAGTTGCTAATGGAGTTCTTGCCGAATGAATGCCAAGTGAACCTTCCCAGGCTTTAAGAGCTAAGCTTGCTGGTATGTTTCTTGAGGGGCAAAACTCAAGGGAGAGCTTTGCTATCCATTAGGAAGTTTACAGGAACTGATTTACAGTTAACGGCGCTCGGGCACAGCCTTGGAAAGTCTGCAGGTGGTCACAGGAGCTGTCTGCAGTAGCTGTGAAAGTGGTAGCTTTGTTAATGAAGAAGGGAGGAAGAAGCAGCATGTTAGCAAGAGATTTTGGTGTATTCAAAAAAAAAGAAATCCAGTTTGAGGATAAAAGGAATTCCCTCAGTCATATTGAGGTGTTTGCAGTGTCTGTAAAACCTGTGTTCAGATGGGATGTTGGTCTCCTTGGAAGAATGCAGAGGATTTTTGCCTCTGTGTATGAATTAGGATTTTTTTATTACTACTCTCTCCTCTCATTTTTGTCTAGGAAATTAAAGCTTTATTTTTTTGGCTCTGGTCAGAAAAAGGACATCTTGGTCAGAGCAGTGACGAGCTTCCATGAGTGTAGTGCAGAGATGTCCTATTGTTTATCTGTCCCTTCCGCATCTATGCTGAGAACCTCTGCTGGACAAATAGTTCTCTTAGTACCATAAAAAGCACTAGAAAACACCAACTGATTTCAGTAGGGTGATGGTTTCACTCTCAGCTCCTGGGTCTTTGCAGGGATGAGTGTTGTCTGAAGTTACATATGTGTCCTGACTCAAAGCTGTGCTGTTACCAAGTTGTGCCAGTTTAATAGCTGGGGTTTGTTTCCAATTAGAGAAGACAGGTAGCAGTGTGGACTCTATTTCATCTTATGATCAGTACTCAAGGACTAACATTTCTGAAATAAAATGCTGCTAGTGTTGACTCTAATTTCTATGTGCAACTCTCATGGTTAAATTACAGAAATGACTTCAAACTATGCATCTCAACTGTCCTTGGAAAAAATGTTAATTGCTTGGTTGCTGCTTTTTAGCAGCCAAATGAATATGATGTACTCCGAAGCCTAAGGGTATAGTAATAACACTGTACTTTAGCTAATATATAACTTTAATCTGAGAAATTATGAGAAAAGAGACTAATTTCTGTGTTCTTCCATTTTTAAGATGGAAGTTGCTCCTGTGTGTTGATGAAGTTGTAATTATTTATAGTTACAAGCCCTTGCTACTTAAAGTTTAATTCTGAACACCGGTTTTAAAGGATTTTAGGAAGTGGAATCTCATCAGGTAATGAGGTTCTTGGCTTAAAAGATATGGAATTGTTTGAGGATGCAAATATGCACCAGATGGGTTAATTTAGGATTTAATATATCCCCTCTGGGGACTGCTTGCTGCTTTAGGTGCCTAAATATGCTTACAATTTTCCCCCTTCTTTGTGAGGTAAACTCCTGTTGTTGTTTCTTCCGAGTGAAAATTGGGAACATGCATCTTCTTACAGCAGGCTGATGGGAATGTCACTTCACTGATTGCCAGTTACTCCCAGGAAAAGCTGGCCTGTATCATCTTGGTAGAGACATGCAAGGGCTGGAAGCAAAGCACAGAAGGAAGATGTGAATTAATGCACACTTTCGTATGAAGCAGACTGACCTGTAGCATGACCAGCTGGAGATACCCAACTAGAGAACAGCTTTTGATGGAAGCAGTTAGTTTCTATATGCATGTCACTGAATTCAGAGAAAAAAAGACTTGCAGAAAAATGGTCTTTAGTTGCTGTTAAATTTTCCACTGCTCAATGTCTTCTAGTAGTTGATCATGTTATCTGTTTTGTGTGTTGACATTTATCCATCCATATTACTTGCCCTGGGGAAGTCAGACTGGCTTCTTTTAATACTGCTGACACATGGTATAGCTCTCAAGCCATCTTGCCTCACTTCAGTGAGGACAGGTGTGCTCTTACACGAATCAAGGCTGCACACTCATGTCTTCAAATGTTTGTCATTCAGTGTACAGTTGTCATGTTGAGGCACAGCTGCTAGAACACAGTGAATTCCTGGTTTATGCCTTGAGCTGTCACTTCTTTGTTTCCTGAGCAGAAGTTCTTCCCACCCAGAAAGTGAACAAATGAATGAAGGTGCAGATTGCAGACACAACAGTGAAGATACTGCAGTATTCCATGGGTATTGCTGTTCTTGTTTCACTTGGGTTTATTCCTTTTCTCTGGTTGCTAGCAATACTAATGGAAGGCTGAAGGAAATGGTGCTGGTGAATGAACTCCCCAGCTGACTGGAGGAGGAGGGAGGACACAGAGCAGTAAAGGAAGTAAGAAATTGTGCAATCACTAAGATATGTTTTTATTACAGTGAATGGGCTCCTCTTACAGCAATTTGAATTAGTCTTCAAGTGAACTATGGTTCAAGTAAAATCAGGTAGTACATGGCCTTATTTTTTTTTCTTTATGTGGTTTTATTATGCATTTCTAAGTTTGCTTGGGAGTTGAAGTACTAGAGTTCTTAATTATCAAGTCATTTGAATAATGATGAACCATTTTCTAGAACTTAAAACCTGACCGCATCGTGCTTCTGCCAGCAGTACTGACACATAAAATCTCAGTTGATGGGGGTGTTGCAGTTTTTCTATGCCTAAATGCTGCAGTGATGCCTGAATATGTTTATCCTGTGCTAGTGCTTGCTTGGAGGGACTTTACATTCATAGCATGGAGGCCTTGCTAAAGAAAATGTAGGTGTTTTGAGACTTGGATGCTTAGCTTAGGAAAGCTGCTTTGAAAAAATCCTTGTCTCTGCTTTGCAGATATGTAATGAATGAGACCTTGAGTCCTGAATCGGTGTTTAGAAGCAATGTGGGATATTATTTGGTCTTGTGGCAGCTGTTTTGTTCTCTTTTTTGAAATAAAATATGCCTGTCTCTCAGAGAGTGCTGTTAAAGTTCTTCTGTTGGGAGTCAGTTTATTCTGTTGACATAAAGGAAAGCTATCTGGTAACTCCTTGCAGGCGAAGCGGGCTGTTGGTTTATTCCTTGCAGCAGCTCACTCTTGCCATCTTGCATCCTTGCAGCAGCTCACTCTTGCCATCTTGCATCCTTGCAGCAGCTCACTCTTGCCATCTTGCATCCTTGCAGCAGCTCACTCTTGCCATCTTGCATCCTTGCAGCAGCTCACTCTTGCCATCTTGCATCCTTGCAGCAGCTCACTCTTGCCATCTTGCATCCTTGCAGCAGGCTTGTGGGAGACATACAGAACGCTATAATACTTGCTTTAACTGATGTATTGCCTTGCTCTTTCTTCACATCTATTTGCATTATTGGTTTTTAGTGGTCTGAGGTCTTAGAGCTGGAGTTCCTTTGCTGTTCAACCAGCCTGACGAACCGACAGTGTTAGTTGTCCCAGAATGGAGAAGGACTTCACTCTTAACATGTGGCAAACACTAAGGCTCACTTGTGTCGCCACAGGGGATAAGCTGTTTTTGAACTGGGGAGGTAAATATAAACAGTTATGTCCTAACTCTTGCTGATCCTAAACAGCAAAGCTAGTTACTGTCTTTGAGCCTCCTTACATTGAAAACAAGGATGTCTCTGAGTTAATCCCTGCATTGCTGAGACCCACTGCCTGCTTTTGTGTCAGGCTAGCATGCTTGGAAATGCTTTACTGCTAAATCTCTTTGGGGTATCTTTTTGTGGCTTTTGTAGTGGTTTTTTTTCCACACTCTCCTCCCCCCTCCAGATTTAAGAAACTTGTTAGGAAGTACTAAAGTTATTAATACATGTCTCAAAGTAAGCCTTGGCCAAATCTTTTAGAGCAAGTTTAGTGATTTTTACCTACTTTTGTTTTGACTCTTTTTTTGAGTGGGGGGCCAATGTATGTTTAACCCTCAATTTAGGTATCTTCAGCATGAGACTTAGGGTCCTTTATCCTGTTCCTCACCACCTGGGAGCTCCAAGCTGAGACCAAGATAGCTAGTAGCTTACAGATAATTGAGTGCAGATTGCATTGCTACCGCAAGTGAGTTTTGGGATTAAATTTTCGATAGACTTTCACTGGTATTTAGATTCCTAAGTTGCTTTCAGACTTTGGGAGATTATGGTATAGATTTACTGCGAAGTAGTAATGAGAGTTTGTGCAACATGACTTAAATGTTGCATCCATTTAGTAGGTAGGCAGAAATAACCAGTCAAATTTCTCTTTTGTTGGCTTCCAAGCTACTTATAAGTAGTTCACTTCATTATTCTTATAGTGTGGTAGCTTCTCTATTTTGTATTTAAATCTATGCTTAAATACAACTAAAATTTGCCTGTTGACAGCAGTTGCTTCATATTTTAATTGGTGAGAACTGCTAATGGAGGTTCTAAAATTAGTTGTGTATTTTTCCTTCTTTGCCCAAGGGTTTTGCATCAGATTATATGGCTTCTGTATAACTGTTTGTGTTCCAAAGCCACACCTTTGTGCAGTTTTACTTCAGTGCTCAGTGACAGCAGTTTTGGAAACTGTGACTTTTAAAGTAATTTCTTACTACATTGTTTATGCATTGTAAAGCACTTTTTTTTCTATTTACTGTGAATTAATTCGTTGTTACCTTTACAAATTTGCACATTTCGTGCCTCAGGTTTACAATGTTTTGTCTTGGCATAATGGCAGGTGCTCAGCTGCTGCAAAACCTCATTGCACAGTGTTTTCTGTGGCAGCTTTTACCAGGTTTTGTGCTGTAACTCTCACCATGACATCATCTTGAAAAACAACTGTGCATGTTCTTCTCAGTATTTCTGTGGACTGGCTTTGTGTCAAAGGTGCACAATTTTGATGCAGTCATTGTGCTTCTTGAAGGATTTTCTTTTACTGTGTGGTGAAACACAAAGCCATGTATTTGAATCTGCTTGCTTTGAAGCAGTCATGTCTGGCTTTTTGGAGGATGCTTATCTGTTCCAGTCCCTAGAATGGTTCTGTGGAGGCATGCCTACATCTTTTGCCCAAAGCTGTGGCTGTTGCAAAGGTGAGGTTTTGTCGAGTGCTGTCACGTTTTTTTAATCAGTAGCTTGATGTCCATTTTCAAGTCATGTTAAACTTTTTTTGTAAGCAAAGTAGTTGCCAGAACAATCAGGCCAATGAAATGGTTGTTTGAATTACCTGCTGTAGCTGTGAAGCTTGAATGCCACTCTCACAACTGTCTTGTATGTTTAATTTTTCTCTATTAAAGAGCCTTCCTCTGGTAATTTGCTACTGTGGAAGTACTTGCGTGTGACAATAAAACCAAGTCACAATGTCCTCATTAACTCTGTGTCCTGAACTCACCAAGCCTTTTGCTATCACATTTTATCCAGTCCTTGAATAATTTTTCTAGCAGTCCTTTTTTTGCCTGTTCTCCAATCGTTTTTCAGCTTCTTTTTAGCAAGGTACATGCCAGAACTGAATACTGGTCTTATTCATATCATACTTATGCGATTCTATTGCCCTTTCTGTTTGTCCAAGGATTTTCAGTGGCCTATTTTTCTGCCACGGCCAGAAGGCTCATGTTGATTGTTTGCCTGGTATGACTTTCAGATCCTTTATTGGAGTCTGTGCTGAACTAAATAGGCTGCTGTTCAGTGGATGTGGTCTGGGTCACTAATTCTTAGGGGTTTTATTTGTATTGAAATAAACTCTTTAAATGTATCTTTTTATGTGGCTCAAATACTGTGATTTTTAGCAATGGAAAGAAAGAGAAGCCTCTGACTGAAGTTCTCTGTGATCTTAGTGTCTTAGATGCATCATTTGTTTTGTTTTAGTTTATATCCTTTTGTAACCCCACAGTTTTGATGGTTCATCCCATAATAGTCCAGGTACCTTTTGTGGAGCTATCTAAAATGGGTATCTTGGTTTGACTTGTGTTACGTATTGTAAACTGAAAGCTTCACACAGCTGCAGAATATGACTGTGACATTCTGACAGTTGTCACTCGTGTGTGGATAACACTAGTGTGAGTATCACAGTTGAGCTTCATCAGAAGCTTGGAGTGGGGATTATGATTTGGATGTAATTCCAAGGAGGCAGTAACCTTCTTCAGAATGTGTTTTGGGGCTTTTGTTGGGATTTCCCATTTGTTCCCAAACCCTGTTATCCTTACACGTGCTGGTGCTTTTAGTAGAAAGCATTTCTTGTAGTGTCCTCATTTTCTGCTGCTTGATGGTGTTGAGTGAACTGACTACTGAGCTAATTGCAAGAATTTAGAAGATCTGCTCTGTTACTTCTTTGTTCTGTTAGAGTGGCTTCCCTTGAATGCTTTCAGCTTTTCACCTTAATTGGGCAAACTTGCACCATGCATCAAATCAGTAAAAACAATCCCTTCTCCCCCAGCTGTTATCCTGTCTGTGAAGATGCTCTGGTGTGTGTTAAAGTAGATGAGGAGGTGGAGAAATCCTTATGATTAATGTAGAGAGGAAGTGCAGGCTTCCAAATGCAAGAACCAAGCAGCTGAGACAACTGATCCAGGTAGTACTGGGTCAAGTTCTGGCATGCCAAAAGGATCAAAGTCTATGTTGTGCTTGATCAGTACTAGTATTTATCATCTACTCCAGGAGGACAAGGTTCTTTTTGAGCCAGGCAGACCTAGGCAGTGCAAGCTGCCTGCACAAAGGATGAGTGACCAGGAAGTGGGCCAGGAAGGTTTTCACTAGCCTTTAAAGTGGACTAGATGGCCATCACCAAAATTCCCTTCCTGCATGGTTCTGTGCTGCATATACTCTTTATGGTGCACCCTAAGGTCCTGCCTGTCCCCACTGTCCCTGTGCTTGCTCTGGAGACTGGAGGAGTGGAGTGGATCTGTGGCTGCTGCTGCAGCCTGTGACACTCATGGTCCAAGCTCTGCTGTGTGTAGAAGGGGAGCCTGATGTCCAGTGCTACTACTTGCTAGAGTATGAAGCCAGCAAGTAATGGTTATACAAGTGTATTTCAATTTGTAACCTGGTCTTCTGTATCAAGATTGGACTACTTCAGTTGCACGTGTGCATCACTTGGGAAAACATGCTGATAGTACTTAACATTTAATTGCTTCCCTTGATTTTATTTGTAAATTAGGATCTAGAGGGTCTGTAAGGAAAAAAAGAGGAAAAAACCCAAAAGCAAAACAGTAGAGCTTAATTGGACAATATTTTAGAGTAACAAAGCAGACCTGTAGCTTTCCAGGTTTTGGATCCAAGACAAATGTAACCTTTACTGATCCACACATACGATGTACTTTACTGTCTAAACTGGAGGTCATCTCTGTACTAGATTGCTTAAGAATATGTCTATCTTACCACATCTTGTACTCATTTATAGCTGTTTCCATTCCTGGCTTTGTTGGAGAGACAGCTAGTGTTTCAACCTAAATTAAAATCAATAAGAAGCAATTTTGTTTGTTTTTTAACTACTAGAACAGACTTTCTTTTTTTAGCAAACCTCTGCATGTTCAACTAAGTCACTTGGTTCTTTCCATCAAAATAATTGCCAGACCTCATTAATTCCTAATTTTTGCATATGTAGGAATGGGTTTGTTTTCCAGTGTACCTAAGGAAATGTCAAATATGATTTAAAAATAAGTATTTCTTCTAAATCAACACTGAGAAATAAATGTGGTGAAGAATACTTGGCAGTTAAAAGTAGTTCTGAAAAACCTCTTTGGGGGAAGCATATGCTTGTGGGCTGTGGTGAATGTTGTTGACCCAGGAGTCCTGCACTGGCAGGGCAGCATAGGCTTCCCCCAGCACATTTGGGCATTGTTCTGCAGGGATAACTTCCAGAGGAAAAAAGCAGAGTCTGACTAACTCTCTATAGTCCTTGGCTTGGACGTTTCTGCATCACACCAATTCATGTGAGAGGCTGTTGTCATGATGTCAACTGGCTTTTACCACACAGCCAGCAGACTGCCAGCAATAGCAATTAACCTGGGTCAAGTTCAGAGTGAAGCAATGTTGGTGCTTCCCAGATAAGGCAATGGTGAATCATAATTTAGTATTAAAATATGTGAAGGTAGTTGTGATGGTTTGGGTGTTTCCTGCCCCTCTTCCTTGGAAAATCATTCAGACTAGATTCAGCCAAGCTGGAAACTGAATGAAGCTTTATATTTACAGCTTAGCACAGTGTACAAGCAGATATTTACAATCTATATACAGTGATAGACAGAAATATACAAGTTAAAACGTAGTATAGAAGCATAACAGCTCTCCCAGAAACCTGAGTCCCCAGGAGGGGCTCCTGACCACCCTTCCACCTTTTCCCCACCCCTCTACCTTACCCTAGATCTTTGCCTTACACCCAAGGTAGATTGGAGGGTTGACCGGGGGAGTTAGGAAGCAGGTAGATTAGTCACACAAATAGCAGGTTAGGTTAGAGAAGTGCAGCCCACAAAGCCCAGAGAGTGACTGTGTTACCTATGTTTATGTTCTTATACATCTCAGCAAGCCTATGAATGAAGTAGACATCACCATTGTTTACTTTTCACAGCCTGTAATCTGATTCTCACCATAACGTTCTAGCTAGACTCAAACTAGCACGGTAGTGTTCTGGTCAGGTGTCCAAAATAAGATGTGTTGGTATTGCCGCTTTGAGTTGATCACAGGGTGCAGGAAATATCCTGTTTAGGTTGCAGCACAGGCTGCCCAGATGGACAGAAATGGACACATGTCTTTGTAAACACAGAAAGTGACTATTGCAAAGTTCATGCAAGTAGACTTTTCACTGGCAAGGTTTCCTGACACTGATGTAGGTATCCAGTAGGAAGAAATGGTTCATCTTAAAGAGCATTTCTAGACCAGCTGTTGTGGTGAGAACCTGGCTTTTGCTGCAGAAGCTTTTGCTAAGGTGTTTGCCCTCCCTCTTCTGGTTGAAATTTGGGCCAGTGTCTCTATGAGCATTTGTGTTTGGGGTTTTATTTCAATCTTTTTTGGGTTGTTCAAGGTGGAACTTCAATCCCTGGAAAAAAAAATTCATGCCAGTATTTTTACCAGCTGGTTCCCTAGGTTGCTATGACTTTACCCAGTGCTTCTCAATTTCAGACATGTTCAAAAATTCCTGGAATTCTTAATTCCAAATACAAGACCTTTTGGATGTTCTAAATCTTGCTTCCTGCTGAGTTTTCCTTGAAAGCTCCCAAGTATTGTGAACTACCCATTACTTTAATCTCTTGGATTCAGTTTTCTCTTGCTTTCTCTTTTACTTCTGCTTGCTTTAATTCAGATCTGCTAATGAATCAAAGAAAAGGGCAAACCATGGGCTAGAAGAGGCAGCCCTGGCTGCTCTGGTACTCAAAGCAAGAGTCTGTCCCTATAAGTAAACTATTAAAAGAGAAGGCTAAGGGGAGACCTCATGGCTGTCTACAGCTACCTGAAAGGATGTTGTGGAGGGGCTGCTACTGGTCTCTTCTCACAGGTCAATAGTGACAGAACAAGCTGTGACTAGGTAGGTTTAGACTGGACATAAGAAAACATTTTTTCATATCAGGAGTGTCAGGCATTGGAATGAGCTGCCCAGGAAGGTGCAGAATCACCAATCCTGGATGTTTTTAAGGGTTGTTTGGCTGTGGTGCTTGGGGATATGGTCTAAGGTGAATCTTGTAGAGTAGGGATGTGAGTTGGATTGGAATTGGTGATCTTGAGGGTCTTTTCCCATCTGAATGTTTCTGTGATGCTGATTAAGCAGTGTTTTGTAACAACTAAACAGTTAGTAACTAGATGACACCAACGAAGAACACATTTCTTTCATCCTTAAAGGCAACATAAGTTGTGTGTGAATTTCTTCAAACTGATACTAAACCAGCAAACCATTTCTTATTAACTTAAACCCACACAGGAATTTGTTTTATGTGCTAAGAAGCCAGCTGTGTAAAATGTGAGCAGACCTGGTACCCAGTGATCTAGGAATGTAAGGTGGAAGTCATTTGCCCACACTAGTGACACTTACCTGAGTGGATCCCATGTAACACAGCATAAAGATTCCTTGTCAAGCAGGTAATTAATACCTTATGTCAAACAAGTTATTAAGCAGTGTGACTTTTTCTCTTTCAACAATTAGCTTTCAAGGTGAAAACCAACTTAGGAAGAAAATTAACTTTTTTTTTCATTGGGTTTGAGGAGTCCTACAATTTTGTGGTAGCCTTATTAGACTTTTATGCTTTACAGTCTTCATTGCTGTCTTGATCGATGACTCTTCATTTCTGTACTTTGAAATTGCATTTTCCTGTTTGCTTTTGTGTTTGAGAGACATCTTCAGGCATTTTGGGTGCAGACTCTCTCTGCAGAGCCAGATGAGGCTTGTGAGATGCATGCTGTCAATGGATAACAGCTCTGGCTTGTCTCATTTGCACTCTATTAGTTGCAAAATCACTTGCTAAATAATTCTGTTCTAATCTTCAGTTTTTAATTTACCTGACAGTTGTGTTTTCCGTTCAACTGAGAGGCTGTGAGCACTCATTGGAATAAAGCAGTGCTCTAGATGTTTCTAAGCCATATAGGCTGAGTGACAGACAGGGCATGCAGTTTGATTAGCCTTTTTGCTTGTTGGTGTTTGTGAAGCAGGCTGTCCTGGAGCTTGCTGCATTTGTATTCCATGGAAATTATGTTGAGGTCTTACTGAGAGTACTCTCTTGATGAGCTGAAAATAAAACACATCATTTTGGTGAGCACCATTTCTGTTCTCACTGTCTGGGTGATATAATACTGAGCAAAATAAAAGATCAAAGCCAGTAGCACTGTCCTGTCTGTTGTGGAATGCTGATGAATTTCCACAGTGCTTCCCTGGGTGCTTTTCAGTGATCTCTATGATCGATACAAGCAGCATCACAACATTTGGAGCCACCTTCTAGCTCTCATGCTTACAAAACAAGTGGAGAAAGCATGTTTTTGCTGCTTAAGCCCTTGCTGTCCTCACATGTGCTATCTGAGAGGCCTGCTTACCTGTTTGTGTTTCATTGTGTGATTCTGCTGTTCCTCCTTCTCAGGATGACATTTCAGTAGTGCCAAGCTGGTTGCAAAGGCACCAGTGTTGAGGTTTTGTGTATATACACGCGTGTGTGTTTGTACACATCCAAAAACTCCAGAACCCTTTGAGCTGGACTGTAAGGATAATAAACTGTGAGTGTCTTTAGAATGTGCATTCCCTTCAAAAAACAAAGGGCTTGTTGTGAAGAAATGTCTATTATTCAGAACTATTAATAGCTTTAGAAAACTGCTTTCTCAGTTCTTTCATCTTGACTGTCATCCATTGATGAATTGTTCTGATGGCCTTTGTAGTTATTCAGTCATTGCCGTGTGAGTTCCTGAGCCACCATCCTTGCTGCAAAATCAAACTCCAGCCAAAGCTGCACTGCTGCCTTCCTGAGCACTGCATTGTCTTTGCTGTAGGTGTTTGCATCTCCTCTGTCTGAATGCTCTCATTTGGGCTGAGGGCTCCTTTCTTTTCTCAGTAGCCCTCTCTGATGTGGCTTGGCCATTACGCTAATGCAGTGTTTGCTCTCCAGGCCTGCTGTGGGCTTCAAGCTGGAATTGCCAGAGCCTGGGTGTGTAATCTGAGGCTGTGTTGCTCTTTCCCTTAATGCTGAGCAGCTGAAGCAGCCTTCTGGACATAGGGGCCTGATTTGGGGTATTTTGTATCTTAGTCTTACTACTAAGGAGGAAGCTCTAAAGCTTCAGAATCAGCCCTCTGGTCTGTTGAGCACTTCTGAGGTGCTGTTTTTCATTCAAGTTGCAGTGTTGATATATATAGGAGTAGTACTGGTTTTAGAATCTAGCATAGTGGTAATTAAGCTTAGGAGTTAAATACCCAAATAGGTTTCCTCCATTAGTAAAGCAGTCAGTAGGTGGATTAGAATGAATATTTAGCAGATGTTGTAGTAGTAGAGTAGAACTGACTTCACCTTGGGGATTCATAATGTGTGTCTAAATCATAAAATGGTTTAGGTTGGAAGGGACCTCAAGGATCATCCAGCTCCAACCCCCTGCCATAGGCAGGGACACCTCCCACTAGAGCAGGTTGCTCAAGGCCTCATCCAACCTGGCCTTAAACACCTCCAGGGAGGAAGCATCCACAACCTCCCTGGGCAACCTGTGCCAGTGTCTCACCACCCTCACTGTAAAGAACTTCCTCCTAACATCCAGTCTAAATCTCCCCTCCTCCAGCTTAAACCCATTCCCCTGCGTCCTGACATTGCCAGACCTTGTCAATAGTCCCTCCCCAGCCTTCCTGTAGGCTCCCTTCAGATACTGGAAAGCCATTCCAAGGTCTCCTCGAAGCCTTCTCTTCTCCAGGCTGCAGAGCCCCAACTCTCTCAGCCTGTCCTCATAGCAGAGCTGCTCCAGCCCTCCGATCATCTTCATGGTCCTCCTCTGGACTCTCTCCACCATCTATGCTTATGGGCCAAACTGAAATGAGAATAGTGTTTGGGGGTTTTGAGGTTTATTTTTTGAGGAGTAGTCTTCTCCAAAGAACAGATAAGGCTACTTTAGAGAGTAGATAACTTCTTCAGTGGATGACGTTGAAGTCAGATGCCCTTGTGGTGATGTGTGTTCAGCTAAGGGTTTTGTTTAAAATCTAAAGACAGAGATAGATGGGTTTGTGTAAAAGCTGATAGCCCCTCTGGGTTTTGGACCCAAGTTGGAGTGGTCAGGAGGAAAGCTATATTGCATAGTAGCAGGGAATTAGTTACATGGGTTTTGGTCTGGGGAAAAAACTTCTCTGTTCAGTTGAGTGGAGATTTCCACTTTGCGTGTGATGGCACTTTGTCAGATGGAATCTGACTTGTGAGTGATTTATTGCAATGCTGACAAGAAAAAAAAAGTACTATAGGATACACTGATGGAGGACAATGATACTTCATTGTAGCTTCTTGCTTGAAAAGCTAGAGTGGCATTGATGTTTGGTTGTTTACATGTTGCTTTATCAGTTTGGGCAGCTTGTGTCAGAGAGGGGAAGTGTGTGGAGATTGCTTGTTTGCAAACACTAATGCATACAGACTTTTTTTATCCTTCCCCAAGAGTAAAACCAAAGGAGCAGCAAATAATTTTGTACAATCATGTTTGCAGTTTATGCTCCATTTTACCAGCTGTATGTTTTCTGTGGCGTTTCAGGAAAGACTGGAAAGGCAATAGAAACTGTGGCATGGAATCTGTGTGAAATACATATTGGTGTGAGGAAAGTCAGTTTAACTTCAGCATGTGTTTTAACAGAAACTTCAGCTGCATTTTTCTTTTGCCTCTTCTTCCCCTAGTGGAGTTGGTCTTCTTCAGTGCCAGGAGGGTTTGTGAAGCTCAAAATTTTTATTATGCAGCACAAGAGAATTCTGCAAGTGGCAGTAAGGATACTGCATGGTATAATATAGCAGACGACAGGTGATTTGCCCAGGGCATAAAATAATTGAGATGATCTGATAATTTGAGGATGTAAGAAAAAAACCCAACTGATTCTAGGGAACTGTGTATTATAGAACCTTGTAGTTTCTAATGTCCTGATTTCAACCCTACTTGGAAGAAGCACAAGTCTTTAGGAGCTACAGGATGTGACTCCTGAAGACCTTGATGTCACCTGATGTTCCAGTATCCCTGAGAAGGGCACCAACAGACAGGGCTGTAGCTATTTTTGAAATGACAAAAGTGGACAAACATGCTAAAAATACCTGCATAAGTTGGCTTGTGTGTAACCAGAACTTCTTGGATGACAGTCTGGATTTTCATCACTTCCAGGATGTTGAATCTGGTTGCATTGCTCTAGCTTTTGTTACTGGACTTGGATCCGACAGGTACAGAGAAGCAGAATCTGATACCCTGCCCCTTTGCAACAAAGGCTGGTGCGAGCACGTTGCACCTGTGGTTGTCAAACTGAACTCCTTTGTTCTCCTTAAACCAAAGTCAGTCCTGAAGGACAGTCTTTTTAATTTGATTAGGCTGCAACAGTTGGAATAATGTTCATCACAATAGACAGTTTTTCCTGGCTCCTTAGGTTCCTCTGTCTGGTGAGAGTGAAAAGTCAAGGAATGCATCCAGTTGTTTCCTTGCATTCAGTGACATGGACTGTGAAACAGTGTGAGATTTCTAATTGCATGCTCCCAGCTGTGTGAGTGTGGCTTGAGAGTTCTGGTTGGGTTTATGTGGGAGCTTGGGTAACTGAAGATATGTGTTTGGAGAAGCTCTGATGAGGGTGACTATGATTTCTGCCTCCTAGACTCTGGCTCAGCAGGGTGCTAGTGAAATTATTGATTGATGGTGTTGCACAAAGATGAGCTGTTGCATGCCCAGGCATATGCACTCAAAGCTTACTGAACCAGCTTGCTGAAGCCAGGATTGTTTCACTGCTGTGACAAAGGAAAAGGCAAACTCCTGTGCTGTGGCTTAGATTCAGATGAGTTTAGATATCAACTGGCAAGACTTTGCTCCTGCTGTAATGTCTGTGAAGACAAAGAGCAAGAGAACAGCCAGGGTGCTGTGGCACTCTGAGAGAGAAAAGCACCTTTTTGGTGCAGTGCTGTTCCAGCAGCGAAGCTAGAGTGAATTGCCATTGGAATGGGCTGCCCAGGGAGGTGGTGGAGTCCCTGTCCTTGGAGGTGTTCAGGGAAAGACTAAATGAGGCACTTAGTGCCATGATCTGGTTAATTGGCTAGGGCTGGGTGCTAGGTTGGACTGGATGATCTTGGAGGTCTCTTCCAACCTGGTTGATCTTATGACTGTCAGAAAGTCACCCTAGCTGGTAGCACATTAATGTATCAGCTTAGCTGATTTCTCTCCTTGAATATGAAGACAAAAAGTGTTGTGCAACAAAGCATTGATCTGTTTCAGTGGATTCAAGATGCTTGTGAGGATTGTGGTGTGTGGGGGCACTGTTTATGGCACTGTAGCACTAGGAGACATTCAAAGAGGAAGAGATAGTGTATATTCCCAGATATATTTCCTTTAAGTTCTGTTTGGTTTAAGATTACTCCCAAATAAAATGACCAGACAAGCTCAGAAGCCTACTTGCAGTATTAGACTGCTCAAGACTTCAGAAGAAAAGCTTTTCTTCAGCCCTGGAGGACATTACAGCAACTCCTTCACAAGACTGGATTCTGGATAAATCTGATTTGCTCTTGAGACCCATAATCATGAAGCCAGCATTGATACTGAGCTGGTAGACTTTTTTGAAGAGAGCAAATAGTCTTTTCCACTTCAGTCAGATAGCTCTCTTCTGAGAGAGGCCAGAGTCTGGTGAACTGATGTGCAGTGGCTGAGACAGATCAAGAAATGATACATCCCCTGAATAGTTTTTGAAAAGGCAATTTTTTTTTGTGTGTGTCTCTGGGTGATGGTATGGGGATGCTGTTGATCATGCAAAAACCATCTTTGCAAGCCTGAGTGTTCATTTAAAAAGTCTGTTAAACATTTGGGTGTTCATCCTCCCCCTGGGCTGATCAGCTGTTGGAAATGAATTCTCTCTCTGTTCTGTCACAATTAAAGAACAGTATGCTCAGGTGAAAGGGTTTGTCTGTTTCATAGATTGGAGAGGCATGCTAAGTGAAAATGAACATCCTCCCAAGGTTAAATACCTATTTACAGCTCCTCCAGTTACAGTGTTGGGTAGAAGGATTTTTATTCTTTTCTAGATGTAGATAAGAGTTAGCAGAGGACAAATGATATAATTGGAGGGGGAGAGAGAGATTTCATACGTGCTTGCTTCTAAAAGACTAAGAGGGATGAGAAGACAACAGTGCCAACAAATTGCCTTTGGAATTCTTAGTAATTTCTGATTGCCTTAATCTTAAGCAGGCTTGGGAAAAAAAGAAGGGTTAGTATTTGTGTAAAAGCTTTTTGCAGCTTCTCGTAGGTGTGCTGTGTAGGTCTTGCTGCCACCTGGCCTTTTTGTAGGAAGAAATAAGAAGCAACCCTCAGATTGGGGTGTATAAATAACACAAATGTAGTTCTTCCACAGCACACAACACTGTATTAGCTGGTGAGTTGAACTGACATATTCTTTTGTGCACAAGTTACAGCAACTTCAATGGAAGTTATACTCATAGCAAGAGAATGCACTCTGCTTAAATTAGATAAGGAGATTAGGACAGAAAAAGATCATTAAATAAAGGGGACTTGAAACTAGCCAATCAAATAAATGTATGACTTCAAACTTTGTCTTGCCAGAACTTATTAATAAAACACAATGAGGTTTTTGGAGTACAATGAAGACCTCTTCCATTGAAGGTTACTGTGTAATTTGTGTAATTGTGTTAGTGTAATTTGACTTCAAGATGTGTCCTTGTAATTTGGTAAACTGCACTTCTTGCTCTGATCTATTGCATCTTTCTTGTGCCTAATATTGATGTGTCTAATTGCCTCATAAGTATATACTCAGTTGAAAGCTGTTGCCCAGCCCTCTGGACCTTGAGAAACTCACTTTGTGGTCTGTAATGATAATCTCTGTATAGATCTTATCTGTGAAGCAGCTGGCCACCTTTGCTTGCTTCCTCACTAAGTACACACAGCTCATTGCTGTTCCAAATAGCCTTTTGCTGCCATACAGCTGAAGAAAGCTTACTACATGATACCTTAGTTTTTCTCTTTTGCAGGATGCCCTCTTTGGGCAGGGAAGCTGGAACATAGCAGTCACAGGCATCCTCTGGTCAGGAGCTGGCTGATCCTTGCTGACAAAGTGGTGAGACTAGGGAGAGGGCTGGAGGGGAAGTCTTATGAGGAGAGGCTGAGGGAGCTGGGGGCATTCAGCCTGGAGGAGACTTAGAGGGGACCTTATCACTCTCTACAACTACCCAAAGGGAAGCTGTAGTCAGATGGGGGTCAGGCTCTGCAACTAGTAACAGGATAAGACAGCATGGTCTTAAGCTGCACCGGGGGAGGCTTAGGCTGGATATCAGGAGACACTTCGTCATGGGATGGTGACTAGGTACTGGAATGGACTGCCCAGGGAGATGGAGGAGTCACCATCTTTCTTGAAGGTACTGAAAAGGTTGGATGTGGCATTGTTTAGCTGATGTGGTGGTGTTAGGTTACAGGCTGGACACGGTGATCTCGGAGGTCTTTTCCAGCCTCAGTGATTCTGTGAAAACCCCCAGCAGTGTCCATGTACCTGGCTGTGTTCCTGTGTGGCCTGCTCTACATGATCTGGCTTTGCCAGCGGGGCTGGACTTCATCTCCAGAGGTCCCTTCCAATCTGCACCATAATATGATTCTATGAACAGCTTTGCTTCACCTGGTCCTCTACTGAAAGTGAATTTCCTGCTGGAATGGGATATAAGAGTAGCTTTGGGCAAGACAATGATTGTTGTTGGTAAAGTGTATATGTAACCTGGAATGTGAACTTGAAACACTGCAGAGGAAGGTAAAACCAAAGAGGAAAAGAGATGCCCATGGGAAAGTTGAAGGCAGAGTGTTATGCTGAGTGAAGTCAGTGGAACTCTAGGAGTAAAGCTCTGATTCAAAGGTGGGGTTTGTTGTGTTGCAGTAACTTCCCTGTTGCCTTTACACAGCAGGGTCCAAAGTAATGGCTGCTGTTAAAATTGGAAATGTAAAGTATCTAAACCTTAAGATTGCACAGAATTTTCACAGGAAAATATTTAGGAAATCTGCCTCTTCACATGTATTGATTCTTAAATGAATGGCATGAGGCTTGAAAAGCAATTGCACCATTTACAACTTATTTCTACATCCTTGAATTGAAATGTGTAGAGTTCAGAGCAGATGCTGTTGAGTGAAGTTATACAAGCTTAATAAAAATAAACCTACACATGACTTTGCATAAGGGGGGGGGGGAGAATCAAAGGACTAACAAATTTGCATAGATAACATTTGAATTGTTAATTCACATTGCACTTCATTGCAAGGATGTCATTTTTAATTAAGAATAAAATGTGGTAGATATTTTAAATGAGAAATGATTATAATTGCAGATGGAAATTGAAGTAATGAGAACTGGTTTAATTAATTGTTAAAACCAAACATTTTTTTTGTCTATGAGCTTTTAGTCTATGGACACTGACATTTGTAGATATGTCTATCTTAAACATATAAGGATTAAGGGATGAAATGTTGGCAGCTGATACGGTTTTAGTGTGAGTTTGTATCAGTTACTTGACAGGGTCTGTTTGTATGGATGGACTTTTGAGCATCTTTGGTAGTCTTTGCAGGACTGGTGGGAAATTGCAGTGTAACAAAAACTTTTCCAAAGTGGACTTTGTAAACTGTGTTTGCTTTTATTTGCCCACAACTACCTTAAGGGAGGTTGTAGCCAGGTGGGAGTCAGTCTCTTCTCCCAGACAACCAGAACAGAATGAGGGGACACAGTCTCAAGTTGTGCCGGGGGAGTATAGGCTGGATGTTAGGAGGAAGTTGTTGGCAGAGAGAGTGATTGGCATTGGAATGGGCTGCCCAGGGAGGTGGTGGAATCACCGTCCCTGGAGGTGTTCAAGCAAAACCTGGATGAGGCACTTAGTGCCATGGTCTAGTTGACTGCATAGGGCTGGGTGCTAGGTTGGACTCTGTGATCTTGGAGGAGGTCTCTTCCAACCTTGTTCTGTGGTTTTACTGTGGATCTCACAGATGGTGGAGAGCACAGTGTTTTTTTTCCAAACTGCTGTTGCCTTGAGAGTTCTCTATTGATGAATATGTCCATTCTTTATTTACCTGAATTTAACTCTGCTGGGTTTTGTTGATCCAGTGTGCTCTGTTGGTGCTTGACTAACATGGCCTTTCAGGAAGCTGTGGGCAGTACTTTGTACAGCTGAACAGATCCATGCCTGCAGAGGAGGGATGGAGAAACTGGGGTGTGTTGTTTCTATCACCAAAATCTCTTTGAATGTCTGGGAGGAACTGGTTCCTATAGTGCCACAGCATGTCCAGCAGAAGTCTGCTGGGGAAGGAGGTTGTGATGCTGAAGGGGAAGAACCTTCACCTCTTACATCTGCCTGGAAACATCATGGAACAGATCCTGCTAGAAGCTCTGATAAAGCACACAGAAAATGGTCAGCATGACTTTACAAAGGGACATGTCCTATCTGACTGTTGTAGTGGCTTTCTACAATGGACTACCTCAGTGCACAGGGGGAGTGCAATGGATATCATTGTTCTGGACTGCTGCAAGACCTTTGGCACAGAGGCCCACACCATCTTGCTAAGTTAGAGTGATGGATTTGAGGGATGGACTTTTTGATAGATAAGCAGTTGGCTGGATGATCACATCCAGAGAGTAGTGGTCAGTGGCTTGATGTCCAGGTAGCCATGGGTAACAAGTGGTGTTACTCAAGGATCTGTGTGGGACCCATGCATTTAATATAGCTGCCTACACCTGAAGGGGGCCTAGGAGAAAGCTGGGGAGGGACTGTTCACAAGGGCATGTAGCAGCAGGAAAAGGGGCAAGGGTTTTTAAACTGCAGAAAAGTATATTTATATTACACGTTAGGAAGAAGTTCTTTAGTCTGAGGGTGGTGGAACACTGGAACAGATTGCCCAGAGAGGTGGGTGGCCACCTCTAGAGACCTTGAAGGTCAGTCTTGATGGGGCTCTGTGCAGATTGATCTAGTTGGGGATGTTACTGCTTATGCAGAGGGTGTGGACTGAATGACCTTCAAAGGTCCCTTCCATCCCAATGCATTCTGTGCTTTTTGCCTGGATGGAAGCAGCCCTGGTGTCTTGCTATGCTCCCAGGGTAGTTAGGACATAACCTGTTTGTAGCAGAACTGGGTAGTGCAGCACTGAGAGTCCTTTGGCCCTGTGTGCAGCACTGGGGTATGGGCCTCTATGGGAGCTGTCTATGGGATTTGAAAGTGGGATGCTGTGGGGTAAGCTGATAATACCTGCAGTATGCACTTCAAAATCATACTTTCTTTTTCACTTGTTAAAACTTTAATAAGGTCTCTTAAGATTTCCCACCTTGTTTTTAGGGAAATGCAGCAGAGAAAACTACAAAAGAGCCATGTTCTAGTCAGATAGCTGTGACACTTGAGGTGAAGAAAAAGGTATGTGCAGAATTCTCAGAAATGAGGAATTCCTCTGCCATTTGAAAGCTTGCTAAACTTATTTACCAAGCTTAGAGCTTTGTGTCCAGAAAGAATTTTGAAGTGAACAAAATTAGTGTTGCCACTTCTGTTAAGAACCCTGTACGAAGTCTCTGCCATCCCTGGCTGCAGAGGGACTTGGAGAGAACACAATTAGCACTAATTGGAGTTGCGTCTGAATCTTCTGTCTGTTGGTGTGAGAATGGACCCTTGAAGTGATTGGCAGGAACTACCTGGCTGCTCTAATTCCCTGAAGAGCTGCTCTGTTGCATTGCAGCACATCAGAAATGAAACGAGTGTTTACCAGAAGCGACCAGCTAGCATGCCCCAATTATCCATGCAGCACAGATGGTGAAATGTAATGCAAGTTACACAGTATGCCGGATACTTGTAGCTCTAATAAAGATGCACTACACTTTTTCCTTTCAGAGGATTTTAGAGGTTTGATTCCTGCAGATTTCATTGCCCTGTGATGCTCTGCAGAATGGGTGTAAAAGAAGGCATAGGAAGGAATTGTGTGGGTTTTTTTTTTTTTTTAGTGTGGGAGTTTTGTTTTATGGCTTTGTGTCACGGTTTGGGTGTTAGCTGTCCCTCTCCTCCCCAACTTGGGGAAAATGACCCAGACTAGACACAGTGGCTCTGGAAATTGAATGAAGTTGAATGAAGCTTTATATTTACAGCTTAGCACTATATACAAGCAGACATTTACAATATATACAGAAATATACAAGTTTAAAAGTAATACAGAAACACAGCAGCCCTCCCAGAAACCTGAGTCCCCTGGAGGGGCTCTCAATCACCTTTCCACCTTCCTCCCACTCATCTATCCCAGATCTTTCCTTATATTCATGGTAAGTTTGGAGGGTTGGGCAGGGAGGTTAGGAAGCAGATGGATTAGTCAGGCAGGTGAGAGAGAAATTCATGTAGCCCCAAGAGAGAGTGACTCTGTTACCTATATTTCTGTTCTTGTGTTATACGTCTCAGCAAGCCTATGAGTGCAGCAGACATCACCATTGTTTCCTTTTCACAGCCTATAACCTAATTCTCACCAAAATATTCTAGTTAGGCTCAAACCAGAAACTTTGTGGTGGTGGTGTTGGGTTTTTCATTTCTTTAATTTGGTTTTCTTTCTTTGGTGTTGTGTGTGTTGTATTCTAGATCTTTGTCTTGTCAGGTAGAAAGCAGTGCTTCACCTAAAATCTGTCTCATGTTACCCATGTTGGTCACGTAGCAGGGGGGGAAAGCTAAAGTAAATAAAAACTTTTATGTGCAGGAAGATGCATTTGGTTGCCCCTGGGTAAATAAAATAGAAACCCAAGAAGTATACTAATATTCAGTGGAATGATAAAAGAATTTATTTGAATGACAACATAGTGAATTTTTTTCCTCTGAAGTACGTAACCAGAGATATGAAGTATGGTAATGTCACTAGGGTAATATACAGCTGATAGCAGTGCACTCATTTGCATTTCTGCTCCTTACCTTGTGTTTCTTTTTTTTTCCCCCTGAAGCATATTGTTGGGAATTGAAAATGCAGTTTGCCTCTTATACACTGGCAGTAATCTTCCAGTTTTTTTAATGTTAAAAAATGAGGCCACAAACATGAGCAGCCACTGATGTATGGGGCTATTGATGGGAATTGAATTTGCAAAGGGAAAATGGGATTTGGTTGTAGTCTGAAATGATAATGATGTAGCCCAGATGGATTTGTAATGGTCATTCATTCTTTTTCCCCCCACCCTGCAATTCTGTGGTTTGACAAAACATATTAATGCAGGTGACTATGGAAGTAGCAAAGGCTCACTCTGAGTGGGAGTTAATGGCTAATGGCAAATAATAAGTATGCAAAGTCTGAGCTTGAGCCTGTTCCCACAGACTTCATTAGGAGAAGGAAAGGCTTGTGTGATTTATTTTTCTTAGGCAATGAAAAAATGGTTGGGGTAGTGCTTCTTTGGGAGGCTTAGGAAATCATAAAAGAAAATGTACTTCGACACAAGTTCTTAATGTATGGATTTGTAGTAGCAACCCAGTGGATGCTCTGCAGCACATCAAATGTATGAGAGACTTTTCACTATGTCTACAGAAACAAAGACTTTGCCCTGAAGAGTTTCTAGTGGAACTATGATCAAACTAATGTGCTTCTGCATTAGATACACGTGTTTTTTATAAGCTGTAGCAGTGTGACAATCTCCTCCCCAGCCTGTCACCTGAATTGTAATTTGGCCTGCCAGGGAACTGCAGGATTTTCTGTATATGCTGGGTGCAGTTTTATGTGCCTGACGGTAACTTTTATGTTGGTGGAGCTCTGTCTTGCCTCTACTGAAAGCAAGGGGAGAATGACATCCTAGTGTTAGTATAGGCTGAACAAACTGGTGATGACATGAAAACTATGATTTAGTATCATAGTATCATCAGGGTTGGAAGAGACCTCACAGATCATCAAGTCCAACCCTTCACCACAGTGCTCAAGGCTAGACCATGGCACCAAGTGCCACGTCCAATCCTGCCCTGAACAGCTCCAGGGGTGACGACTCCACCACCTCCCTGAGCAGCCCATTCCAGTAGCCAATGACTCTCTCAGTGAAGAACTTTCTCCTCACCTCAAGCCTAAACTTCCCCCAGCACAGCCTGAGGCTGTGTCCTCTCGTTCTGGCGCTGGCCACCTGAGAGAAGAGAGCAACCTCCTCCTGGCTACAACCACCCCTCAGGTAGCTGTAGACAGCAATAAGGTCACCTCTGAGCCTCCTCTTCTCCAGGCTAAACAATCCCAGCTCCCTCAGCCTCTCCTCATAGGGCTGTGCTCGAGGCCTCTCACCAGCCTCGTTGCCCTTCTCTGGACATGCTCAAGGATTTCAATGTCCCTTCTAAACTGGGGGGCCTAGAACTGAAAACAGTACTCGAGGTGTGGTCTAACCAGTGCAGAGTACAGGGGCAGAATGACCTCCCTGCTCCTGCTGGCCACACCATTCCTGATGCAGGCCAGGATGCCATTGGCTCTCTTGGCCACCTGGGCACACTGCTGGCTCATGTTCAGGTGGGTATCAGTCAGCACCCCCAGATCCCTCTCTCTCTGGCTGCTCTTCATTTAATGGTGTGGACTTTTTTTTTTGCTTTGTTTTACTCTTGCTTTCATTGTTTTTCTTCCTTTTTTTGTTTTTTGGACCAGTGAATGTCACAGTTGTAAACTGCCTTCCATTTTAACTGGAGTGTAGTCCTTGTTAAATGCTATGCAATTGGAAAGTGCGAATAGGACTAACTATAGAATGTAGGGAAAGTGCTTCTGGTTTTACAAATATATTCCCTATTATAGTTTTTTCCATTTCAAGTCAATCCAGCCAGTGGTTCAGATGCAAAGGCTAATCCACATGCCCTTGTGTAGGAATCTGCTCTCAAATGGCAGAAAGCAAAAACTGGGGGGGAGGTGTGTGTGAAAACAACTCTGCTTTACCTGCGGTTATTACCCTGCTGCTGATTAGAGCCTGAGCTTTTGGAGAAAGAGCTTGGCTTAATGCTCTGAAGCCAAGCTGTGATGCAATCCTTGTGGGGCCTTGCTGGGGGGGCAGAGAGCAGGCAGCTCCAGGGCTGCTTGCATGCCGCAGGAAAGCTCCTGTAGTGAGCGGAGCCGCCTGAGTGTTTCCTGCAGCGTAGCTCTGGGTACTTTGGCTACAGGCCTTACCCATTTGTCAGACGAGGTTCTTCTGGTAAGCGTTCCGTGAATGGTCCTGATGCTGAAGGGCTGCGAGCATCCTAAGTCTGTTTGGTTTTAATTGGCTTTGCTGTCCTGACAAGGTAAGGGCAGAAAGAGGCAGGCAGCTGAGAGGGCTGTGGGTGGGGTTTCATTTGCTTCAGTATCAGCAGGATATCAGTTGGAAACTGCTGGTTTGATCTCTGGGTGAGTGAGACCGAAGCGAGCAGGGTTAGTCTGGCATCCCACGGGTGTGAACCGTTTGGGGCAGAGACTGATTCTGTCTGTGCTGAGCTCAACACGCCGCATGGCTCCTGCGGCTTAGAGTGCCGCAGCAGTATAAATAGCATTAAGGGATGGTGCTTCTCTGCCTCCTTCCTTTGTGAAGGATGGCAGGCTCCTCTCCTAGGCCATTGTTTTGGTCCATTTTGCACAATGATGAGGAAAAAGCTGCCCAAGACCAATAGGTGCCTGTCACTCTTCAGTAGTCACCTTTGAATACAGCAAAACTGTGGTGGTTTTGTAGACAGCAATGAGGTCTCTGCTGAACCTCCTCCAGGCTGCACACCCCCAGCTCTCAGCCTCTCCTCACAGGGCTGTGCTCCAGCCCCTTCACCAGCCTTGGTGCCCTTCTCTGGACACATTCCAGCACCTCAACATATTTCTTAAACTCAGGGGCCAAGAACTGGACACAGTACTCAAGGTGTGGCCTAACCAGTGTTGAGTAGAGAGGCAAAAGGACTTCTCTGGTCCTGTTGGCCATGCTATTCCTGATACAAGCCAGGATGCCATTGGCCCTCCTGGCCACCTGGGCACACTGCTGGCTCATGTTCAGTTGCTTGTCAATTGCAGTTTCTTCTCACAATATAACAAATCATGCTTGTAAAGCAGTGGTCTAGAAATTTTTGAGTTGTGATGTAGTTTGCACTTTTAAGGAACAATCTGTGGAAGAGGCAGACTCCTAAACTGATTTTGCAGCTGATTTTGCAGTTTCCTCCCAGTGCAGTGAGAGGTCAGGTATGACACAGGGTTTGTGAGCGTCTGTTCTGGAGCAGTGTGGCTGCAGGCATTGTCAGAAGCCCTGAATGCTTGCAGATAGCACAAGCCTACAGCTTGCATGTGTGACCTTTTGCCTTAGTGCTCAAAGCATGGCCAAATAACGGTGGATGGAATTGTTATGTTGCTGGCTGAAGCAGGAGCTCCTTGCTAATACATGGCAGACTTTTGCTTCATGATAATACTGCTTTGTAAACATAGAATGGTTTAAGTTGGAAGGGACCTCAAAGATCTTCCAGTTCCAACCCCCTGCCATAGGCAGGGGCACCTCCCACTTGAACAGGCTGCCCAAGGCATCATCTGGCCTGGCCTTAAATACCTCCAGTAAAGGAGCAGCCACAACCTCCTTGGGCAACCTGTGCAAGTGTCTCACCACTCTCACTGGAAAGAACCCTTTCGTAACATCCAGTTTGAATCTCCCCTCTGCCAGTTTAAACTCACTACTTGGGACCTTGCAAATAGTCCTTCCCCAACCTTCCTGTAGCCCCTCTTCAGATACTGGAAAGTCACTATAAGGTCTCCTGGAAGCCTTCTCTTTTGCAGAGCCTCAACTCCTGTAGCCTGTCCTCATAGCAGAGCTACCGCAGCTGTCTGAGCATCTTCGTGGCCTCCTGGACTCACTGTAACAGTTCCATGTTCTCCTTGCATTGGGGGCTCCAAAACTGCATGCAGTACTTCAGGTGGGGTCTGATGAGAGCACCATAAAGGTGGAGCATCCCCTTCCGTGCTCTGCTGGCCATGCTGCTCTTGCTGCAGCCCAGCACAGGGTTGCTGTCTGGGCTGCACTCATGCTGCCAGCTCAATGTCTGGGTGCCCAGCTAGGTTGTTGTGTTGCAGCCATCACTACCTTTGTTTTAATGCTCTGTCCCTTCAGCATTGGCTCATCAACTGGTTTTCACCTCTTGGCTTTAACTCAGGAACATAATTAAAAATGAACTTAACTCAGATTCTTTAAGTTTGTTATTGAATTGGAGCCAAAATGGTCCAAGTGAGAAGTTTTCTCACTAAACAAGTCAATAATTGTTCTTTTAACTGTGTGTTTTTAAACTAAAAGTAAGTTCTCTTTCAGGCTGTGTAGATGATTTTGCTGCTTGGTGTTACCCTTCTATTTTGGCAAAATAAATACTTGCTGCTGTGATTTGCTGCGTGTAGACTTCAAACACCCTTGGACACGCTGCAGACAGAAGAAAATTGATGTGCCATTGCTACTCAATTAGCTCAGGTAGAACTCTGGTAGAGTCTCTGTGTTGTTCTGAGGCTCTAGCTTCTGTCTTATGCAGTTCTGTAGAGGTTTGCTCAGCTCCATTATAAAGTATTTTGAGACAAGGATGCCATCCAGAGGGACCTGGACAGGCTGGAGAGGTGGGCCCAGGCCAACCTCATGATGTTTAACAAGGCCAAGTGTAAGGTCCTGCACCTGGGTTGGCGCAATCCCAGGCACAGATACAGGCTGGGTGGTGAATGGCTGAGAGCAGCCCTGAGGAGAAGGCCCTGGGGGTCTGAGTTGACGAAAAGCTCAACATGAGCCTGCAGTGTGCACATGCAGCCCAGACAGCAACCCTGTGCTGGGCTGCAGCAAGAGCAGTGTGGGCAGCAGGGCAAGGGAGGGGATTCTCCCCCTTTACTCTGCTCTCCTCAGACCCCACCTGGAGTACTGTGTGCAGTTCTGGAGCCCCCAGCACAAGAAGGACATGGAACTGCTGGAGCCAGTCCAGAGGAGAGCCACGAAGATGCTCAGAGGGCTGCAGCAGCTCTGCTATGAGGACAGGCTGAGAGAGTTGGGGCTCTGCAGCCTGGAGAAGAGAAGGCTTCGAGGAGACCTTAGAGTGGCTTTCCAGTATCTGAAGGGAGCCTACAGGAAGGCTGGGGAGGGACTATTGACAAGGTCTGGTAATGTCAGGATGAGGGGGAATGGGTTTAAACTGGCAGAGGGGAGATTTAGACTGGATGTTAGGAGGAAGTTCTTTAGAGTGAGGGTGATGAGACACTGGCACAGGTTGGCCAGGGAGGTTGTGGCTGCTTCCTCCCTGGAGGCGTTTAAGGCCAGGCTGGATGAGGCCTTGAGCAACCTGCTCTAGTGGGAGGTGTCCCTGCCTATGGCAGGGGGTTGGAGCTGAGTGATCCTTGAGGTCCTTTCCAACCTAAACCATTCTATGATTCTATATTAATAAGGTGTAATTGTCAAGAGTAATCCAGTGAAGTTCTAGCTGCTCAGTGAAAATATCATAGAATCAAGCAGGTTGGAAGAGACCTCCAAGCTCATCCAGTCCAACCTAGCACCCAGCCTTGTCCAATCAACTAGATCATGGCATTAAGTGCCTCATGCAGGCTGTTCTTGAACACCTCCAGGGACAGTATCACAGTATCACTATATTTTACAGTGTCTCTGTCTATGTGGAGACATATTTTTCTTTGGAATACTTTCATTCAGTGGCTCAAGGTTCAGTTGTTTTACTGGAAGTAGCAAGTATTTTTTTGTCTTTTCCTGACTTAGCACTCGCATAAAACATTATGTTCATGAAACATTTATGGTAGCAAGCCATTAACAGGAAGACAAAGGTTTTCCTCTGAAGAGACTCACCAAAATGTCCTACTGAAATGAAACCTCTTCCCCAGCTGTTTTGTATGCATTATTGCTGCGTCTTAGTGAAAGTTTAAAAGGACTGTGTGATGTAATGCAATGATACCTTTGTGTGCAAAGCTGCTTGGAAGCAATCTGAGTCAACAGGAAAGCAATATCTTCTTAAAGCTTGTGACTTATATTAGTTTTGTGGTCTCAGGTATGAAGGAGATAAAAAGGGCAAGGGTTTGCTGTAGATTCTCTTGAAGGCATGTAGGGTTCTTGAAGTAGTAATAAATGGCAGATTAAAATTGATCTTGGTGAGACTTCCAGTGTTAACCAGTGTTATGGAAGTAAATGACTTCAGCTTTTCAGCTGCTTCATCAAACAGATCATGTTGTATGGTCCTGTCAAAAAACTTCCACCTGAAAATTTCAGCTATGGGAAGAGCCTTTGTGGAGTATCTCTGTAATAGTAAGCTTAAAAGGATAGTGAATGATTGAATGACTATTTGTGTGTATATACACACACATCATTTTAATGGAAGAGATAATGTTCTCCAAGACAAGATTAAAGATTCAGAGGAGCATTAGAAGCAGAAATATTGTTTCTTAGTGAAAGGTGGATGAGAATTTATTATTAAAATGTTTAAGTAGTAATACTGCAAAGAAACAGTGGAAGAAAAAAAACTGTCTTGTGTAGATGAGCAGTTTTAAAACCACAGTATGCCATGAATCGCTTCCTTGAAGTAATGGAATCACTTGGTGTGTTGTCACTGGTGATGATTCTGTTGGCTTGGATGCCTTCAGTGGAAGTAAAGAGGTGTGGTGTTCTACAGTGGAGGGCAACTGCTAGATGAAATGGACTAAAATAAGTGTCTCTTTGAATACAGAGCCTACACACAGACACTTGATCAAATTTCCCATCAGCCAAAATGAGCATGGTCCTGCTGGAGTCAGTGGAGTTGTGCCTGTTTACACTACTTAAGCTTGCAAATGCTTTGCTATCAGCATTCAGGTATGAACTGATGTTCTCTGCTGTTGAAATATCACTGGTCTTGGTGGTCTCTTCCAACCTGGTTAATTCTATGATTCATTGCACCGTGGGTTTCCATGAACCTGTAGACACTGAAGTAGTTACCTGGAGAAGGGAAATTTGAGAGAAATAGAGAGAATTTTTGTAAGCAGTTCTTCCAATTTGCTTTAGTTTTCCTTACGGATATGTGGACCAGAAGTGATTAGTCCATGCCTGGCACAGTTGTTACCTCAAGATCTGTTTCCAGCACTTGTGTCCTTCACAGGAGTGCTCCAAGATTTAATCTTTTTGTCTTGGCAATTGCTCAGAGAGCCCTGAATGAAAACATTTTAGGGAAGGTATGATGTACTAGGTAGGTTATATGTTCTGCTAGGCTCTATAGTTTGCAGAGGAAAGAACCACAATTTTGTGAGTTCCCAAGTGCTTAAAATGTCCAAAATCTGATAGGGAAGTGATTGGTTTCCTAGCTAAGGCCAGAACTTAGTGTATTATATTCCACGGACGAATGAAGTTATTCCGTTTTTGTTCTGCCACACTAGTGTTAAATTCATGAAAGGCAAATCTGAGGTGTATGCACTGTGCACATTTGCCTTAACACTGGAAAGAAATGGAAGTTTATTACTAAGCAGAGAACAATTTTTCAAGGTGTCAGTTTACATTCCTGTTGCTTACTAATGAACTATGGAAATGGCTTACTAATGAGCTATGGAAATGGTGGTTCTGCTTTTTCCCAAGTATGAAAGTGTTCTCCACACAGTAAGTAAAATGGGGTAGGTTGCAGAGAAAGTGGATATTCAGTGTATTGTTTTTGTGTTTTCTGGGACCAAATCTTAACCTGCTCCCAGCTCTGCTATTCCTGGATCAGTTTTCTTCTATAGTAATTATGGAAGTAAGTTTGTTATAGAACCACAGAAACATCCAGGTTGGAAAAGCCCCTTAGGATCACCAAGTCCAACCTAGAACCCTACTCTACAAGATCATAGAATCATAGAATGGTTTAGGTTGGAAGGGACCTCAAGGATCATCCAGCTCCAACCCCCTGCTATAGGCAGGGACACCTCCCACTAGAGCAGGTTGTTCAAGGCCTCATCCAGCCTGGCCTTAAATGCCTCCAGGGAGGAAGCATCCACAACCTCCCTGGGCAACCTGTGCCAGTGCCTTACCACCCTCACTGTAAAGAACTTCCTCCTAACATCCAGTCTAAATCTCCCCTCTTCCAGCTTAAACCCATTCCCCCTCGTCCTGACATTACCAGACCTTGTCAATAGTCCCTCCCCAGCCTTCCTGTAGGCTCCCTTCAGATACTGCAAAGCCACTGTAAGGTCTCCTCGAAGCCTTCTCTTCTCCAGGCTGAAGAGCCCCAACTCTCTCAGCCTGTCCTCATAGCAGAGGTGCTGCAGCCCTCTGATCATCTTTGTGGCTCTTCTCTTGACTTGCTCCAGCAGTTCCGTGTCCTCCTTGTGTGAGGGCTCCAGAACTGCACAGAGTACTCCAGGTGGGGTCTGACGAGATGAACCATAGCCCTAAGCACTGCATCCAAACAAGCCTTAAACATATCCAGGGTTGGTGATTCCACCACCTCCCTGAGAAGCTCATTCCAGTCTGTGACCACTCCCTCTATGAAAAAGCTTTTCCTAATGTCCAATCTAAAAGTCTGCAGTCACAGCTTGAGGCCATTTCCCCTTGTTCTGTCAGCAGTTACCTGTGAGGAGAGTCCAGCAGCAGCCTCTCCACAGTGTCCCAATGTAGGCAGCAATGAGGTCTCCCCTCAGCCTCCTCTTACTCAAACTATCCCAGCTCCCTCAGTCACTCCTCATAAGATTTATTCTCCAGGCCTTTCCCCAGCTTCTTTGCTGTCCTCTGGACCTGCTCCAGCACCCCCACATATCTCCTGTATTGAGGTGCCCAAAACTTAACCCAGTACTTGAGGAATGGCCTCACCAAAGCTGAGTGCAAGGGGACAATCCCCTCCCTACCCATCAGTGCGTAAATCTGCATCACACTAATAAGCAAAGCGATATTTAGCCAAGAGATACTTGAGTCAGAACTGAACTTGGATGGTTTAGGTTTGCATGAAAACACTGCATTTCTAAATGTTGAATGTTGTGTATTGATCCTTGGGTGCAGTGTGATGTTTGAGATCAGCTGAGCTGCTCTTACATCTAGTTTAAGTGCTTGAGGACAAAAACTACAGTGACAGGATCAGTGATGCCTGTAGGAGGTGGAATGTAGATTTTTTTCAGCAAATCTACTTGAGATATTAGTAAGACTTTGTGTAGTTCTGTATATGAATTTCAAGTTTCATGAGCTTGAAGACAATAAGTTTATATGCAAGTAACTGGTGAGGAGAAACATTTCTATATAATAGTTAACACTCTCAAAGCTTTTAAGACTTCTAATGCTTTCTGGGACACTGTGAGGCATGAGGAAATTGGAGAACTACCACTATTTTCAAATGACTAAAGTATAGATGTGTTCTGGCCTGAGACCCATTCCAGGGGAAAAATACAGAAAAGCAGGCTTTGGAAGCAGTGAATAGAGGAATAAAAGAGAATGACATAATTCATGTTGATCATTGCTGTTTTATGGAAACCACTTGAGGAGCCTGGAGCACAGCCCTATGAGGAGAGCCTGAGGGAGCTGGGGTGGTTTAGCCTGGAAAAGAGGAGGCTCAGGGCAGAGCTCATTGCTGTCTACGACTACATGAATGGAGGCTGTAGCCAGGTGGGGTTGGTCTCTTCTCCCAGGCAAGCAGCAACAGAACAAGGGGACACGGTCTCAAGTTGTGCCAGGGGAGGTCTAGGCTGGATGTTAGGAGGAAGTTGTTGTCAAAGAGAGTGATTGGCATTGGAATGGGCTGCCCAGGGAGGCGGTGGAGTCACTGTCTCTGGAGGTGTTCAAGCAAAGCCTGAATGAGGCACTTAGTGCCATGGTCTGGTTGATTGGCTAGGGCTGGGTGCTAGGTTGGACTGGATGATCTTGGAGATCTCTTCCAACCTGGATGATTCTGTACTGAGGCTTCACATTTGACTGAAACACACTGATATGATGTACTTTGATTTCCATAGGATGTTTAACTTAGTTGTTCTTGGGATAGAAGGGCAGCAATAACTAAAAGTGGGCAGATTGAATCCTGAAATAAAGCAAAACCTCTCAGTCTCTGTATCCCTGCTGGACTGTAACTCAGTTTGGGTGCTGCCCCAACAGTGCTCTACTGCACTGCTCCTGTGATAGCAGGATCAGAGTGATTCTCTAGAGGGCAGGTAACAGATCCTTTTTGCCCTGCAGAAGCAAGCAGAAGGAGCTGGCATGACAGGGAGCTACGGCCAACGCGAATGCCATCGTGTTGTTTGTTTTGCTAGTGTAATACTGTCAAAGCTTTATTGAATGAGCTGACTTCAAGCTGTTGATACAGTTCAGACCTTGGCAGCTTTCTAATCTCCTTGAAGCTTTAGTGTTTGATTGTGTCCATTTGCCCTGCAAATAGTCAACTGTGGAACTTATCTCAAAGTGAGAATATATCTCAAGCCTATGTTTATAATAGACAAGGTTCACAGGAGTGCAAAGACCTTGTAAAGCATACATGAGCTCTTTTTTGAATATGCAGTGAAATATTGAGTTCTGCTTCCTGAGACCTGTCAAACTGTGTGGTTAGAAGAGTCCTTTGGACACTTAGCTTTAATTATTTAATGGTGTGTAAAATCACTGTCTGTTTGTTGTTGGCAGATCGCTGCTTAAGGGTTGTTTTTTGTTGACATGGCATGGTGGAGCCCTACCTGCTGCATAGGTGGTAAAAAAAACCTGATTGGGGCCATTTTTGGGAGAGAAATGACTGTCATGAAGTGATTGTTGTTTTTATCTTTCTTTCATTTCTTTAAACCTATGTTTTTTTCTTTATTAGATTTGATTAAGTATTATTAGATGTTTGAATGTTGTGTGGTGTGCTTCCGCCCCCCCCCAAGTTTTATAATATATATCCAACAAGAATTTCTTTGCAGGTTTTGGTAGAGTGAAGAGTTTAGGAGGCTTAGGGATATGGTTTAAGGTGAGTCTTGCGGAGTAGGGTTATAGGCTGGTGATCCTGAGGGGCTTTTCCAGCCTGGATGTTTCTGTTATTTTTCTCTATTTCATGGGAAAGTCTTCAAGCAAGAGTGTTTGTTCCCCCATTCCTATTCAATTTCTTTTGTAGGGATTGGTTGTTGGGTTTTTTTTTTTAATCCTTGTTATTCCAAAAAGGTTGAGCACTGCACACTTTAAAGCTTTCTGGTTTTGAGCCTGTGATGGGTAACAACAGTCTGTGGGACAAAAATGTGGCCTTTTCCTTATGCCTTCTTAGGACAAAAACAGAAACCCCAACCAAAGAAAATCCTATAGATGTTGACTGTCCAGGAGCCTTGAAGATGATTCTTAACAGAACAAGGGGACACAGTCTCAAGTTGTGCCAGGAGAGGTCTAGGCTGGATGTTAGGAGGAAGTTGTTGCCAGAGAGAGTGATTGGCATTGGAATGGGCTGCCCAGGGAGGTGGTGGAGTCACCGTCCCTAGAGGTGTTCAAGCAAAGCCTGGATGAGGCACTTAGTGCCATGGTCTAGTTGATTGGCTGGGTGCTAGGTTGGCCTGGATGATCTTGGAGGTCTCTTCCAACCTGGTTGATTGTATGATTAACTGAAATTTAATCAACACTGATTCCAGTAGTTATTACTGCAGATTTTGTTGTTCTGAAGAGGAGTGATAAATGTTCCTTCCTTTCAGGCACTGGAATGGGCTGCCAAGGAACGTGGTTGAGTCACCAACTCTGAATGTGTTTAAAAGTTGTTTGGATGTGGTGCTTGGGGATATAGTTTAGAATGCACCTTGTAAAGTAGGTAGAGAGGTTGGACTTTGTGATTCTGAGTTTTTTTCCCAACTGGAATGATTCTGTGATTCTTTAGTGTTCATCAACCTGAAGTTCTGTTCAGTTTTTGCTGGAGGCTTTGCTGTTCTGACTGTGGTTGTCTGTTCACCTTTCGCTCTATATGCAGACTTCCACGCTGTTGGCGCAAGTATTCTCCATGTCAGGGCAGTGATCAGATTTTGTGAGGAAACAGCAAAACCTGTTAATATGCATCCTTTTCCAGATGGATCAGGTGCATTGCACAGCTGTTCAAACCACTGTGCTACAGCAGTGAGGGAATTAACAACTGGAAAGGCATGGAAGGATGTCTGCTTCCAGAAGTCTAAATGTAGCATGCTGTTAAACTTCTGTGGTTGTTTATCATTCAGTTGTTGTAGGTCTTAAAAGCTGCTGATCAATAGAACAAGCAGGTGATTAGCAGTTTGGATTCTGAATGCTTCTTTTAATTTGTCTGATGCAGCAAGCTGAAAATTGAAGGATGCAGTAAGAGAATAATGGTAGAATGAATGAGGGAAGGAAAGCAGAAGTGGAGGTAATTGTGGTAGGTTGGACTGGATGATCTTGGAGGTCTCTTCCAACCTGGTTGATTCTATTCTACAACTACCTGAAGGGAGGTTGTAGCCAGGTGGGGGTTGGTCTCTTCTCCCAGGCAACCAGCAATAGAACAAGGGGACACAGCCTCAAGTTGTGCTGGGGGAGCTCTAGGCTGGATGTTAGGAGGAAGTTGTTGCCCGAGAGAGTGATTGGCATTGGAATGGGCTGCCCAGGGAGGTGGTGGAGTCGCTGTCCCTGGAAGTCTTCAAGAGAAGCCTGGCTGAGGCACTTAGTGCCATGGTCTGGTTGACTGGATAGGGCTGGGTGCTAGGTTGGACTGGATGATTTTGGAGGTATCTTCCAACCTGGTTGCTTCTGTGATTCTAATTTCAGGGGTTGGTAAGTTGTTGAAATGGAACTTGTTGCATGTTATAGAACCAAAAGAAAATCACTTGGTTACTCAGGATCTGCTAAGATCATTCTATGTGCCATGGAAGGAAATATTCCCTGTTTGAAGAGAGCAGTTCGCTGAGTCAGGTTATACAAAGGAGTTGTTTTCTCATTTATGACACTTCAATCAAACACTGAGTATTTAAGTTCCTTCATCTTCCTGACAGAGCCTTTGGAATTATTTTCTTTTCAAGGGATATGTGTGTATGTCAAAATTCAACTGCTAAGGTCATAACACTAATTGAAAAGAAGCAGAAATGTGAAGTCTGTCACGAATGAGCTTTCTGAAATGCAGTGTAACTTGAAGCACCGTTGGAATGCTCTACTAAGATGGGTTTTTTTACAGCTATGAAACTCAGAGGTAGTTCAGGGTGTGGTGGTGTGCTCATCACTGTTCCCGTTCCATGTGCTGGTCGTGGCACCGATCTTCTAAAACACATGATTTGGTAATTCATCCAGGGACCACAGTATCATGCAAATATAGCAGGCTGAAAAGTCCCTTTTGTCCGAGTTGCTTTTATGTTACTGCTTGAACATTGCAATCTGCAGCCTTAAAATAGCTTTCAAATAAAGCCTTCTGAATGGAATATATAAATAAATGCACTCTTCCTTTCCCAGAGAGGCAGGAAGGGTGTGTGTGAGTTTAACTATTTCATCATTCTTTCTCATCTGAGTTCCTACCACAAAACAATACTTCCTTACCCCATTCCCCTGCCTCATACCAGGTTTGAGAGAAACATCTGTCTGGGTGGAACACGTGGTTGTATCCTGATGTGATTAAAGACTTATTTCCAAAGTCATCTTCAAGCTAGCAGGAGTTCCAATTAAGGCTAAAAGTGGCAGGAGTAGAAATGCAGAAAGCCCTCAGAGTGGTCTGTATTAATCTAGTTCACAATTGCAGTCCTGTCTTTACCTCTAAGACACTCTTCAGCCAGCAGCTTGAGACATACAGGCAGGTCCTACTGTTGTGTTTGTCTACTTATCTCCCCTTGTGTTCTTAGTGGCTTCAGAATTTGTGCATCTCTGCTGCTTGAAGCAAAAAAAAAAAAAAAGGCAAACCTGAAACCTTTATTTCAGTTTTGCAAATCTAATTTATCTGGTAGCTTTCTTCTTTCTCCCTCCTTTCTTTCTGAATGTTCAAGCTTTGTTATTACATGCAATTTCAATTCCTTCTCCTAATAATCTCCTGCTTGCACATAAAAGATAACAGTCACATATATGGTTTTGCTGGATTACTAAATTGACAAAGCCACAATAAACAGCAATGTGTTGCAAGTAGAATTAGTTGATATTTAACCTGCTTTTTGATTTATTCAGGTTCTATAACTCTGCTTGGCTCTAGTAAAAGCAACCCAGTTGGTTGCTTCAGATCATTCTGTAGCGTGCAAACCGATTACACTAACCTATGAAGATGAGTGCTGGAGTGTAACTGGGAGAGCCTACAGCCAGAATATTTGCAGGGTTTTCTTTTTAGCAGACATCCAGGAAGAGTCTGCTCAGTAATCTGTCAATGTGTAATCCTTTTAATGCATCAAGGTTGTTAGAACACATTTGTGTCAAATGTTATTTAACTATAATATTTTAGTCTGTGAAGCATACTGCTGAAATAAACTGGAAATGATGGAGAGAGGGTGCAGAGGGGTGGGGAAAAAGCCCCCTGAAGTCTTTTGGAGATGAATCAGGATTATCTTGATTAGATGTTCTCCATCATTACCTGAATGTTAGTGGCATTACATTGGTGTGTACCTTTGGTGGAGGGGTTTGACCTTGAACCTTATGGTGACTGCAGGAGAGCTTGTCTCTTTTGAACTGACTGAAGATGAGACTGTGTTGCCATCTTAAGTTATTGTATTGGATTGTCTTGTTAATTTGTTAATCCACTTTTACTGCATAACCTTATACATTTCTCATGTGTGAGTGGAGGCTGGGTGAGGCACTTAGTGCCAGGGTTTAGTTAATTAGAAGGGTTAGGTGATGGGATGGACTCAATGATCCTAGAGGTCTTTTCCAACTCGTTTAATTCTGAGATTCTGTAGTGAATCTACCTGTTTTATGGAGATACTTTCTTAAAGCTTCAGTTCAAATGAATGTCCTTTCAAAGAGAGTGGGGCTCAAGCTGTTATGAAACTTCTGAGTTGTACAATTCCAGCATTGTGTGGGTTTTGGAAGGGGGGTGGATAAACTTTCTTCTCACTCTGCAGACCTTTCCTTCCTCTGTAATTTTAAACCCATTTCCTCTTGTTTTCTCCATGAACAATCCAGTGTGCAGAACTTCTTTTGGTTTTGTTGTTCTGGGGCAGTGGGAGAGAAAGTCTGTGATGAGCATCAGTGTAAGAATCATGCAGCCAGGGCCCATAGCCACCTGGGCAGGGAATGGTTGTTCTGTACTTCTGTTGGACTTGTTTCTTTCTGCCCCTTCATTGCTTTACTTGATAGTACTCAGCCTGTGTCTGGGCTGGATTATTGATGAGTTACCCAAGCTTTATGTAGGTTGAGGGTAACTGTCCCTGCCATGACATCCTCTCAGCTTGTTGTGTCTCCTGGGTGAGTTAGCCAGTTAGTGTATTGATGGGTATTAGATTGGCACAGAATCTTTACTATCTGAAGGAATTAATATAAATCAAAGCTTGTTTGGATTTAAGCAGCGCATTGGGTTGAGCCTCTTTATCCTTAATGCCACATCCTCCAACTCTGGCCAGACACTGCAAATCTGCAACTTGCTTCAGCTGCCTTATGCAGATACTGAAACATTCCAACATTTTCTCTTAAATTTATCAGTGCCTTGACATTAAAAATTTCAACTGGGTTTTGTTGAGCTGAGTGTAGCTTTATTTGTGTGTGTTCTGCTTAAAGGTTACTTCTTGTTGGAACGAAATCGAAAGCTTGGAGTTCTTAGCAGATGTTATGATTAAATCTGACTGGTTGTAGGCTCCTTCCTTCCCCAGCTCCCAAATGTAACATTTGGGATGATGAATAGCAGAATTTATAAGTGCTGTCGGTAGCTCTAATTGGTCAGGTTTTTATATATGTGTGTGTGTACGCATGAATAAACTCCTTCCTGTGAGCAAAAACTGTGCTGCAAAACTGATGGTTCTTATCTGGTTTGTAACTGTATTCAATAAGTCAGTGAGTCCCCTTTGTGTGGGAGCATCCTGATAATTGTGAATGAGTGGTCTGATATATGACTTCAGTAGCCTCTGCTGCAGATTAATCACGGAAAGGACCTGACGTGGGTTAAGTCTTTTCTGTGTGTCTGGTGGACGACTTTGATGTGCTTACTCATTTCAGATCGGCTTTGTTCGTTTTAAGTACAGGAACTAGATGTTAGTAAATCTTACCTCCAAAACAGTTCTTACTGCTTTTTCTTTTTACAGTGAAATTGCTCACTATCAGGCTAGCATTGACCCAGACGTCTAATATGTGCCTTTTTTTGCCTCCAGCTCTCCAGCCTTCGATTTGTAAAAGCATTGTTAAATCGAGTTCACGCTGTTCATTCAGTTTCTTTCATTGTGCAGTTCGTCAGTTCTGTGCTCACTGCCCTTGTGTAGGACCTTTCTCAGCTTGCCCCAAGGGAGGCTCTGTGTGTTTCCCACAGCTGCCTTTTGGGGATCATGTTGGGATTGTCTAGCAGTGAAAGGCCAGGCAGAGGAGTCTCTCTCAATCAGCACACCAGAATCCTAAGTGCTCTTGTGGAGCATCTGGAGTACAAAGCCCTTGTTTTTCAGAGGCTTGTTGCTCAGTAGCTGAATGGCATCTCCTCTGCCAGCATCAGAGGGATGCAGCTTTAGCATCTGAGCTGACAGAAACTGCTTCATCAGGGTTAGGCATATGCATGAGGAGGGTGGGGGGAAAAACCCACAGAACAAACTGCACTGTATCTAGAACATTTCTGTTGGCTACCAATTACTTGGTATCTTTTATCTTTGGTACTGTGATTCCCCAATAGAAGCACTGCAGTGAATCCCAATAGTTGATTGCTTTCCAAATGAAAGAGCTACCAGGGAACTGAGCAAAATGCTGTCCTACTTACATCTTTCTTTCCCCATTCAAACGCTAACCATGTCATGCCAGCACTGGGCTAAATGCTGTGGAAGTGCTGAGACCTTGGAATGGGTTGCCCAGAAAGGTGGTTGAGGTCCCATCCCTGGAGGTGTTTAAGGCCGGGCTGGATGAGGCTGTGGCCAGCCTGACCTAGGGCAGGGTGTCCCTGCACATGGCAGGGGGGGTTGCTACTAGATAATCCTTGTGGTCCCTTCCAACCCTGACTGATTCTATGCTGGTACAGAGGAGCCTGTGTTGAAGGCACTCTGGATGCTAACCCAAGATTTAGCTACTGGATATGTACTGAAGGAGGGTGGCTAAGAGCAGCCCAAGAGCCCAGCTGTACCTCAGCATGTTGCTGACAAGGTTTCAGTTTTCTGCTAAACAATGGTACAGGTATCTGAAGAGCTGACTGTTACTTATCACCATATTTCATACATGTTTCATGAAAGCTTTGAGTAGTTCACTGACTACTAACAAATGTCACTATAATATATATATAACAATATAGAATATCTATAGCATATATAGGACAATAAATATGTTTAAAGTCTACTCTGAACAAAATATTTGTGTTCTTCTTGGATATAATATTTAACTTAAAATTTTAGTGACACTTTTGTATCATGAAAACAAAATCCATGTCCCTGTAACTGAGCCTTGGAAATAAACCCTAGCAATATACTTGTAAAAAACAAGACTTCATACACTTGGCCCTGTGTGGGTTAAAGTTGGCATGTTTCTTTCCAGAAGCAGCAAAGAAACTCCCCAAGACCAATGACAGTAGTAGGAAGCAGACATTTCCTTCGTTACAGTGCTGCCCACACAGGGAGATAGTTCCACCTAAATGTGCCAAACAAGCATCATACAGAGAATATATGTTGACATTCTATGCATATTCACTAGTTTTCCAAGAACTAATTAACATATTCATGGCACTAATTAATATGCTACTGACACCTTGCACATGCTCCTTGGGTTCTTTGTTGTGGTTCTTATAACTTATCAGCCCCAAGGCCAGCCTTGACCCATCTACTTGACCGTATCTTACTGTCCTTACATTCTGGATTGCACAAGTTGCTTTTATCTTGTCAAGCTCAGCAGTCCTTATCTATTCAGTCTAGCAAGCATCCCTAGAAGTATCCTTAGCTATGTATTCCTGTGGGAGTTCTTTGTGCTTTTCTGTGTGCATCACATTTGGATCAGGTGAAAGCTGGGCTCTTCCAAGCAAAGCCCAGAACCACCAAATCCAGAATCTCAAACACTGAGTCAGACTCTGCCCTGTGCATTCATAACATCTAAAGCTACAGAGGGTAATTCACCTTGGCTGTTTCATACTTTTCAGTTCTTAGATATTCAAGATTTGTTTTCAGTGATGAATTGCACTTCTTTTTTTTCATGTGACATGAGAGCCCATGTGGATGCAGTGTTCCGAGTGATATGAAGCGATCAGAGAAGGTAGCGAGCAAAGTGTTTCTTCCTTCATGAGGTCCCTGACCTCTTCCTGCTATACATGTCAGGGAGGTGAGCAGGGTGACAGCTCTAATTACTGTGTCTCATCACTTTTTTAAATTGGTTTTGGTTTGTGTAGAGCCAGCTAAGCTATTTGCAGCCACTGCTTCTAGTGCCAGCAGAGTGTTCTTGGGTGATCTTTCTGGAGCAGGAGCCTTTGGTTGTGTTACATATGCATTACTATACCTCTGTAGTGAAAGGGATGATTTGGGACAGAAGTCTATTATTTCTGGACTGACTTAATCATAGAATCATAGAATGGTTTAGGTTGGAAGGGACCCCAAGGATCATCCAGCTCCAACCCCCCGCCATAGGCAGGGACACCTCCCACTAGAGCAGGCTGCTCAAGGCCTCATCCAGCCTGGCCTTAAACACCTCCAGGGAGGAAGCATCCACAACCTCCCTGGGCAACCTGTGCCAGTGTCCTACCACCCTCACTGTAAAGAACTTCCTCCTAACATCCAGTCTAAATCTCCCCTCTGCCAGCTTAAACCCATTCCCCCTTGTCCTGACATTACCAGACCTTGTCAATAGTCCCTCCCCAGCCTTCCTGTAGGCTCCCTTCAGATACTGGAAAGCCACTCTAAGGTCTCCTCGAAGCCTTCTCTTCTGCAGGCTGCAGAGCCCCAACTCTCTCAGCCTGTCCTCATAGCAGAGCTGCTGCAGCCCTCTGATCATCTTCATGGCTCTCCTCTGGACCCGCTCCAGCAGTTTCATGTCCTTCTTGTATTGGGGGCTCCAGAACTGCACACAGTACTCCAGGTGGGGTCTGAGGAGAGCAGAGTAAAGGGGGAGAATCCCCTCCCTTGCCCTGCTGCCCACACTTCTCTTGATGCAGCCCAGCACAGGGTTGCTGTCTGGGCTGCATGTGCACACTGCAGGCTCATGTTGAGCTTCTTGTCGACCCAGACCCCCAGGTCCTTTTCCTCAGGGCTGCTCTCCAGCCATTCATCACCCAGCCTATATCTGTGCCTGGGATTGCACCGACCCTAGTGTCACCTTCAACCTGCTGGTCATTGCTTGGTGGCTAAGAGCAGCTAAAGCTTATTGTAACTAAATCAGTAAAAATAAATTCCTCCATTTCAGTATATCCATTTGTGACTTCAAAGTAGAGAAGGTACACAGGTGCCAAATTGATCCCACTTTCATCTTTGAAAAATATTGATACTGAAGTAGATTTTACAAAGCTCTGCTGAAATTCCTAAATAATAATAATAGGGTTATCCTTCCTCTGTACTCAGCACTGCTCAGGCCACATCTTGAGTCCTGTGTCTGGTTCTGGGCTCATCAATTCAAGAGAGACGTTGAGATACTGGAAGGTATTCAGAGACGGGTGACAAAGCTGGTGAGGGGCCTGGAGCACAGCCCTGTGTGGAGAGGCTGAGGGAGCTGGGGGTGTGCAGCCTGCAGAAGAGGAGGCTCAGGGCAGACCTCATTGCTGTCTACAACTCCCTGAAGGGAGGCTGTAGCCAGGTGGGGGTTCCTTTCTCCCAGGCAACCAGTAATAAAACAAGGGGACACAGTCTCAAATTGTTCTGAGGGAGGTCTAGGCTGGATGTTGGGATAAAGTTCTTGCCAGAGAGTGATTGGCATTGGANTACAGTCTCAAATTGTTCTGAGGGGGGGTCTAGGCTGGATGTTAGGATAAAGATTGGCATTGGAATGGGCTGCCCAAGGAAGTGGTGGAGTTGCCGTCCTTGCATGTGTTCAAGAAAAGGCTGGCTGAGGCACTGTGGTCTGGTTGATTGGTTAGAGCTGGGTGCTAGGTTGGACTGGATGATCTTGGAGGTCTCTTCCAACCTGGTTGGTTCTATGAGTATCTTCCTACAAATGATTGTTGGTGTCCTGATGGAGCTAAAGATAAAGTAGATGAAAATATTCTTGACATAGAAAAATACCCTAAATGAGACCTAGTTGAGTACAGTTGGTTACAGTGTTCTCTCTTTGTCTAGAGCAGCTCTGTGAGTGCTGGTAATGGGACTGAAATCCTGCTGTTGGTAGTTGTGGGTCTGACAGTCTGAACTAAGGAGGATGTTTCCAGATGTCAGAATGATGGCAGACTCACCACTGTCTTTGTTTATACAGCAATGGTCTATGTTTAGCTATCCTGAATCCCCTGTTAAAAAGCAATACTGGGGTTTGGTGGTTTGTTTTTGTTGAAAAAAGAAGAAAAAGCTCTGTGTTCAACAAATACAGTAGGCCATAGTCTCCTGGTACCTCTCTGACCTCTAGGATGAAGGCAGGTACAGCTGGAGCAGGTCTGACCTGATAATCACTGTTCTGTTTTGGGTGGAGATGGAATAGCACAAAAAAAGACCTCAAATTATAAAGCAGGATTCTCAGCAAGGTCTGATCACACTGTTACTTTTACTTGCCACTCAGCTATTGATCTAGTTTCAAATTTTAATGAATCCAAGGAAATTATATATTACTTTTAGTAATAAAGTGTTTATTAGATGGATTATATAATCTAGAGAAGAGGCTTTGGCTTTGCCTTCCATGAATCAAGGATTTAATATTTTTTTTTCTTGGTGCTTTGTCAAAAAGCTGCAAAGAGAAGAGAATTGTCTCTGATAGACCTGAATCTCTTGAGCATGCAGGCTCACAGCAAACTGCCATTTCAGAGAGACAAAACCATTTGATTCTTGGTACAGGTCTGGCTTGAATTTTTTTCAGTGCTGCAGTGGGTGCTGCATAAAATGGTTTCTCTTCTTTCAGATGCAAAGGGTAGGCTTTTGGGAACACCTGGCTGACTGCTTAGCAGATGCCAGTGGTCTTAAGAGTTTGAATGAGGTGTCCTTTTGGGTGTGAATCTGTACTCATTATTTCTTTAATATTAATAGAATGAGACAATGCATGAAATCTTGGCTCCAGCAAACCGGATGGCAGAGCTCCCACTGATTTCAATATGCTTGAGCTTTTTCTTTCAGTGTCTTAGTTGCTGTGACTTTTATTTTTTGCCTCCTATCAATGTTGCAGTGAAGTGTTCAAGGAAAGGAGAAGAGCAGGCAAACTCCATGTAATTTAAGCTGTCACTCGCTGATCATCCTGCACGGAAGCTGAAGGGATGTGACACTCTGGTGGTCATATGCCTTGACGGTGAACTTGGACCCATAGAGACCTCTCCAAGAGTACACTTAATCAGTGTTCCTCCAGAGAGTTTTGTCATTCTCACTTGCCTCTTGCTTATGCCACTGTAAATTAGACATTTCTCTGCTGAAGCCACTAAATGAGCATGAAGTGAGAACAGAATTAGGCTTGAGCCTCTTGTTTTTAAATAAATAAATGTAACAAGACCTTAGGCCTTTTTCTAAACAAAGTTCTTAGGGAAACAACAGGTCTGGTAATTTGCAAGTGAGAGCAGAGATTCTCTTGTTAAACTGAAGTGACAGCCTTAACTTCATCTCCTTCAGACTACCAAGCCTTGTCAAAATTGAAGGTCAAAGACCAGTGACGTTTACTGGCATGGGATTTTGAGGGTTTCTTTGAGTGAGGTTTTTGGTGGTGTTGCTCTGCACTTCCTGGTGAAAGCATGGGAAAAAAATCTGGGGTCAAAAAGGAGTCATCTTCCAGAAGAGACCTTGTTAGCGAGCATCTTTACACCACTAGTGGCCTCATTAAACACAGCATGAGTGGATGTTGACTCACTGTGTCTCCTTTTACTCCTTACATTCAGGGAACCAAAAAAGGATTTTCCAATATTCCAATGTGTGGCAATAAAGAATACATAGAGGTCGTAGTAATGACAAAATCTGCTGCTTTTTTCCTTTTTCATTGTTTTTTTTTTTTTGGTGGTGGCCCTCCTGTGAGGGAGCTGCCCACACTTGAGAATTACTGCTGTGGATACAAAGCTAAATAATTTGAGGCCTTTGCCTTCATCTGCTGTGCCATTGACTTAATGTTCTCTTGGCTAGACCTGCTGAGCTTTCTACTCTTGTGCAGTTTGGGGAATACTTATTGCTGCAAGTAAATCTAAGCTGGCTGAAAAAAATGATCTGGTATTAACTTAGCACTGTTGAAAATAATGCAAGGTGCAAAGATAATTTGACCTCTGATTTCCCACGGAGCATAAATCTGGGACCTTCTACTGTCTGCTGCTTTGCTCTTTGTGTAGGAACTTTGCATGTTTTCAGCTTCTCATCTTTGTAGCAAACTACATTAAAATACCAGTACAGTTTTAAAAACTCTTTCACATAAGAAGAGTGATTCAGCAGTCTGGAGTTTATTTTGTGTCTGTGTGTGCTTGAGGAACGTGGTGGCAGTCACTCAATGGTAACACATACTCTAATGATGCAGATAAATTGTGCTTGCTCTCCTCTCTGCATATACAGTTATATTTCTTCCCTGCTGTGCACAATTTTAGCGCCTGATTTATCAACCTCAATTACAGGGACAGAGCTTGATCTCTTTTCCTACATCACTTCTGTATGCAGCCAGATGGGTGCATTGGCTGCCATGTTTTTTTAAAAACCAAAAACACTCAGCAGCCCATCTGGAATCTCGGTCGGCTTTGGCTAAAGCCAGCATCAAGCAGAGATTCCAGACAAGTGCCAGCAGCAACACATTTCTCACTTGAAAAAAAAGTCTTTTTCTTTCAGTTCTTGAGCTGAAACTGAAGATGGAATCAAAAACTTATGGTAGTTCCAGAACTGCAGAATCATTGCAGTGTTAAAACTGGTGCTTTCTGAAATATTCAGGTGCTGTACTTGTGCTAGTTTGAGCCTAGCTGGGATATTGTGGGGAGAAGAATTAGAATAGAATAGAATCAATCAGGTTGGAAGAGACCTCCGAGATCATCCAGTCCAACCTAGCACCCAGCCCTATGCAGTCAACTAAACCATGGCACTAAGTGCCTCATCCAGGCTTTTCCTGAACACCCCCAGGGACGGCGACTCCAACCCCTCCCTATTAGACTATAGGCTGTGAAAAGGAAACAATGGTGATGTCTGCTGCACTTGTGGGTTTGCTGAGATGTATAAGAACAAGAATATAAACATACATAAGAGAGTGTCGCTTTCTGGGCTGCGCTTCTCTTTCTAACCTATCTTGCTGCCTGACTAATCCTTCTGTTTCCTAACCTCTCTGGCTGATCCTCCAAACTCACCTTGAACATAAGGCAAAGTCTGGGATAAGGTAGAGGGGTGGGAAGAAGGTGGAAGGGTGGTTGAGAGCCCCTTCTGGGGACTCAGGTTTCTGGGAGGGCTGTTGTGTTCTGTATTTATGTATCTTCAATCACATTGGGTTCTTCCGTGCTGCACAACCTCCCAGGGTAACCTGTGCCAGTGTCTCACCACCCTCATTGCAAAGAACCTTTCTCTAACATCTCCCCTCTGCCAGTTTACACACGTTACTCCTTGTGCTGTCATTACAAGACCTTGTCAGTAGTCCCTCTCCAGCCTTTCTCTAGCCCCCTTCAGATACTGGAAGGCCATGATAAGGTCTTCTGGAAGCCTTCTCTTCTCCAGGCTGCAGAGCCCCAACTCTTGTAGCCTGTCCTCATAGCAGAGCTGCTGCAGCCCTCTGAGCATCATCGCAGCCTCCTCTGCATTCATTACAACAGTTCCATGTTCTTTTTTTGTTGGGGACTCCTGAACTGCACACAGTACTCCAATAGTGTTGGATTATGGTTAATTGCTGCAGTAAGACATGTGGCTAGGGTGGAGCTGGTTTAGAATTTTGTTATTCTGCAGGTTCAACTCTTATTTTTAATATGAAGTAAAATGGGAAGTTTTATGTTGTGGTTCTGGAGCAAAACTGACACACCTGGGAAGGAATTCTGCTTAGCAGTAGAATGAATGCAAGGACATTCTGTCCTATCCAAAGTGTAATTAATGCTGTAGTGTTGTTACTGTAATTCTCCTTTTGGACCTCTAGAGAATACCTCAGTATGATTTTAGAGAGAAAGATTAGTAGAGAGCAAGTTAGATTAAGCAGTTGTGTTAACATGAATTTGGATGTCTTTAGTATAGTTCTACCTTTTGAAAACCAGTTTTTCTTCCTCTGAACTTAACCTTTGCTTTTGTACTTAACTTTCTCTTTTTAAATGAAAAAAAAACAACCAACCAAACAAAAATCCAAAAACTCAACCCAAAACCAAATGAAAAATTGAAGTAAGAAGAATTTTCTTGCCTCCTTAAAATCTGGTGCTTAATTCTAAGTTGCTCCAGCTTTATATCAGGTTTTTGAACAAGGAGTTTAAATCTGTGAATATGTATTCCTTGAGTGCATTGCAAAGGCTTATTATCATGTGCATGGGATTTTCAAGTTGTTTCCATTTTCATCCATGATGAAGTATTCAGAGACTCTATGATAACACAAGAATCATAATAAAGTTAGCTTTATTTACATGCAAGTTACAGGGTATAAAATCCAAGTTAATTTGTACTGGATTGCTGCATTAACTTCTTTCCAGTCTCTGTAGGATGCAGGAGTATTTTTGTTTCTTTAGGCTAGAAGTTTGCTTCTGTCTTTCAGATGGTAGAGAATAGATGGAACTGGAGATGAGCATTTGATCTGCATCATCACCATTAGAAGAAGGATGTGGATGTGCTGGAGTGTGTCCAGAGAAGGGCCACTGGGGTGCTCAGAGGGCTGCAGCAGCTCTGCTGTGAGGACAGACTGAAAGAGTTGGGGCTGTTCAGTCTGGAGAAGAGGAGGCTCCCAGGTGACCTTCTTGTGGCCTTCCAGGATCTGAAGGGGGCCTACAAAAAATCTGGGGAGGGACTTTTTCGGATCTTACGGAGTGACAGGACTAAGGGAAGTGGAGCAAAGATGGAGGTGGATAGGTTCAGTCTAGAGGTGAGGAGGAAGTTGTTCAGTGTGAGAATGGTGAGAGCCTGGAAAGGGTTGCCCAGGGAGGTGGTTGAGGCCCCATGGCTGGAGGTGTTTAAGGCCAGGGTGGATGAGGCTGTGGGCAGCTTGATCTAGGGTACGGTGTCCCTGCCCATGGCAGAGGACTTGGAACTAGCTGATCCTTGTGGTCTCTTCCAACCCTGACTGATTCTGTGATTCTATCTGTGCATATGCATCAATGCTGTAACCAGTGCTATACCTTCTCTGATTAACTTAACAATTGTGACTATTTTTCTGAGTAGTGGCTTCCAGTACATCAACTCTGAGTTCTCCCCAGGCTGTTTGCTTAGGTAGTTTTCACCAGAAATGTACAGAGATGAAATACAACAGCAAGTAGTGTATAACTTTGTTCTGTAGGCTAGCCTGCTGTGTTTGTTTTAGCCTTTAGGAGAAGAGGAAGCTCAGGGGAAACCTTAGTGCTCTGTGCAACTACCTGAAAGGAGATTGTAGCCAGGAGGGGTTGATCTCTTCTGCTGGGCGACCAGTGACAGGACAAGAGGACACAGCTTCAAGCTGCACCAGGGCAGGTTTAGGCTGGACATTGGGAAGAAGTTCTTCCCAGCAAGAGTGATTGGCATTGGAATGGGCTGCCTGGAGAGGTGGTGGAGTCACCATCCCTGAAGGTATTTAAAAGGAGGCTGGATGAGGCACTTAGTGCTGTGGTTTAGTTGATTAGAATGTGTTAGGTGATAGGTTGGACTCGATGATCTCAAAGGTCTTTTCCAACGTAGCTTATACTGTAAGTTTAATGGAGTGGCTGGAGGTGATGAGCTGAGGAAGCCCTACTCTGTTGTGGGACTCATTGGCCTCATGCTAGGAAGCAGTGGGTCTTTGGCAAGCCAAGGAACATGATTCCCATGAGTGCTTTCTTAACTACCTTCTTTCACTTTTCCCTCCCTCATCCCATGTAAAGAGGGCTCAATGCTTTGACTGTATAAGGGAGACACTGGTTAAGTGGAGGGCCTGTTTTTGTATGCAAAGGGGGATTTGATAGATGAGAAGTTTAGATGTTGCAAACAAATTTGGGTCTTGCTGTCTTTGGTCACTGCTTTTGAAATGCAGTGCTTTGGCAGGCTAATGTGAGGTGAGACACTGCCAAGTTGGGTGTCCTGTGATCTGTGAAGCAGTCTGGGCTGGTGGGTCAGTTTGAAGCCGAAGTGGCTACTGCCTGGTTGTTGCAAACAAGATTGAGGATGATGGGATGAGGTTTGAAAGCAGTTTTGCTTGCTGTTAAAGGGTCCCACTGACATTACATGGTTATTTAATCACAAGAAAACATTATTGGAGTCATCAGTATTAGAGTTTAAAACCATGGATAGATCCTGAGATCTATTTACAATTTAGGTACTGTGTTCCATTTGATGTTCTTTGTAGTCTGCCCATTGAAAGTGGTATTTGTCTCGTACAGCAGTGTAGAAAGACGTGGGAAATGAGTGACATAACTATGAAACATGAGAACTGGCTGGGGGTGTGGGAGCACAAATAGGGCCAGAAGCTTCCAACTTGTGTTTTGAATTTTCTAGGTTGTGGTGGTGCTGTTTTTTTTCCTTCCCCCAAACTGGAATGACTTTTAGCAGCCAGAAAATGCTACAGCTTTAGCATAACGATGTGTGGGTGTGGTGTCAGGAACTGGTATTTCCCTTGAGAATATTTGTCATCCTTTGAATAAGATCAGAAATAGATTTGAGCACTCACTACTAAGATTCTTTTTTTTTCCTTCTTGGTATTTATGTTATTCTTCTGTTAGATGCTCTTCACCTTATTGTTTCCTCCTCCTCCCAATACCTCTTGCCCCTTCTGCGTGTTTAGTCTCCAGCTTGTCCTGTCTGCCTTGTGGGTTATGACCTATCTTGGCCAGGAACCAGTGAATTCCTGGAAGGGAAGTGGTGTCTTTGTTGTTCCTCCTACACCTTGCACAGCAGGGCTCTGAGCTTGCAAGTGTGCTTGGAGGCATTGCTTTAGTACAATGGTAAATATTTCTGCTTACTGTTCTGGTGTATTTCTTATCTTTAAAGATGATTCTATCTTAAAAGAGAAAGAAAATCAAACAAAAGAAAGCACCTACACAGAAACAGCTCCATATACTGAGTGTAGAAAATGCTCCCTTCATCCTCATCCTTGCTGAACACAGAATCACAGAATTACCCAGGTTGGAAGAGACCTCTAGGATCATTGAGTCTCAACTGTCACTTCACCCTTCTGGTTAACTAAACCACGGCACTGAGTGCTTCATCCAGGCTCCTTTTAAACATCTTCAGGGATGATGACTGCACTGCCTCCTCAGGCAGCCCATTCCAATGCCAATCACTCTCGCTGGGAACAACTTGTTCCTAACATCCAACCTAAACTTGCCCTAGCACAGTTCGAGGTTCTGAGTGCCTAGGAGATGAGACCAACCCCTGCCTGGCTACAGCCTCCTTTCAGGTAGTTGTAGAGAACAATAAGGTCTCCTCTGAGCCTCCTCTTCTTCAAGGGTGAGCAACCCCAGCTCCCTCAGCCACCCATTGAGCCACTTAAGTTGAAAAACTTCCTGGCATTTGATACTGTACTTAGCACTGGATTTTGCATCCAAAGAGATGGGGTCTGAGGTGTGACTTCTAAAATTCTCTCATCACTTGGAATTTCTTAGATTCTACTACCAGAGTGGGAATTTGGCTCTCAGCTGCTTTTGGCTGAGAGGAAAAAGGGAAGTGGCTACTCTCAAATGTGTTTCAGTCTGCTCTGAAAAGCTAGTCCTTAGCGTGTGTACACTGTTTATGATCAGCCTGGGCAGTTGTTCTGTGCGTGGTCAGTACGTTTTGAAGTGCTGTGGAATATGTCAGACTTACGGTGTTCAGTAAGTCCAAGTGCTGGGGGCTGCACTTTGGCCACAACAACCCCATGCAGAGCTACAGGCTGGGGTCGGAGTGGCTGGAGAGCAGCCAGACAGAGAGGGATCTGGGGGTGCTGATTGATACCCGCCTGAACATGAGCCAGCAGTGTGCCCAGGTGGCCAAGAGAGCCAATGGCATCCTGGCCTGCATCAGGAATGGTGTGGCCAGCAGGAGCAGGGAGGTCATTCTGCCCCTGTACTCTGCACTGGTTAGACCACACCTTGAGTACTGTGTCCAGTTCTGGGCCCCCCAGTTTAAGAGGGACATTGAGATGCTTGAACGTGTCCAGAGAAGGGCAACGAGGCTGGGGAGAGGCCTCGAGCACAGCCCTACGAGGAGAGGCTGAGGGAGCTGGGATTGTTTAGCCTGGAGAAGAGGAGGCTCAGGGCAGACCTTATTGCTGTCTACAACTACCTGAGGGGTGGTTGTAGCCAGGAGGAGGTTGCTCTCTTCTCTCAGGCAGCCAGCACCAGAACAAGAGGACACAGCCTCAAGCTGTGCCAGGGGAAATTTAGGCTTGAGGTGAGGAGAAAGTTCTTCCCTGAGAGAGTCATTGGCTACTGGAATGGGCTGCCCAGGGAGGTGGTGGAGTCGCCGTCCCTGGAGCTGTTCAAGGCAGGATTGGACGTGGCACTTGGTGCCATGGTCTAGCCTTGAGCTCTGTGGTAACAGGTTGGACTTGATGATCTATGAGGTCTCTTCCAACCTTGGTGATACTGTGAGACTGTGGTACTGTGATGTCTGAGAGTCTGTAAATCTGTCACAGGACCTGTAGGATACCTGCGTTCTTCTGAAGCAACCTCTGGACCTTGGTGAGTTATGTTAGGAGCATCTCAGTTGGCACATGAATGAGAAACTCCAGTTTGATGTGTTTGCTGCCCACGTTACACATGCAATTTCTGGATCGTGTGCTGATGGAGACAGGAAATATCTTCATCTGTCTGTTAGAATGAACTTGGCACAGCTTGGGTACCACATAAGCAGAATTGGATCTCATCATCCATAGCTCGTTTTTATTAACTTTGGTACCAATATCAGCATTTCATAAATGAGAACCACATCTAGTATCAAGTCAGCTTGCTTCTCTGCTGCTCAGTTGATGGGATCTGGGTGGCAGTGGGCCACTAACTTAAAGAATTGTTTCAATACTCTGTCTTTAGTTTTCTCTACTCAGGAAGTACAGTTAAAACTATTCTGTTTATGTGTTTTTCTTGCCCGTGGCTGGGTACTCTGAGAACTGTCTCAAGTATTTGTACTTTCAGAGCCTCTTTCAAATCTTCTGTCTATTTGCTACCTTTTTATTAAGGGGAAAAAAATATTCTTTGTGCTTTTTCTGGCAATATTGCTAAGAATGGCTGTAAGCTTAATTTATTTTGTTGCTGGTAGAGAACAATAAGCTCATGATAGAATTCCTTGCTTATCTTTAAGTGTGTGTGTTGGACAAGAAAAAATTAGGAGACTTGCAAAAGGTTTTCCTGCATATCTAGAATTGGAATAATTCCTTGAGTTTTTATGATTTCATTGCCTGAGGAAAACCTGGAGTGGTGGCAGTGACTGTCACCCTCTTGGACTCTGTCTGCTCAGTAATTAGTAGATGACAGAACACTTTTGAACTCTGTTTACTTAAACATAAAACCTTGCAGCAGTTCACAGACACACTCTAGCATGCAAGTCAGATCAGCAGATGTAGCCATCTCCCAAGTAGCATAAGGGTGCCTAATAAATAAGATCAAATCCCTGAGAAAATAATGCTGTGTTTGAGGGGATGTGTGTTATCTCTTTTTATCAGCCTCTGAGCTGCTGCTGTTGTGCTCTCTACATGGGGATTAGTAATAGTGGGATTAGTAAGAACATCCTAGGCCAAGGGAAGAGAGACACCACATTAAAAGCTGCCTGGTACCTCCAGGAGGGAAGGATGTTTTGAGTGTTTAGGAGCCAGCTGTTTATGCTGTGTTTGGTGTGGGGTTATTTTTGAATGGGCTGCCCAGGGAGGTGGTGGATTTGCCATCCCTGGAGGTGTTCAAGCAAAGCCTGGATGAGGCACTTAGTGCCATGGTCTAGTTGACTGGACAGGGCTGGGTGCTAGGTTGGCCTGGATGATCTTAGAGGTCTCTTCCAACCTGATTGAGTCTATGATAGCTGTAGCCATGTGTTCTGCTGCTCCTGCCAGTGCTAGACATCTAATTTTGCTGGTTAAAAATGTTGTAATAAAAACCACAATAGACTTGTTTGGCATGGCCAAGTGTTTGATCCTTGACACTTTTCCTCTTCTATGAGATGCTGCTATTTTCAGTTGCAGCATTCCCCAATGATTTTGGAAGGGAAGAGATTGTTCTTTAAGGCTTTGTTCTTGGCTCCTTTGCTCTTCACCTTGATCTTCAGGAAATGTCTTCAATTCATAGCTGAATCAATGACAGTTGAGGCTATCATATCTCTGTGGAGATTATTTGTAAGAGTGTGCATCTGTCCTCTGCTAAGATGCTTTTCAGTCCTGTGTATTGGCTTGTTCCTCTCAAATGCTCCAACAGATGTCTGCACAGAGGAAATAAGATGTTGTAGAAAGCCTCAGTGTCTCCTTTGACTCAGGAGCACACCAGGCAGATAATACTGAATTTTTTTTTTGTTTCACCTCTCCAGGGTATCTTCTTGTTCAGGCATTACTCACAGATGGCATTGTGCTGGAAGGGACCCTCAAAGGTCATCTTGTCCAATCTCCCTGCAGTCAGCAGGGGCACCTCCCATCTAGATCAGGCTGCCTGGAGCCACATGAACTCTAATTTTGAATGTCTCCAGGGATGGGGCCTCAACTGCATCCCTGGACAACTTGTTCCAGTATTTTACCACTCTCACTGTGAAGAACTTGCTCATAGTGTCCAGCCTAAATCTGCCCTGCTCCAGTTTAAAACTGTTGCCCCTCCTCCTGTTGCTGCAATCCCTTCTAAACGGTCCTTCCCCAGCCCTCCTGTAGGTCCCTTTTAGATATTGCAATGTAGCTCTAAGGTGTCTCCTGTGCCTTTTCTTCTCCAGGCTGTGCTGCCCCAGTTCTTGCAGCTTGTCTTCATAGGAGAGGTTCTCCAGCCCTCGGATCATCTGTGTGACCCTCCCTTGCACCCACTCCAGCAAGTCCATGTCTGTTTTGTTTTGCAGTCCCCATAGCTGGATACAGTACTCCAGATTGAGGTTTCAGCAGAGCGGAGGGACAAAATCGCCCCTCTCGTCTTACTGGCCACTGTTCTTCTGATGCAGCCCAGAATGCATTTGCCTTCTGGGCTACAAGTGCACATTGTTGGCTCATATCCAGCTCCTTGTCCACCAGTACACCCAAGTCATGGAATCATAGAATCAACCAGGTTGGAAGAGACCTCCAAGCTCATCCAGTCCAACCTAGCACCCAGCCCTATCTAGTCAACTAGACCATGGCACTAAGTGCCTCATCCAGTCTGTATATTAAGTAAATCTGTCTTCCAGCCTATTCATCCAGCCAAAAGACTTCTTCTAACCTGCTTGTCCATGAAATTCCAGTCTTAGAAATCTCCTGTCAACTCTTTTATCTAGTTACTATATCTGATGGATACTTTTTGTCACTCCTGAAAGCTGTATGTAACTGTGACCCTCTGCATTTAGCTTCACTTGCCAGGCTTTCCAAGGTCTCTTGTCACTTTTGCTCTGCTACTTGCTTGTCAGATGTTTCCTGATCCATCTTTGTGCCACCTTCTCTGCAGCTCTCTATACGTTAATTTGTGACCTCCCTGCATTCGTATGCACAGGTCCCTATCCTGGCTGCTCTGTGAGTCCCTCTTGAGGACCTGTGTGTGCTGTGCTGCTCAGTGAACCAAGCTGACAGATGTACAAATTGCTGACTGCTCTCTGAATCAAGGTTCAGAAAAGTGTTTGGAAAATGCCTCGCATCTCTATTTGCTGGGATCACCCACAAAGCACTAATACTTGAAGTGGAAATCAGTCTGACTGCTTGGTACAGTTTCTCCACTTGTAACTGCTGGCATGGATGGCTGAATCATCTTTGTCTAAATAGACAGTGCTGTGAACAGATGGTAAATAATTTATGAAAAGTGAAGCTATGAGCAGCCTAAGATTGAACTTGGTGTCAGATCCTTCTTACTGTCATAGATGTAGGCTTACAGCAGACTATACTCCATTTAGAAGATGAATTTTAAATCATTTAAGAGTAAATGAGACAGAGCTGAATTTCTTGAATTAGGCTAATAACAGGCAATGATCCCCCCTGCCCAGAACAAAGGGTTGCAAAGGCATGAGAAGAGCAGCCTGAAATTCATCTTTTGCCTCTCTATCCACAAGCCCTGGTCTAGAGTAATGCTGAAGCCACTTGTCATTTTCACTTCAGCTGCTCCACTGACGTGTTCAAAGCCAGCACGAGGCGCTGAGTGGTGAAGCTTCTTGATGTTTGAAGAAAGAGTGTGACCTGTGAATTCAGGAAGATACCACAAGAGGAATAAATTCAATGTTTTAGAAGTAAGGGGCCACACTGGCAGCTGCATCCTTTAGGAATGTTTGCCAGCAAACATTCCGTACAATTGGGGCCACTTGGTATCACACACAGTATCACAGTCTCACAGTATTACCAAGGTTGGAAGAGACCTCACAGATCATCAAGTCCAACCTGTTACCACAGAGCTCAAGGCTAGACCATGGCACCAAGTGCCACGTCCAATCCTGCCTTGAACAGCTCCAGGGATGGCGACTCTACCACCTCCTTGGGCAGCCCATTCCAGTAGCCAATGACTCTCTCACTGAAGAACTTTCTCCTCACCTCAAGCCTAAATTTCCCCTGGCGCAGCTTGAGGCTGTGTCCTCTTGTTCTGGTGCTGGCTGCCTGAGAGAAGAGAGCAACCTCCTCCTGGCTACAACCACCCCTCAGGTAGTTGTAGACAGCAATAAGGTCTGCCCTGAGCCTCCTCTTCTCCAGGCTAAACAATCCCAGCTCCCTCAGCCTCTCCTCGTAGGGCTGTGCTCGAGGCCTCTCCCCAGCCTCGTTGCCCTTCTCTGGACACGTTCAAGCATCTCAATGTCCCTCTTAAACTGGGGGGTCCAGAACTGGACACAGTACTCAAGGTGTGGTCTAACCAGTGCAGAGTACAGGGGCAGAATGACCTCCCTGCTCCTGCTGGCCACACCATTCCTGATGCAGGCCAGGATGCCATTGGCCCTCTTGGCCACCTGGGCACACTGCTGGCTCATGTTCAGGCGGGTATCAATCTGGTGTACTGGTTTGAAGCTAATTGGAATATTTTAATGAGACAAAATAGATTATAGGCTGTGAAAAGAAAACAACTGTGGTGTCTGCTTCACTCACAGGTTTGCTGAGATGTATAGAAACAAGGACACCAATGTAGATAATGCAGTTGGTGTCTGTGTTTCTCCCTGGACATCTGCTGTATTAACTGCTTCTGCTTGGATCTGTGTAACCTTACTAACTGTTCTGCTTCTAACCCTCCTTGCTGATCCTTCCAACTCACCTTGCACGTAAGGCAGATTCTGAGATAAGAGTGGGAGGTAGAAAGAAGGTGGAAGCATGGTTGGGAGCCCCTGCTGGGGACTCTGGTTTCTGGGAGGGCTGTTGTGTTGATGTGTTACTTTTAACTTGTATATTTCTGTCTATAGCTGTAGAGATTGTAACTATCTGCTTGTAACTTGTGCTAAGCTGTGAATGTAAAGCTTCATTCCTTAACTTCCTAGCTGGCTGAGTCTAGTCTGGGTGAATTCATTGTGTGGGGGGATGGGGAACTCCCAAACCATCACACTTACAGAGCAGTTCCTACATTCAAGATCCACAGTATCTGCTAAGCGTTCTTCACAGAAAGAGTGATTGGCATTGGAATGGGCTGCTCACAGAGGTGGTGGAGACAACATACAATCATAGAATGGTTTAGGTTGGAAAGGACCTCAAAGATCATTTAGTTCCAACCCCCTCCCATAGGCAGGATCACCTCCTACTAGAACAGCTCACTCAAGGCCTCATCCAACCTGGCCTTGAACACCTCCAGGGAGGGAGCAGCCACAGCCTCCTTGGGCAACCCGTTCCAGTATTTTCACCACTCTCACTGTAAAGAACTTCTTCCCGAACATCCTTGGAGGTGTTTAAAAGGATACTGGGTGAGGTACTTACTGTCATGATTTAGGTAATTAGAAGGTGTTAAGTGATAGGTTAGACTTGATGATCTCCAAGGTCTTTCCCAACCTGCTTCATTCTGTGACTCAAGAAAAATGCAGGGTCTGCAGTCCCTGGGTGAGTTGCAGACCTAGTCTTGTATTAAGGAACTGAAAGTGCTACATGATGTTACTGCTCAATTTATTACAGTTAATCTCCTGGATGTGTTTAGATTTGTGGAGTTGTGGTGGTGTTAGATTATGCCTTCCCCCCCCACCCTGCTTCCTCCCTTCTATTAATTTACCAAAATGTGGTTCTCTCTAAGCTCTTCTAGGGGAGACAGAGAGTATTAGTACCAGTTTAATGTTGTACTCCAGTGTCATTTTTCAGGCTTCAAGAGATTGTTTTGAAAGAGAGACCAAGATAAAAAAGAAGGGATCCTTTGACAGCAACACAGGTTTGTAACTAACCAGCTGAAGGCTATGGTGTCTCAGTGCTGCGTTTTTATCAGGCAAAACTGGTCAGGGAAAAGGTGATCTGGGCCACCCTAACAGATCTTGGAGAAAAATAAAGGAGAGCAAAGAGATGCAATATGTTTTCTCCTGTCTTTTTGATCAGGCAAGTCTGTCCAGATGTTTTCCATCTCCCACAGCAGTTAAGGTATTGGCTGGGAAGAGCTGCCCAGTTACTCCCTGCAGCAGCTGTCAAAGGCTGTGTTGGCTGAGAACTGCCTGATCTTTTTCTATGTAAGAATGAGGGCATCTTTGCAAAGGTCAGCAGGGTGAATATTGACTTCTGTTGCTTGAAGTAGTCACTATTCTTTGGAACAACTTCCTTTTCTAGAAGAGACCTTTACTGACCTTTGGAGCAATGCACTGCTGCTTTTTTCTGGGTGTAAGGCACTTCTTCCAACTAAGATCTCATTCTTGGCAATGGCTATGGATCTGTTGACAAGACTCAGTGGAAAACCCATGGCTTAATTCAGTGGCCTGTAGCACAGCCTGCCCAGGCTAGTCATGCTGTCTATTGATACCTGCAGCTGCCCTATGTAGCTGCAGTGCCTGCTGACCTCTGGGTGTATATACAGTGAAGGCTGTGTAACTACTTGGACAAATGCTGTCTGATCTACAGAGCCACAGTACTCCAGAGAAATGACTTAGCAATGTTTGTTTGAAGCCAACAGTGCAAATGGTATCTGACATAGGATAGTGTTTAGCTCTAAGATGTAATACAGAAAGGAGTTCCATGATGATTGATATATAAAAAGTCTTAGATGGAGTTTTGGATTATGCACTTTATTTTTAAAGGTTTATTCTCCTTAAGTATTGTTTAGACTTACGTTCTTTCATCAGACAAGTCAGTGGTACTGCAGTAGTAACAACTGAAGTCATTAGCTGTGGAGACAGATTTCAATCAAACTGATGGGTAGAAGTTTTGTGTGGAATATCATAGAATCAACCAGGTGGGAAGAGACCTCCAAGATCATCCAGTCCAACCTAGCACCCAGCCTGTCCAGTCAAATAGGCCATGATTCTGAATGCCTCATCCAGGCTTTTGTTGAGCACCTTCAGGGACGGCAACTCCACCACCTCCCTGGGCAGCCCATTCCAATGCCAATCACTCTCTCTGACAACAACTTCCTCCTAACATCCAGCCTAGACCTCCCCTGGCACAACTTGAGACTGTGTCCCCTTCTTCTGTTGCTGGTTGCCTGGGAGAGGAGACCAACCCCACCTGGCTACAACCTCCCTTCAGGTAGCTGTAGCCAGCAATGAGGTCTGCCCTGAGCCTCCTCTTCTCCAGGCTGCACACCCCCAGCTCCCTCAGCCTCTCCTCATAGGGCTGTGCTCCAGGCCCCTCACCAGCTTCATCACTCTTCTCTGGACACATTCCAGTATCTCAACATCTCTCTTGAATTGAGGAGCCCAGAACTGGACACAGTAGTGCTGACATAGAAGTTTTATCACAGCAGTTTTGTGATGTTGTTATATTTCTTTAGTCAGCCTTGTGGCTAATGATGCAACATAGACCACATCTCCTGCACAGAGAGAGAAAAAAAGGGGCATAATTCTGCCAAATGAGAAGTTACATGATTCATTACAAGGACCCTTAATTTGCCTTATTAATTTTTTTAGGAGTAATTTGTGAAATCTATTAAGCATGGTAGTCTTGCTGAAAACTGATCTCAAAATTGCACAAAAAATTCAGAATGATTTTTGTGATGAGTGCTATTCTGTCCTGTCCTGTGCTAAAAATACGTTGCACTGCTGCAATCATTTTGTAGCTGGATTCACTCCATCACACAAGCTCTTTATCTGAAATTGCTATAAGCCATAACATAAAGCTTTTTACTTGAACACATCTAATTGAGGGAATATTTATTTGGTGCCTATGAAATTCAAGCTGGCCTACTTCTGAAGGAATATTTATTGCTTTAAATCTCAGTACTTCGAAAAGAGCAGTTTTAGAGCAACTCTTACTCTTATGACAAAGTTAATTAAAAAACTTGTGGTTTAGTTCCTGTAATACTTGAAAGGAAGTATCATAGAATCAACCAAGTTGGAAGAGACCTCCAAGCTCATCCAGTCCAGCCTAGCACCCAACCCTATCCAGTCAACCAGACCATGGCACTAAGTGCCTCATCCTCCAGGGACGACGACTCCACCACCTCCCTGGGCAGCCCATTCCAATGCCAATCACTCTCTCTGACAACAACTTCCTCCTAACATCCAGCCTAGACCTGCCCTGGCACAACTTGAGACTGTGTCCCCTTCTTCTTTTGCTGGTTGCCTGGGAGAAGAGACCAACCCCACCTGGTTACAACCTCCCTTCAGGTAGTTGTAGACAGCAATGAGGTCTGCCCTGAGCCTCCTCTTCTCCAGGCTAAACAACCCCAGCTCCCTCAGCCTCTCCTCATAGGGTTTGTGTTCCAGGCCCCTCACCAGCTTTGTTTCCCTTCTCTGGANCCACCCATCCAGCCTGTCCAGGTCCCTCTGCAGGGCTCTCCTACTTTCCAACAGATCCACACCTGCTCCTAGCTTGGTGTCATCTGCAAACTTACTGGTGCTGGACTCAATCCCCTCATACAGATCATCAGTAAAGATATTGAACAGGACTGTGCTCAGCACTGATCCCTGGGGCACACCACTAGTGCCAGCTGCCAACTGGATGTGGCACCATTCACCACCACTCTCTGGGCTCGGCCCTCCAGCCAATTCCTGACCCAGCACAGAGTGGCTTTGTCCAAGCCACGAGCTGCCAGTTTAGCCAGGATCTGGGAGAGCAGTATGGCTCATGATCCTGAGGTCTTTTATCAACCCTCCCCTCTCTTTTTTTTTTTTTTTTTTTTTAATGCTTACAGATCAGTATCAAGAACTGAGTCAAAGCTGTCTCAAATATTGATTAAAGACAAACCAATCTGTTAGCTCTCACCATGGCTGTAAAACTCTGCTTGTGATTTTTTTTTAGTAGATCCTGCAGCACAATACTCAGCTCCTTCCACTGGAGACTTAGCAGCTTACTGCAATCACAGCCACTTCTCTTTTCTCCAGAAACCACTGTGAAGCAGTCCTGTGTGTAGTTTGATTCCTCTTCCAGTAAACTCTGCTCTCTTGCTGATGATAAAGATGAAACTGATGTGCTAGAAAGCAGCAGGAATGAACAGTTATGGGCTGAGGCAGTTGTTATGTGCAGCATGTGTTTAGAAACAGGTGAGAAGTAGTTCAGTGATTGTTACTTGGCAAAACTCTTGCTTTGCATGTCCTATGCATCTGTCTGGTTGTGTTGTACTGAGTTACTTGTGCTTTAGACAAGGATTAGGCTTAGGACAGCTCTTTACCATGAGGTTAGCAGAACACTGGAACATGTTGCCCAGGGAGGTAGTTGGAGCTCCATCCCTGGAGATATTCAGGGTGAGGCTCAACAGGGTTCTGGGCAGCATGGTCTAGCTAAGGATGCCTTTTCTTCCTGCAGAAGGTGTTGGAATAGATGGCCTATGGAGGTCCCTTCCAACCTAAGCCATTCTATGAATCCTTGACTTTGAGCTGTTTGCTCTGTGACTGTAGTTCTCCACCTGATGTAAAACCTCTAACCTGTAGGTGGGCTTTAGCCCACGAACAGTGTGCTAGGGTTGTTAGATGCAGTCATGGCAGGATGGACTTGGTTTAGTGCAGCTCATGTTTCAGACACATCCTTAGTTATTTTGCTTTTGATGATCTTGATTGGCTAGAGGCCAAAATACTTTCTTTGCTTCTCTTGTAGTTCCTAAAGAAAAGAAACCCAAACTTGCTGCTCTGAGCAGTGCTCAAGCTTCAGTGTGAAGATGCAAAAGGATTCCAGTGTATCTAAGCACATCTCTGCATATATATGAATCTGTGTGTGTGTGTAACTTTCAGGAAGGCTCTGTTTGCACTTCATGTTTCTGCAAGATGTGTCCACAATGTCTGAGGTGTACCAGTACAGGCTGGGGACTGACCTGCTGGAGAGCAGTTTAGGTGAAAGGAATCTGGGGATCCTGGTGAATAGAAGGATGACTGAGCAAGTGATGTGCCCTTGTGGCCAAGAAGGCAAGTGGTATCCTGGGGTATATTAGAAGAGGAGAGGTTAGTAGGTCAAATGAGGTTCTCCTCTCCCTCTACTCTGCCCTGCTGAAGCTGCATCAACAATATTGTGTCCAATTCTGGGCCTTTCAGTTAGAGATGGACAGGGAGCTGCTTGAGAGAGTCCAGCACAGAGCTGCAAAGATGGAGTGGAACATTTTTTAAGGCTGAGGTTGCTGGGTCTCTTCGACTTGGAGAAGAGGAGATGGTGGGATGACCTCACCCATGTGCATAAGATGTGAAGGGCAGTGGTGCCATGCTCTGCTAAGTGTTGCCCCATGGTAGCACAAGGGATAAAGGATGCAAACTGGAGCAAAAGAGATTCCACACGTACACAAGGAAAAAAATTTCACTGTGAGGGTGGCAGAATGTTGGAACAGGCTGCCCAGAGAGGTTGTGAAGTCTCCTCTGGAGACATTCAAGCCCATCTGGACATGTTTCTTTATGACCTACTGCAGGTAATCTTGCTCTGGCAGGGGGGCTAGGCTCAATCATTCAAGGCCCCTTTGATTCTCTGTTGTGTAAAGTTCAGGTAAGTCACAGGTAGACAGTATCAGCTAACACCTTGGATGTTGTATGGCTTTCAGTCTGCCCAGATGTAGCTGAGGGAGTAACAATACTCTCCTTTCAAACAAAAATGACATGAAAGCTATTTCAAACTGTTTACAAGGGAAAAAAAACAAAGAGAAATCTTGACCCATTCATGAGCTAACACAGGCCAAGGAAGACATTGAAAAAAAACATACCTGAACATGTTCCTGTGTGACCTGCTGTAGGTGACACTGCTTTAGCAGGGGGCTTGGACTAGACGATCCCCAGAGGTGCTCTCCAACCTCTGTGATTCTGTGAAACAGGATCTGCTTGGACCATCCAAACCTTGACCTTATGTCAGAGTTCTGCAGTATAAGATATGCTCTGGTTGCATCCAAAATTATTAAGAAATCATTAATATATGTTGGAACTATTTGAGACCAATTTTAAATGTAAATGTAACAATTCAAAATGTAATAGGAAATAGGATGTGAAACCGAAGTGGAGGTTGTAGTATGTGAAAGGAAGTTTGGGGAAGGAAGAACACGACAGAAATACCTGGAGAAGCAGGCACATCTAAGAGTCTGTACAGTTTTTGTGCCAGACTGTTCAGAGTTTTTGTTCCTAGAATTCCTTGAATGTTTTTTCTTCCTCTGGTTTGGTATTCTTAAACTGCACAGTGTAGTAGTCAAGCTTATAGACTACCAAAGCATAGAGTCCCATCTTGAGAAGAGGAGGCTCCAAGGTAGCCTTCCAGTATCTGAAGGGGGCCTATAAAAAAGCTGGGGAGGGACTTTTTTGGCTCTCAGGGAGTGACAGGACTAAGGGGAATGGAGCAAAGCTGGAGGTGGGGAGATTCAGACTGGATGTGAGGAAGAAGTTGTTGAGTATGAGAGCAGTAAGAGCCTGGAATGGGTTGCCTGGGGAGGTGGTTGAGACCCCATGCCTGGAAGTGTTTAAGGCCAGGCTGGATGAAGCTGTGGCCAGTCTGCTCTAGGGTAGGGTGTCCCTGGCCATGGCAGGGGGGGATTGGAACTAGATGATCCTTGTGGTCCCTTCCAACCCTGCCTGATTCTGTGATCTTGTGATGAACCATTAGGAATAATAGTTTAAAATGGTAAAAGCCATATGCTTAGGGAAATAGCCTATCACAAAGTAACTGGAAGGCAGTGCCATACAATATGTTCTGCATCTGTAACTATGTAATCATAGCAGAAATTGATCTTCTGCTGAAATGGATAACCCAGCCACAAATTCAAGGTGCCATTGGCTTTTTGGCTATCTATCATAATGTCATAGCTGAATTGAATCTCTGAATATCACACAAAAAAGGAGCAGAAGCATGGCTCAGTGATTTCAGCAGGTATCCAGAGAGGTGCTAGTGAATTAGCCTCAGCTAATAAGTGAATCAGGAATCATTCTGAATGTTGCTAATATCAGTATTAGATTTTTGACAGAGGGTTTTATGTAGTGTGCAAGAATGGAGGTTGATTCTCTCTTCTCTGAGCAACCACTGACTGTTAGGCAGATGGGAAGCAGCCATGTGAAGAGTAGACCTACTGTGAAAGTATAGAAATAACACCTGGCTGCCAGGCTTGAGCAAAAAAAGAACACCCCACTGATATTGCTGAGAAAGTTAAAGGCTTAAGATACTGAATGCATGGAGTTCACTGACCTTGTGCTTTAACTCCTTACTATGTTTAGCCCTATCAGTAGTTACAACCTACTGCCCTCCAGGTGCTTATTTTTCAGCTAAGAAATTGTGTTCAGCGCTTGATGCTGTTAAGGACTCTTGTTTTCACTTTCTTGGAACAAGACTTCATTTTTGTGTGACTGGGTCCTTGCAGTTACCTGTGAAGGCAAGAGTTTCATTAAAAACACCCCAAACAAGCATGGAGCCAGGCTCTGCTTGGGCATGCCCAATGCCAGGACAAGGGGCAATGGGTGGAAGTTCCATGTAAACATAGGAAGGAGTTTTTTACCCTGTGAGGTTGACAGAGCACTGGAACAGGCTGCCCAGGAAGGGTTGTGGAGTCTCCCTCTCTGGAGATATTCAAAACCTGCCTGGATGTGTTCCTCCCTCTCTGGAGATATTCAAAACCTGCCTGGATGTGTTCCTGTGTGATCTGGTAGAGGTGATCCTGCTCTGCAGAGGGGTTGGACTGGATGAGCTTTGGAGATCCCTTCCATTCCCTGATGTTCTGTGATTTCTTTTGTTTCCAAATAAACAAATGTTGATTTGGAATAGGTAGAAATAGTATAGGACTTAAAAATGTGGATGTGTTCAAATCTAATGTGACTGGGGATCTGAAGTCATGCGTGTGCTAACTGCTGAATATTCTCCCAGCAGCGGCTCTTGGGTCTCCTGTTCTCCTCCTGTTCTCCTCCTGTTCTCCTCCTGTTCTCCTCCTGTTCTCCTCCTGTTCTCCTCCTGTTCTCCTCCTGTTCTCCTCCTGTTCTCCTCCTGTTCTCCTCCTGTTCTCCTCCTGTTATTTGCATGTAAATTACTTGTTTACCAAATTGCAGAAGGGATTTGAGGTGAAGGGAGTGCTGGACTGGATGTTACAGCAAGGTTAAACCCCATGGTTTTGACTTTGTTTTCTGTGTTTAGTTTCCTGACAGACATATCTGCTCAGAGCATGGTTCAGCCATGCCTTCAAGAAAATAGGGAGATTAAAGAGAGCCCTCAGTTACAATGGATTCTCATGGAGCTGCTCTGTTTCTCAACATTACTTCAGTCAGGGACTGAGAAGGTATTTTCTGAGCAGGTGTGAATTCATGCTCTGCTTCAAACAGATGTGGCTACTCTCTGAGCTGCACCAGGTAGCTGTGCTCATGTGGTTAACAGGGTGGGGATGGGTTAACCCCAGTTTGGCCAGTGTGACTGCGCAGACTTTGGTCCAGACCAACTTGCATCAGCCTGCAAAAGACTATGCGAACAACCTGTAGGGAAGAGCAGACTTCCCTGCTGCTTCTTCATCTCTCTTTTGAAGAACTCCTGCCTGTTCTGAGTGTTGGATGGGGGAACCAAGCAACAACACAGCAGGTCTTCCAGGACTGCACACTTGGCTTGCACACAGGAAAAAGAGCTTGGAAGGCTGTCTACTAGTACCTCCTTGGTTTTGAGGCAGCCTGCACTAATGCAGTGTGATGGTTTGGGTGTCCCCCANCCTCTTCTCCACCCATCTCAGCAAGACTGCAAGGGAAGTAGAATGGTTTTTATTTCTCAGCCTATGATCTAATTCTTCTCACCAAAACACTCTAGCTAGCTTCAAACTAGCACATGCAGGTTGCGAGATCTTGACCCTTCTAGGAGTAGATGGTACTCCAGGAGTCTGGTTCTATATAGTGGGATTATTTGTGATGTAAGGTAGTGTGTAACACAAGTAAGGCACATCACAAGCTGTCTGTCTAAATTAGCAATCTGCTACAAAGATCAAATGAAAATTAAGGTCAGATTTCCATTCTCCCAGCCACATATTTGGCTGACATGCAAGTCAACAAGAGTTCTGTGTGCAGCTCAAGATGCAATTTGGCCCTAAATTAATTTCATTAGTAAAACTGAAACTCAAACATGGTGTGAATGAGACATCTGTTAGTCTGCTGATTCATGTCTAAAGAGAAATGTCATAAGGATTTTTAGAATGCGATGCTGCATATAAGGCAGCTGCACTGACGCCGCAGCCCAGTCTGTTTCAAATGAAGTCTTAAACAATGAGCCCTTCTGTGATGCTTTTCTGGAGGTCTTGGAGAATGCAGAGGAAAGTAATGCATAGCAGAGTGTGATGGTTTGGGTGTTCCCTGCCCCCCCACACTTTTAG